>PVJH01000268.1:0-374399 GCA_004026705.1 Nesogale talazaci
TTTTTTCTAATACTGTATGTGACATCCCCCAATCCCGAAGCTTATTGCAATTGAAATTATTCCTGTTTATAGAGACTCTATAGCACAGGGTAGAATTGTCCATGTAGTTTTCTGAGACTATACCTCTACACGAATAGAAAGTTTCATGTTTCTCCCAATATGTGACATTAGTCCAAGCTTATTTCTGAATGATGGAACAAATATTTATTTTCTATTTTATAGTGTTGGAGATGAGTAATTCTTTTTGAAAGCATTGCCCTGTAATTCAACTTTTCATGCTCTCTCCCAAAATGAGAATTAGCCTTTGATCAGAGAATAACTTTGAATATCTTTAGCTGATCCATTTTTCTTTTCCTCCAATAGAGTTTACTAAGCTTTAAAATAACTTTTTTCATTGTTGAGAATATGCATAGCAAAAAGTGCACCAAATTCAATAATTTCTACATGTACCATTTGGTGTTGTTGATTGCATACTTCGAGTTGTATTGCCATGCTCACCCACCCTTTTTGAGTTGTTTTCCTCTCTTTAACATGAATTTACTGCCCTCAAGCCAGGTTCCTTTCTCTTTTTTGGAATTGCTGTTATTCATTTGATCCCCTCTATATCTTCAAAGAGCATCATATTCAAGGCAGACTTTTGTAACTTGTTAATGATTACATGCTCAGCTGCTAAGCACTAGGTCAGCAGAAAAAGATAATTTCTGCTGCTAAACAGTTATATTCTACCCTGTACTGTTGGATCACTATGAGTCAGGATAGACTTGATGGCAGGGAGGAAGATTGCTTGGTTTCAAGATTTCATTGAATATTTGTGGTTTAAGGCTTAAAAATGTTTCAGGGCAATAGTTTTAGAGGTTCATCTAGCCTCCATGCCCTCCCAAGGTATATATTTCATGAGATTTTTCTACTCTGGTCTATATTTTCCCTCTTTTATCAGGATTCTTTGATAAAATGGTAATGGCAGTCAAACACCATTCACTTCTTCTGGCCTCATAGCAAAGGAGGCAGCAGCCATCCTCCGCCTATTGCTGACTCACCCTCTTCCTCTGTTATCCCAGTTGAACAGAGACCCATCGATGTACATACGATATGGCACACAATGAAGTAGAAACGAAACATGCTGCTATTAGGTTCACTACCTGGACTATATCATGAAATCATAACCTCAAACCTTTTGACCAAGAATCCGAATTCTGGGAGATTTTAGGTTGTACATAAGCAGCCTCAGCAGGCTATTATTTTTGTTGCTGCTGTTCTAAATCTATCTATTATACGTTTTTATCATTTCAACTTTTTAATAGGTGTATGACTTACTGTATAATAGGTGTATGACTTACTGCATCTTTATCCTTAACATGTTTTTCATTATCATGAACCCCTTCTTGCCTCCTCCCTCCCACCCTTAGTAACCACTCTCTGTTCTCTATTTGGTATTTTTTCTTATCAGTTTACATGAGGCCAAACAATATTTGTACTTTTTGATTGGCCTATTTTACTCAGCACAATGTTACCATTCATATTGTAGCAAGTACAAGGGGCCTTCAAAAAGTTCAAGCAAATTGTCTTAAAAGGTAATGGAATTTTGTCATACACTTTTTGAAGTCCCCTAGTATTAGCCCATCATTTTACATTACCATCTTTAGAGAATTAAAGACCATGTAAATTAATTCATTCATATAACCAGACAAGTTAGAAAACCCAACTAAAATATGTGCTAGATGGAAAGGTCTTTGACTAAGTGAATTGACAGTTCACCTCAAAATTACTGCGGGCTTAAGTCTTACTGTTTTAGTACTTTGTATTTAAAGCATTACTTGGCACTCTAGAAGAGAGGTTAAGAAACATGGAGAATAGAATGAAAAGATCCAACATGTGTTTAAAAGACTTTGCAAAAGGAGAGTTTAGAGCGAAGACAATTGAAAAAGAGATAGTGGCTGAGAATTTTCCAGAATTGATGAATGTCATAAATTTTTAGTTCAGGAACATGAATCCTAAGTAAAATAAATAAAAAAAATCAATCTCACCTAGCCACATTTTAAGGAGGCTGGGTGACAATGTGATTGCTCATTGGGCTGGGATCGAGAAGGTTGGCGGCTTGATACCACCAGCAGCTACTCAGGAGAAAGTCAGAACTTTCTACTCCTGGAAACAGTTAGTCACCAAAACTCACTGGACAGTTCTACTCTGTGCTCTAGAGTTGCTATGAGTGCCCGTCGACTGGATGGCAATGAGGGAGACACTGCAAACACCAAAGACAAAGGAAGAACTCATAAGATAACTTGCTTACAATCATATAACTAGTAGGTGGTATAGCAGGATTCAAACTTGATATTTTTAACTACTACTGCGAGGTCAGTTAGTTTTAAGCTCTCAATTACAGGTAAAGGCATTAAAGCCATGAAATCGAAATGAAATTGCTTTAGATGTTTATGGTAGTAAATCATGAGGTTCTCATAGCTCCTTTGCCTCAGAGATAAGATAATAGTCCCTGTGAGTTCTAAGAGGATGCAATAAACTATGGATTGTGGACTGTTGTTTTCAGGATGATCAGTAGATACCATACCAACCGATTGCCAATGAGTCTATTCCAACTCGTAAAGATTATATAGGAGAGTGTAGAACTGCCCCCTTTAGGTTTCTGAAGCTGTAAACCTTTAGGGAAGCAGACAGCCTCATCTTTCTGTTGAGGAGCAGCTGGTAGAGTGAAATAGCTGACCTTATGGTTAGGAGCCCAATGTGTAACCTATTATGCTATCAGGGCACACACAATAGAATGTAGATGATAACAAAAACATCCAGCACTTGTTTAGTGCTATCTGTGTAATGTACAGTGTTCTAAATTTTTATATAGGTTATCCCATGTAATTCTAATATTAACCTAGAGAGTTAGATAATAGTTTTTTCCTCAAATTTTCAGATGAAGAACCTAAGGTACACATAGAGAGGAAGTGATTTGCCAAGGGCATCTAGCTAGTAAGTGGAAGAAACAAGATTTACACTCTCAGAAGTCTGGCTACAAAGTCTTTAATTCACAGCGATAGAGGCAATTTTGAATCATAGAGACCCTATAGGAAAGAGTGGATTGTCCCTCTGGAGTTTTGAGACTACAAATACTTACATGACTATTTACATGAGCAGAAAGTCTCATCTATTTCCCACATAGTGGTTCCAGATTTCAAATTGCTGAAGTTTGTAACCCACTATGCCACCATGACTCCCTAACTCCGTGAAGTTAGGGATGACGCCTGTCTTCTTCATTGCAGTATCTAGCATCAAGGATAAAGTTTGGCACGTATTAAAGAAAAAAACAAGTTCATTTCTCTCAAGTATAACTTCTCCATAGGGTTTGGTTTTCTTGGCTATAATATTTATGGACTACCACTTGTCTGTGAGTTTGTTGCATTGTAGTGATTTGTGTGTTGCTGTGATACTTGGCCAACTGACTGGAAAAGACCCATAGTTGTATTAATTCCAAAGAGGTAATCCAACAGAACGCTCACATGTTAGAAGAATATTATTGATATCTCATACAAGTGCAGTTTTGCTGAAGATTATCCAACAATGAATACAGCGATGCATTGACAGGGAGTTGCAGGAGTTTCAGGGTGATGCAAAAGAGGATGTGGAACAAAAGATATCATTGCTGATGTCAGATGGGTCTGGGCTAAAGCAGAGAATATAATATTGATGTTTACTTGTGCGTGTTGTTAATCATTTAAATGGGGGCTCTTACAGCTCTTCTCATAATCCATACATATATCCATTTGTGTAAACCACATCTCATGCAAAACATTTTCTTTCTGCTTGAGCCCCTGTCATCAGTTTCTCATTCCCCCCCTTTCCCACCCTACCTCCATGTCCCCTTGATAATTTATATTCTTTTTTTCATGTCTTATACCAACTGCTGTCTCATTTTACCCACTTTTCTGCTGTTCATTCCCCTGAAGTGGGGCCCATATGTTGGTCATTATGGTGAGTTCCCCCTTACTTGACCCCCAACTCTTACCCTCCTAGTATTGCTGCTCCCCTTATTAGTCCTGAGAAGTTTATCTGTTCTGGATTGCATGTGTTGTGAGCTCTTATCTGTATTAGTGTACATGTTATGGTCTAGTCAGATTTGTAAGATAGAATTGGGGTTATGGTAGTGGGGGGGAAAGGAAGCATTAAAAAACCAGAAGATGGTTGTGTGTCTCATCAATACAAAACTGTCCCCTGAATGACTCTTCTCTTCTTTGTGGTCATTCTGACAGGGGGTGTCAAATTGAATATTGATAGACCATGTGTCTCCATTCTGATCTCCCCCTCATCCCCATTGATACGCTTTTGTTGTTTTGTTTAGAATTTTTGATACCTGATCCCATCAACACCTCATGTTCACACAGGCTGGTGTGCTTTTTCCATGTGAACTTTGTTGGTTCTCAGCGAGATAGCCACTTGTTTATCTTCAAGCCTTTAAGATCGCAGATGCTATATCTTTTTATAGCCTGGCACCAGCAGCTTTCTTTACCACATTTGCTTATGCACCCATTTTGTCTTCAGCGATGATGTCAGGGAAGGGAATATCAGAGTGCTGTGTTGGTAGAACAAATTGTCCTTGTGTTAAAGGTGTACTTGAATAAAGGTCCAATGTTTATCTGGTACCATGAAACTTTATAAATAAATAAATGAATAAATATATGTACATATCTCTATCCCCTGTCATTGTATATAACTGTATTTACACATATACCTGCATGTATTTAGACCTCTATAACTATTCTATGCCCCCAAGTTGTTTTCTCTATTTCCTTTTACTTTCCTCCCATCCCCTTATCTCCCCTTATCATGTTTGGTCTTCATTTGGGTTTTGGTAATTCCTCTAGGCTTCATTGCCCTTGGTGAAGTCCCCCATCCCCCACCCCTAGCTTTCTATTCCCTCCTCACCATCCATTTCAGATCACTTTTTCTGCCCTTTTCCCTGGGTATGTTGGTACCCACCTCCTTTTCTCCACATCTTTCCCTCTCCTGTGTTGCCCCAGAACCATCAGTCCCATTGTTCTCTTTTGCAGATTGTTCATCCCATCTATCTTGTCCAGAAAGACATGCATAGACCATAAAATGCACCAAAGCAAAGCAGAGCAAAACATAACCTTACTTTTGTTCTATTGACTATACCAAGGTATTTAACTATGTAGATCATAAGAAACTATGGATAGCCTTGAGAAGAATGAGAATTCCAGAACATTTCATTGTGCTCATGTTGAACTTATACATGAATCAAGAGGCAGTTGTGAGAATGGAACAAGAAAACACCTAATGGTTTAAAATCAGGAAAGGTGTATGTCTGGGTGTACACTCTTGCTTTACTTATTCAACCTGTATGTACACTGAGCAACTAATCAGGGAAGTTGACTTATATGAGGAATAAATATGGAATCAGGATTAGAGGAAGGCTTATTAACAACCTGTGATATGCAGATGACACAACCTTGCTTGCTGAAAGCGAGAAGAACTTGAAGCACTTGATGAAAATCAAGATCAGGGCCTTCCATATCAATTAAAACTCAAGAAGTTTAAAATCCTCACAACTGGACCGAGAGGTAAATCATGATAAATGGAGGAAAGATTGAAGTTGCCATTAATTTTGTCTTGCTTGGATCCATAATAAATAATAAAAGCGATCAAAAGACACCCTGTCTTGTGCAAATTTGCTGCACAAGACCCGTTTAGAGTACTGAAAAGCAAGGAAGTTACTTTGAAGACAAAGGCGCTTCTGACCCAGGTGGTGGTGTTCTCAATTGCCTTGTATACATGTGAAATTTGAACATTGAATAAAAGAAGAGACAAGAAGAATTGATGCATTTGAATTGTGGTGCTGGAGAACAATATTGAAATACCACCACCAACTAAAATAATAAAACAATCTGCCTTGGAAAAAGTAAGGCCAGAAATCACTTTTGAAGCAAGGATGGTAAAACTTCATCTCAGGTGCTTTGGACATGTTGTTAGGAAGGCCCAGTCCCTGGAGAAGGGCATTACACTTTGTAGAGTAGAGGGGCAGTGAAGTAGAGGAAGACCTAGAAGGAGGTGGATTGACACTGTGTCTGCCCAAATGGGCTCAAGCATAAGAGCAATTGTGAGAATGGTGCAGGGCTGAGCAGTGTTCCATGGTGTTGTGCATAGGGTCACTATGGGTTGAACCTGACTCAATAGCAGCTAACATCAACAAACTTCATGGAAGCAGATCACCACACCATTCTTCTGTGATGATGTTGAATGGGTTCTTACCTCTAAGTTAAGATTAGTGGCCAAGATCAAACCAATTATGCCACCCAAGGACCTTTTTTTTCCCCAAGGACCTTTTAAGTACTGCAACATTCTTAAATATAAATGTGTTGGATAGGACAATTAAGTGGGTTGTCTTATAAAATGCTGTCATTTCTGCTAGTTAAGAAGAGCACATGGGGGCTGACCCCAGGTGGTATAGTGGTTGAGTGCGGGACTCTGGCCCATTGACTTGGAGGTTCGAATCCAGCAGCAGCTCTCCGGAAGCAGGCTGGGTAGCTCCTATGATCACCAGAGGGCAGTGATGCCTCCAAACAAACAAACAAACCAAAAAAAAGGAAGAGCACATGATTTCATCTCAGGATTCCTATCATCCCAACAGTGAGCTTGACATCTTGCCGTAGCTCATGACAGAACATGATTAAGCCTAAGACATAAAGCTGGATTTGAATCTGAAAACCTATTTTGTTAATTTCTTGCTATGTGGGCTGGGACAAATTTCCTAACCTCTGTGCACTTCAAATTCTCATTGGCACAAGAAAAATTAAAGAATCTTTGCCACTAAGTTGATTCAGACTCATGGTGACTCTGTTGTGTTACAAAGCCCATCTTCTCCACAAGACTCTCTTCACCATAATCTTGATGGAAGCTGATTTCCAGGTCCTCCACTATACCATTGGGTAGATTTGAATTGTTTGAGCATACCATTTGCCCCATTCAGGAACTTTTGGCATATAATACTCGGTAAGTATTAATTACATTAATGACAGAATGTATAAGTGAATGAACCTGGTTTGCAATGCATACCCAGTCTGGCGTTATCTAAAATGTCCTATTACCAATTAAGTCCATGGCAATATTGACATTTTGAGCAAATAGGACCAGTTTGTTCCCATATGATGCAAAACCTCTGGGCAATTTGAGTTGCGCATAGACACACTTTGCACATCGCATCAGCTTTGCCCTAGAAGCCTTGATGATCTGCTGCAGTGGTTCTCCTTGGTCTGAGTCAGAGCTCTAAATTATAGCTGAAACCTAGCTGCTCTCTGCTGACATGTGGCTGTTTGAGGCCAGAGGTGACAGGATTTGGGGAGGAAAGAGTTCCAATTTTGATTTTAAAAGATAGATCTGGAACACAAACGCAGTAAGAGACAGCTGGAAATTGTCCATATTCTACATGTCTCTGGGGGACTGCCTGATCATGGGACCACAGAGCATACATATTCTTAGAATGAAATAATCAACATGCTTATAGCATAAAGGCATCTGAGAGGCAATATGAGACCATCTGTCTCTTAGCACTGAGACCAAACTCAGGGCTCGCATTAGGCCTTTGTGTGTTAACAGCTTCATTTTATTCTTAATTCAAACCAGATTCCGATTAAAACGGACCCTTAAAAAAAGCCTAATAGCCTAAGTGGGTAATCACTCTCTTAAAAATGCAATCTCTCTACCTTGACTCTGGGGCCCTTATGTGGCATTATACATTTTTTAAAGCTTTAAGATAGGAAGTCTTAATTGAAAAGATGGCCAATGCCTTCTTGTCCATTTTATGTCTCAGTTATGTCTATAACTAGACCCATAATCAAATCATTGGGAGTCTCAGTTTGTTAATGCAACTTGATATAACTAACATATTCACTTTTAACATTATTATACCTCCTTAGGATCCCACTTTGCTAAAAGCAATAGAATTCTTCACTACAAGAATAAGTTAATAGCACAAGTGATTTTGATAATTTCTATTTGAACTGACCAAGCCAGTTTTTAAATGGCTTGCTCCAGTCATTTATTTCTGTATCCTGGAATAATGTCTTTAATACATTTGTTTTGAAATTGGTCAAATCAGTTGCGTAAGGCTTTGTCTAAATGAATGACAACAAGGTATACCCCTGTTCAAATATTGGTGTCCTATTGTCTTCTTTTGATAAAAAATAGAAGCATTTGGCTACTTAGTCATAACAAAAAATGTAACAAAAGTATAGATTGTAACTAGAAAAGTTGTCAACACATACTATTTTCCTCATTAAATGATGAGAATTTGGCAAGAGTATAGAGAGTTATCTCAGAAATCAATAATGTGGAAGACATTGATAATAATACACTCATCTTTTTCTAAACTAGAAAACTTCAACTTGGCTGGGGCATTATTAGTAAATATGCTATTCTGAATCAGTCCTCTAATTTGTATCCATCAATACACATTTCTGATGACAAGAGATGGTGATCTTTTGATTTTCTGCAGTATTTCTCTTCATAATTGTCACTCACCTAATAGAGTTATATATATCTCCTTTTCTCTGGATTTTTCTTACCAGCACATGATTATTCTGGTTTCTTAAGAGCATACCTAAAAAAATGGATAAATCACAGAAAGAAGAAGAATTATCTTTGATTGAAGGAGGTGGAAATGCTATAAATATATGTCTAGACACCCCCTTTTAACTTCCATCTCTGCATCATTAATAAACCCATTAATGAGCACCCTGTTCACATATCTATTATCAACTCTAATCATTTGTGTGTTTGAATCAAGGTCCCCTGCCTTCATTAGTGTCATTAATGCCTGTCAGCAAATGATAATGTGGGAGAATCTCACAAATTTATGTGCATTCCCAGAGTGAAGACTCAACTTCAGCTAGTATTCTCATATGACAGCAGCTGTAACAAATGACCATTCTTCCTAGGAGAAGTGTAAACAGGTCGCTAATTAATGGGTTTACCATTAGCCTCTGTTTAGTCTTCTGTCATAGAATATTCATTCATTATGTTGGGACACCGAGTACAATGTTGTTATGTAAATTAGGTATTTGTACAGTCTCCTTAGATCCACATGACAGATTGAGTTATCTACCTATTTTTCTCTAAGCAGGTTTCTAGATATCAGAGAGTATACAAGTGACCTTGGAGGAGGTCCTAGTTTATTACTAGCCTCTGGTATAAATTGCACAATGGGTTGGCAGCTTACTTAAACATATGCAATGAAAATCAAACATTGGTTGTGTGTGTGTGTGTGTAGGGGTTAAATAGTTATGGAAAGTTATGAGAAAAGGGAGAAATAAATTCTAGCTTGTAGGAGATGTGATATAATGGCAGGGAGTTAAATTAAAATTAGAAGTAGAGTTATACTGTGAGAGGTTCATTGTGGCAGAAAGACTGGAAAATAGATTTTTATGGTCAATCTCCTTCCCCTCAACCCATAAAATGGTCAAAAGCTCTCAAAGAAAGATATAGTTAGAAGAAAATTTTCTTCTCTTAAGCTGGCAATTATTAATTCCCTAAATATTTGATAAAAAAATGATAGGGGCATCAAAGCAGCCAAATAATGCTCAGTTTATGTCAACCAAATATATTGGCTCTTTACATAGCATATCCATTCATATAATGGACAAGCATTTTTGAAGAAAAAAGTTTGGGTCAGGAATTTTGCCATATATTTGGGATACAGAGATGGATAGAATATAATCTTCCTCCCCTGTTCAAGATACCCAGGAAGTAGATCAATAAACCGACAATATAATGTGGGTCAGTGCTATGACAATTGCATGTCCACAATGATATGGGAGTGTAAAGGAGGGCTTCTTCATGGAAAGATTAGGGAAGGTTTCACAGAAGAGGTAACATCTAAGCTGCATCTCAATAGAGAGGTGGGAAAGGAGGACTTGTGTTTCAAGTATAGGTAATACGATGTGCAAAGTTGAGAAATGACATACAACACTGTTTATAGAGTGGCAGGAAACTCAAAACAACTTATGGTTCCTGGAACATGCTTGCATAGGCAATGAGGAGGAATGATAGATGATGACATTGTACAATGATGTGGGAGTTAGAAATTCAGATGCTAGAGATTCCATTAATCTGATGTAGTATCTCTTCCTCCACGTTGTTATTCTCAATTTTAATTTCTATCTTCAGAGTTAACCTTTCCTTCTTCTTGGTACTATCTGGGCTCTTAATATTTGTTAAGAACTTTATGGATTTGTCTAGATTTCTGTGCTCCTTTAAAGCAGCTATTTTGATCATAAGGATGGTGAAAAAATTGTCTGCAAGTAGCCTACTAAAACTAGAAAAGTGGTACCAGATCTTCTCCTATTGGCAACTTGTAGGCAAAGCCTTGATGCTATTATTTTAGTTCTAGATAGCCTTATTCTTGTTTTATTAGACAATATGGACTGATCTATAACTCCTCCTGATTACCATGTTGCTTTTAAAAATTTTATTAGCACATAACTTACACATCATGCAAGTTGAACCATTCAATCATATCAAGAATCTACAATTATTACCATATCATTTTTAGAACTCCCCCCTCCACCGATAAATCACTTTTAAAGCAAATTGTGCAATTGCAATCAGTTCTGGTGCTCCCTTCCACACTCTCACCTTCATTTCCCTCTCTTGAAATCCTGTTTCCTCCTTATCATAACCCCCCACCCCTGGATCCCCTATCAAGACTTGCATCAGTTATTATGACTAAGCATCCACTCATGTGATTCACAAACAGAAACAATAAAAACAAAAATCAAAATGTGGTGGTAAGAGTAAAATAATAATAATAATAACCATCATCATCATAAAGCAATAATAATATAAAGACCAAAATTCAAATAATGAGTAAGAAAGAGACGACCTTCATCAACATTCCAAAAGTCAGGGAAGACATTTCTGTTATTATGGAAAAAATAAGATACTTGCACCTAGAACCAACTCAGGTTGGGCCTATAGGGAGTCAAGGTGTTTTTAAGAAAGTAACTCCATTCTATCTGTAGAAAAACAATAGATAGGGTTGTTTTTATGGTGGGTTATGGTGTTGAAAGAGGTCCTATGGATGAAAAATCTTGGTCAAAAAGAGTCCAAAATGAGAAGACAATGAAGCTATTTCTTGGAAGGTATTGTGGTTCATTTGAGTAAAACAATGGATCTATTTTCTTTGGGATAGCAGAATAAGCAATTTAGGATAAGCAATTATAAAATGGATCATAGGTTCAGAAATACATGAAACTTTTTTATTGTTAATCAGGTGATGATTTACAGAGCAGATCCTAATTTTTTTATTCAACCATTCGTGCACATTCTGTTTTGACTCATCCATTGCAGTCCCCTCAATGGACCACCACTTACTCCACTTCCTTGTGTTTTCTCTTTCCATTTTTTATTCTTTCCTAACCCTTTGAACTTTAGATGGTTGACTATTCTCACATGAGAGTGAATTCAGTTACAGACTTGGAGGGTGAATAAAAGCCATAGTTTTGGATTCCCACTACTCCCTACCTGACTAGTGATCCTGGTGTCACATAATGTTGAGTTTTGGTTCACCTTGTTCTCCCACTCTATCCAGGACTTCCTAATGTGATCCTTTTCAAAGCAGTGGATAGCTGTAGCTGGGTCGTGCAAACTGTTTATTGGACTAATTGTTCCCCGTGTCTTTTGGTTTTCATCACTCTTTTTGTCCTCTGGGCATGAAGAGACTTTGTGCCCTAGGTGGCTGATCACAAGCTTTAAAGATCCAGTCGCTACTAACCAAAGTAGCATGTGGAACATTGTCTTCATGTACTATGTTATATGGATTAACCGTTGTGTCCTCTGAGACAAAGGTCCTGAGCTCACAGGCCCAACGACTCTTTCCATCTAGGTATTTGGTCATGAATATAAAGTTGTTATAACTTTACTCGTATACAAATATCCTCTACCTCATTCTCTCTCTTACACACACATAGGCATACGTTCAACTCTCCCTTCCACACCTGCTCAGCTCACATTTCTGACTGATCTCCATTATTGTAGGAATGCATGCACCAAATTGTAAAGATTGATTGGTGTTAGCTTCCCTAGGCCTGGTGTTACAATATGTGAGGCCATGCCTGGGCTCAGATGTACTATGGATGTAAGATCAAAAGCGGTTGAACAGTTCCAGTGCCAAGACTTGGACAGGAAACTTACTGGATGTGATTAAGTGATGAACCAATTTTCATGGGGCTCTTTGAGTCAAAAGACAGGGTTTGATAAAATTGGCTCTCCTTATTTTTTCCTCCAAGGAGCCTTGATATTGCAGTAGTTAAGAGCTCAGCTGCTAACTGAAAAGTTGACAGTTCTGAGTCACCAGCTTCTCCATGGGGAAAGCTGTGGCAGTCTGCTTCTGTAAAGATCACAATCTTCAAAAGCCCATGGGGGAGTTCTACCCTGTCTTTTAGTGTCACTATATGTTGGAATTGAATAGCAATGGCTACTTTTTCTCCTTTATCCTCTCCTACACAGACTGCAGTTTAATTCAAAGGACAGAAAGCATTGTGTCTTTAGAGCCAGGCGCTGTGTGAAAAGGGTAGTTGTGCGAGTAACTGGACAGACTCTGTACAGAACTGTTGCAGTTGGGTGTTGGCAATCTGATTCCAGCTCGTGGAGACCCCCTGTGAGACAGTAAAATATCCTCATAAGGATTTTTGGCTGTCAACTTTAAGGAGGCAGATTGCTAGATCTTTCTTCAACAGAGTCACTGAGTGGATTCAAACCCCCCAATCTTTCAATTAGCAGCTAAGCAGTAGGTGATTTTGACATGGTAATGAAGAAATTCAGTTATAATGTCTGACTAAACCAACTGGATGGTCACTGAGAGGAACTGCATATTATGAGAGAGCACAGGATCCAATCAGAGTATCTTCTCTACTCTGGCTCAGTGTAAGACAGGCCAACCAAGGGGTTAGGAATGTGCTGACCTTCAAGTCTTCCTAGTGAGACAGTTTTAAGGTAGTAGATAGCAGTTTAGGAGAAAATCCCTGGGGAGTGTCAACAGTTAACACACTTGGCTGCTAAGAGAAAGGTTGAAGGCTTATGACTACCTAGAGTTAGAGAGGTCTAAAAACAAGTGTGTACACATGTAAATATATTTACATATGATGGGGGAATATATCTATGAGCATATATTTATAGGTTTACTATTAAGGTAGCAGATGGACATTGGGCCTCTTCTACTCAATGCAAGAACACTATGTTCTATTAAACTGATATTTCATGATGATCACCTTCCCAACAGTATCATTGAAGACAAAACAGGTGCATAAGCAAACATGATGAAGAAAGCTGATGATGCCCTGTTCTCAACATCTATAGTGTCTGGGGTCTTAAAGGTTTGAAGATAAACAAGCAGTCATCTGGCTCAAAAGCAACAGAGTTCACAGGAAAGAAGCACACCAGCATGTGTGATCATGAGGTGTCGATAGGATTAGGTATCAGGCATTAAAGAACTAAAAATCTTATCACTATGAATGAGGGGGAGTGTAGAGTGGGGACCCAAAGGCCCTCTGTAGGCAACTGGACATCCCCTTCAGAAGGGCCAGTCAGGGTGCAATACAGCAACAATGAAACATGCAACTTTCCTCTAGTTTTTTAATGTTCTCCCCTGTCCCTCACTACTATCATGATCCCAATTCTACCTTACAAATCGTCTAGATCAGGGGATTTACACAGGTACAGATAAGAACTGGAAACACAGGGCATCAGGACAGATGAACCCCTCAGGGCCAATGGTGAGAGTGGTAATATCAGGAGGGGAAGCAGAAGGTGGGGTAGAAAGGGGGGACCGATTACAAGGATCTACATATGACGCCCTTCCTGTAGAATGGCCAACAGAAAAGTGGGTGAAGGGGGACATTGGAAAGTATAAGACATGACAAAATAATAATAATTTATAAATTATCAGGGGTTTGTGAGGGAGGGAGAGTGGGGGAGAGAGCAGAAAAAAAAGAGGAGCTGATACCAAGGGTTCAAGTAGAAAGAAAAATGTGTTGAGAATGATGATGGCAACAAATATACAAATGACCTTGACACAATGGATGTATGTATGAATTGTGATAAGATTTGTATTAGCCCCAATAAAATGATTACGCAAAGAAAACTACCCAGAGAAATCTCAGAAGAAAGACTTGGCAATCTGAGGCTGTAAGTTTTTCAGGAGCAGATATCGCCATTATTTTCTCACAGAGCAGCTGGTGCCTTTAGATTTCCTTCTCTCTCCCTCCCTTCCTCCCTCCCCTCTCTGCCCCCTCATGAACCCTTGATAAGTTATAGATTATTTTTTCCATATCTTACATCACATCATCCTCGGTTGTCCCTCAACCACTTTTCCATTATTCATCCCCCTGGGAGGGGGTTCTAATTTCATCCTTGTGATTGATTCCCTCCTTCTCCCCCCACCCTCCCCTAATCCTTCTGGTATCTCTACTCTCCTTGTTGGCCCTGAGGGGTTTATGTATTTTGATTCCCTGTGTTGCAGGCTCTTTTCTGTAGCAGTGTGCATGTTCTGGTTTAACCCATCTTGTAAGGTAGAGTTGAGGTCATGATAGTGGGGGAAAGGAAGCACCAAAGAGCTAGAGGATAGTTGTATGTTTCATCAGTGCTATACTGCACCCTGACTAGCTCATCTCTTCTCTGTGACCCCTCTGTGAGGGGATGTCTACTTGTCTACAGATGGGCATTAGGTCTCTACTCCATGACACCTTACTCCCTTTTAACTTGGGTATGGTTTTATTCTGGGTCTTAAATGCCTGATACCTGATCTCATCAACACCTCATGATCACACAGACTGCTGTGCTCCTTCCATGTGGGCTTTGTTTCTTCTCAGCTGGATGGCTGCTTGTTTATATTCGAGCCTGTAGGACCCCAAACACTATATCTTTTGATATTTGGGCACCATCTGCTTTCTTCAGTACATTTTGTTTATGCACCCATTTTGTCTTCAGCCATAGTGTTGGGAAGGTAAGCATCACAGAATGTCGGATTATTAGAACAAAGTGTTCTTGTGATAAAGAAGTACTTGAGTTCAGGCCTAAGGTTCATCTGCAGCCTTAATTTTTTAAAAACATTCTATTGGGGGGCTCATACAACTCTTATCACAATCCATACATTCATCCATTGTGTCAAGTACATCGGTTGCCCTCATCATTCTCAGACCATTTTCTTTTTACTTGAGGCCTTGATATCAGCTCCTCATTTTTCCCTCTCACTCCCTGTTCCCCCCTCCTTCATGAACCCTTGATAATTTATAGATTATTATTTTGTCATGTCTTACACTGTCCGACATCTCCTTTCATCCACTTTTCTGTTGTCCATCCCCAAGGGAGGGGATTATATGTAGATCCTTTAATCAGTTCCCCCTTTATATTCCACCTTCCCTACACCTTCCTGGTATCACCACTCTCAGTAGTTAATCTGTCCTGGATTCCTTATGTTTCCAGTTCCTTTTTGTACCAATGTACATCCTCTGGTCTACCTGGATTTGTAAGGTAGAATTGGGATCATGATAGTGGGGGTGGGGAGTGGGGGGAAGGAAGAATTAAAGAACTAGAGGAAATTGTATGCTTTATCATTGCTATACTGCACCCTGACTGGCTCATATTCTCCTTTTGACCCTTCTGTAAGGAGACATCTAGTGTAACCTTAATTCTTAGGATATATATATATATATGAGTACATAGTTCTGTTCATCTATCTATCTATGTATCTATCTATGTATCTATCTATCTGTTAATTATCTATTTACCTATCTTTGTACATGCCTGTACTTAGGCCTCTATAAATATCTTTTGCCTCCTGGTTCTTTCCCCTATTTCCTTTTTACTTCCCTCTTGTTCCACTATCATGTTCTGCCTTCATTAGGGTTTAGTAATCCTATGACCTTCTTTCCCTTGATTTAATTCACTTGTTGTTCCCTTGACCCTGGGTTTGTCCCCCCCTTCCATTCTTGCACTCCCCCTTCTCCTGGATTTCCCTGGAGCCATTGGCCACATTATTTTTATCTCCAAATTATCCCACCTATCTTATCTAGATAGACATATGGATACATATGTACAAAAGCCAGGCAAAGTCAAATGAAACAAAAAAGGAAGCCCAAACCAACAAAACAATAGCAGAAAGCAAGAACAAAATTATAATCGCAAAAAGAAAGGCACTGCCCAAAATGGTAAAAGCCTATACATTGTTCAAGGTCTGTTTGTTGACCTTTATGAGTGTTTTCCAGTTGAGTCTGTGTCACACCCTGCCTCCCAAGTCCAATTTTGCATGCCCTACGTGCCTCACCCCAGCATGATGGGACCAGACCTTACACTATTCTCACACTGTGTCTCCAATGCTGTCCCCAGCATCATCATGGTTCAGTGAGGGACGACACTGTGTCCTGTGGTGGGGCCAGCCCTACAGTCCTCCATGTGTGTTTTCTGCTCCAAGCCGGAACATTGTCCTTGGGGCTTGGTGGGCCAGGATGTCCTCTCCTCCCTCTCCATCCCTTTGCATTTCTATCATGTGCTCTAATGCAATGTGCCCCTCTCCCCATGTTGTCACCAGAATTCTGTCCTCTGAAGTACATTCTTCTGAGTGTGTTTGTGTATGGGGAGGTGGGGTGGGGTGGGAGGTGTCCACATAGTCAGGATTGGGGTGAACAAGATTCCTTGTCTTAAGTATAAAAGCCAAAAATAAACTCCCTGCCATCAAATCAATTTTGACTCATAACTGGCACTATATTATATATAGACAGCCCATAAATATAGAACTTGG
Organism: Nesogale talazaci; assembly: GCA_004026705.1. NCBI lineage: Eukaryota > Metazoa > Chordata > Mammalia > Afrosoricida > Tenrecidae > Nesogale > Nesogale talazaci. The sequence goes on from PVJH01000268.1 coordinate 16,808, forward strand.
TAAAATTTCATAAATAGAAAATCAGCAATAAGAGTTATTTCTTCACTTTTTTCTCTGAATCTGGTACTCCACGAGGCTCACTGGCCCAACACAATCACAGAAGTAAAATGGATGCATAAGCAAATGTGGTGAAGAGAGACGATGGTGCCCAGCTATCAAAGGATATATCATCTGAGGTCTTTAAAGCCTGGAGATAAACAATAGACCATTTACCTGAGAAGAGACCACACCCACACAGAAGAAGCACAGCAGCCAGCATGGCCACAAGGTAGTGAAAGGTCTAGGCAATAGTCATCAAACGGGGGAAAAAACACATATCACTGTGTGCACACATCCCCAAGTCACCCACCGAGGACATGTGGGAGCATGAGCAAGAGTGGTGAATAAAGCTGATGGTGTCCAGCTATCAAAAGATATAACATCTGGGGTCTTAAAGGCTTCAGCATAAACAAGCAGCCATCTAGCTCAGGAGGAACAAAACCCACCATAAAAGAAGCTCACTTGCCTGTGCGATAATGAGGTGCTGAAACAATCAGGTATCAGGTGTCAAAGAACAAAAATTAAAATCAATGGACCAATTGACTCCCGATATCGCTGAAGACAAATGTATACAGAGGCAAACAGAGTAGAAGAAACGATATTGCCCAGCTACCAAATGATTGAATGGAGTCTCAAAGATGTGAAGATAAGTGAGTCGCCATTCAGCACAGAAACAGCAAAGCCCACATGGAAGAAGCACACCAGCATGTGTGATCAAGAGGGGAAGAAGGGAGCAGGTATTGAGCATCAAAGAACCAGAATCACATCATTAGGAATAAGGGGGAGAGCAGGGTGGTGACTTAAGGCCCACTGGTGGGTAAGTGCTCACCCCTTTACAGGGGAGTCACGGGGAGGAGACAGACCAGTCAAGGTGCAGCCGGGTAGTGATGATGCATACAAGTTTCCTCTAGTTCCTGAATCCTTCCTCCCCCCAACCACCATGGTCCCAACTCTACCTTACAAATCCAGATGGACTGGAGAAGGTACACTAGAAGAGAGGGGAGCTGGAGATATGGGGAAACCAAGACGGATGAGCCCCTTCGGGCTAGTGGTTAGACTGGAACTGCTGGATGGGTGGAGAGAAGGTGGGGTAAAGAGATGGAACCAACTGCAAGGATATACACATAAGCTCCTATTTGAAGGACGGGCATCAAAGGAGTGGGTTGGGGGAGAGGTCGGGCAATGTAAATTATGACAGAACAATAATAATTTATAAAATATTTAGGGTTGGTGGTGAAGGGATGGAAAAGCCAATACCAAGCACTCAAGGAAAAAGGCAGATGATTGGAGAATGATAGCAGCAGACATGTGAAGGTGCTTGACACAGTATATTTATTTATGTATTGTGAAAAACCATTTACGAGCCCCCAGTAAAATGATTTTTAATTTATAAAAGAGTAATTTCTTAGAATTTATAGCCAGAATGAAGACTCTTGGGGGTCATTCTGAGTCAGGTGACTAAGTACATGATAGTTTGGCCATGTCATGGAGCACTATATCTGGCCTTGGGGTTTGGGTACTATAGGGTAGACATTAAACTGCGCACCGAATGGTCAGTGCGCCAAAATCACTAGTCTCTCCACAGGAGGAAAAGGAGGTTATCTGTTCTCTTGAAGATTGGCAGGCTAAGAAATGCTGTGCAAGGCAGCTATGAGTCCCACTCAACTTGATGGCAACCCATTGAATCCAACTCACAGTCACCCTGTAAGGGTCAAGTAGCTAGAACTGCTACTGGATGGTTTTGAGAGTTTAACTCTTTATGGGAGTGAGAAGCCTGGTCTTTCTCTGTTGGAGTGGCTGGTAGCTTTAAGCCAAAGACCTTTAGCTTAGCAGCCCAATGCTTAACCTACTGTGCCACCAGGGTTCCTTTTGAGTACAATAGTTGAAACTAAAATAAGACATGGTGCCAAGATACCAGGGTCCAAATTCTGGATCCACTAATTTGTTTTTATGTTATCTTGGACATATTTTCCTATTTCTCAGAGTTTTTGTTTCCTTATCTATACAATGTGATCAGTGAACATTTTTTTGCTATCTGTATCAGAGGATCGAATCTGGCCACAGTTGTGAAAATATCATTGTGAAAAAAAAAATTGCAGGTAGGGCTTTTTGAAAAATTTAAAGTGCCAAGCATAGTCCCTGCCACATAGTCCATTTTGGAATAGTAGCACATAATAAGTCTCCAAAATGTGTGTCTAACAATACTATACTACATGTCAAAGGCTGCATTTGAAGCAATTTCCCTCTTGAACATTAAGGTCAATTCAATCATCTTGAGTCTTTGGGTTGATACTCCTTTTTGTGATTAGAATCTGCTTAAAGAGGAGGGAATTCATCTAATGAGTATAAAAATAAAATTAAAACTAGGCAGGGTCATAGAATACATTGGGTCATGGTATGATCATAGTCTCAGATGATTAGACGTGTTTCTGTTTTTATCCATAGTCTTTCCCTATGGTATGTAGCTTAGTGTTTAGATAGTTGCTAGGGCCAGCTGTCTCCATGGAGATGAGAGATTTGTGACTATGCTAGGTATTCCAAGTAACTAACTGCAGCAGACAGCTTATCCAACCTCTTCTTTTTTTATTACAGTTCAGATGTCTTGAGAAATCCTACTGTACTGTGTGACTTGTGTGGAATTCACAGTTTAAAATATCTTCCTTCTTGAATTTAGTTTTCTTTGCCATGGGAAGAAGACAACAAGTTTATAGAAGTTATTATTTTTTGCCTGGAACATATTCTCTTAGTGAAATTAAAAGTTCTCACAAAGGAGGTTTTTCCAAGCATCACTGCCCAGCCCTTCCTATCTCCTCCACAATGTTCAGCAGGAACAAAGGCAAATGGGCAATATGCCAGCCTCAAGAATTGCCCAGTCTTCAGGCACCTCAAGGCTTCAAAAAATTCTTTCCTTCATTAAAGTAAAGCAATTAACTGAATTCAGTGTCCAATGAGTACTCGAGTTTGCTGAGTTTTTTCTATCCAGGAGAATGTAGCCTGCTGATGATAGTGGTTGACTGAACCAAAGGAATAAAGAGAATGTAGGATCATTTCTCTCCATACCAAATCCCTCTGAAAGTGGGGAGCTTGATAGCAGGTGATGCCATCATCAAAACAGGCCTTGTCTTTCATCTCTGGGTCTGATATATTCTCTGTCCGGTCTCTCAGGCTTACCTGGGTATTTTCAATAGAAGCAGAACAAAATATGGCTCGGCTGGAACTCAATTAACCTTGCCTCTAGTTTAAATATAGATAGGCTAAGTATAAGAGAGTGAAGTTCAAGAGTCTGAAAGCAATCAGGAATTAAAATAAAGAGTAAATCTCCAGTATTAATCCCATTACATTCTAATTTGTATGAACTCAGAGGACTAGTCTGAAACTTCCCTTTGTTCAGCAACATTTTAAAAAACACACAATGTTTTCCCACTTTTTTTGCATCTTTTTAAACATACATAATATTAGTGAAAATACATCCACAGCCATTATGGCAATTGATTTGGCTAAAACATGGAAATTGAGCTACCACATGACCCAGCAGTCCCCATATTGGGCATGTACCCAGACTAGACAAGAAACAAACCATGGCCAGACATCTGTGCTCCAATGTTCATTGTGGCCTTATTCATAATCACAAGGAGTTGGAAACAACCTAAGTTTCCATCAATGGAAAAATGGATTAAAAAACTGTGGTACATACTTACAATGGAGTATTATGCATCCCTAAAAAGCAGTGATAAACATATGAGCACATTACTGCATGGGAAGAGTGGAGGAAATTCTGCTAAGTAAAGTAAGCCAAGCACAAAGGGACAAATATAATATGAGTCCACTGAGGTAGGCTTCAAAATGCAGAAGGGACATAAGAGTAAGGACCATGGAAGAGGCCAGACCTAATTCAGGGATACATATGGCAGCCAACTTAAAAGGAAAGGGAAAGAAAGAGAAAAGACACAGGAGTAGCAGGGGACTAGGGCACTAACCCTCCCAAGGGGAGGGTATTGGTTTTATCTTCACAGAAAAGGGAGTGAGGGACCAGCGTTCAACCTAACGTACCAAGACCCGAATGTACCATACTGGCCTGAAGCAGGGAACCAATAGAGAAGTCTGCATGACTGACCCCACTCGCAACTACATGAATCTTTCCCCCCAACCGCAGAAGAATGCATTTCTGAGAACAGCACTGAAACTTCAGATCAGGGAGAGGAGTGAGTCTGATCAGAGCACACAGGAACAAACAAAGAGGCAAGGGGAGAGAGTGGAGCACACCTTGGGCCCCCAAATCCCCAAGATGATGTCCCTGCTCAGAGCAGGCAATGAGCAGAGAGGACCATAGGGCCAGTCCCACCAGGGTCGATGACCCATAGCAATTCTGGGGAACAACACTGGAGACATGATATGGGAATTGACCCCTATCTAACCTCATCACACTGGGGCCAAACACTAAGGGAGTGCAACAGTGCAGCAAGAGGAAAAAAAGCAATGAAGTTTCCAGGGAACACCAAAAATAGACTTTGGGATCAGAGCATGACACTCCATCAGACTTGACTGGAAAACACTCCTAAAGATCAACAATCAGACCTGGTAATATTTATAGGCCTTTTGGGTCATTGGTTTGTTGCTGTTTTTTGCTCTGTCTTATTTTTGTGCTTATTAATGTCTCTGTATGCCTATCTAGATACGATAGGTGGTATAAACAATCCAGGGGAGAAAACACCAAGACCCGATGGTTCTGGGAGTCATAGGAGAGGAGTAGACAGGGAATTGAAAGGGGAGTGTCAACAAACCCAGGGACAAGGGAACAACAAGTGATGCAAAAATGATGGTGAGGAGTGTATAGGATGTTTGGTGGAGTTTGATCAAGGTCAATATAGACATGAGGAATGACTGAAACCTGAATGAAAGTCAAACGCAATAGTGGGACAAGAGGAAAGTAAAGGGAAATAGAAGAAAGAACTCAGAGGCAAAGCACATTTATAGAGATCTAAATACAGACATGTACATATATAAATATATTTATATATAACTATAGGGAAATAGATCTATGTGCATGTATTTATATGTAAGTATCAACATAGCAGATGGACATTGGGCCTCTACTCAAGTAGTCCCTCAATGCGAGAACACTTTGTTCTAATAACCTGGCATTCCGTGATGCTCATCTTCCTGACGTGATCGCTGAAGACAAAATAAAGAAGCAAATTTGGTCAACAAAGCTGACGGTAACCCACTCTCAAAAAATATAGTGTCTGGGTACGTAAAGGTTTGAAGATAAACAAGTGACCATCTTGATGAGAACCAACAAAGTATACATGGAAGAAGCACACCAGCCTGTGTGATGATGATGTGTCGATGAGATCACATATCAGGCATAAAAGACCCAGAACAGAAAAAATTATATCAGTGTGAATGAAGGGGAGCATGGAGTGGAGACACAAAACCCATGTGTAGGGAATTGGACAACCCCTTACAGAAGGGTCACAAGAAAGAGATGAGCCAGTCAAGTGCAGTATAGCACTGTTGAAATATACAACTTTCCTCTAGTTCTTTAAGACTCCCCCCACACACACTATCATGACCCCAGTTCTATCTTACAAATATGCTAGATCAGAGAATGTCCATGGGTAAAGATAAAAGCTGGAAACAGACGAAATCCAAGACAGATAAACCTCTCAGGACCAATAATCAATGTAGGGATACCAGGTGAGTAAGGGGAGAAAGGGGGAACTAATTACAATGATCTTAAATATAACCCCTTCCCTGGAGAATGGACAACGGAAAAGTGGGTGAAGGGAGACATTGGTCAGAGTAAGACATGAAAAAATAATGATTTATAAATTATCACGGGTTCATGAGGGAGGGAGGACAGAGAGAGGGGAAAATGAGGAGCTGATATCAAGGGCTCAAGCAGAAAGAAATGTTTTGAAAATGATGAGGGCAACAAATGCAAAAATGTGCTTGACAAAATGAATCTAGTATGTATTGTGATAACTGTACGAGTCCCAGTAAAGTGATTTTAAAAACAGTGGGAATAAATATGGCGAATCATATATATGTATATATATGATCATCATCCAAGTTCCATATTTATTGCCCTTTCCCAATATTATTGAATTTAATCTTAATTCCATATATAAGACTTTGTTTATCACCCTTAAGACTTTAAACGATCTCAAACTTTATGCCATCAAGCTGATTCCGACTCAGAGCAACCCTGTAAAATAGACTCGAACTTCCCCTGTGGGCTTCTGAGAACAAATCTTTAGAGAGTAGAAAGCCTCCTTTTTCTCCTGTGAAACAGTTGGTGGCTTTGGATTTTGCTTTATTTTTTAAGATCATTTTATTGGTGTCACTTACAGCACTTATAACAAACCATTTTTGTTTTGTTTTGGTTGGCATCACTGCCCTCTGGTGGTGGGAGTAGGAGGCGCAGCCTTTGCTCCTGTGGAACCCCTGCTGGAATTGAACCTCCATCCCAGTGGGCCGCAGCCCCGCGCACAACCACTACACCTCCCGGGCTCAGCAACAAGCCATTTTATATTAGTATCAAGCTTATTTGTACATATGTTGGCACCATCATTTTCTAAACATTTACATTCTATTTGAGCCCTTGGTATCAGCTTCTTTTCCCCCTCCCTGCCTTCTCCCACCCACATGATCCCTTGAGAAATTATAAAATATTATTATTATCATATCTTACACTGATCACTATCTTCATTGACCCATGATTTTCTTTTTCCTCCCCCTCATTTGGGGGTGGGAGTGAGCTATGCATTGATCATTGCAATTGGTTCCCCCTTCCTCCCTGCCCCCTCACCTTCTCCCTAACCTTGTGGTCTCACTGCTACCAATTCTGTTCCTGAGGGGATCGGTTAGTGGTTTTAAACTGCTGACTGTGTGGTTAGCTGTCCCATGCACAACCCACTACAGTAGAGTTCTACCTGTTTAATCTATTCTAAGTGTGCACAAATGCTTTAGAAACTTTTGCTAGTTAGATTTTGTGTCAACTTAGCTAGACCAGGATTCTCGGTAGGAAAGTCTCTCCCCATACGTTATAGGTCATAGCTTGATGGTGTCTCTTTGGGGGTGAGGCCTATTTAATACCTATTAAACCCATTGTGGAGAACCGGCCCTGCCTCTCCTCTTTCCTGCTGGTCTGAATCCTGCATACCATACCATCTGATCTGCTGATCCATTTCTGCCTCCATTGGCCTCTGGTGTCCTGGCTTCCCAGTCCCAGGAAGTGTTGGGAGTCAGGGAAAGCCCTTCATGTAGTAACTGACAAGCAAATGAAACTGAATGGCACGAGCCACTTTTCTTCATGTAAACATTTCTCTTTATATGCACTATTCAAGTGTCAGTGCTTTTGTTTCTCTAGAGAACCTGACCTAACACAAAACTTCCTTTTATATAGCAATAATTCCTTTACAGAGCAATAACAGATACAGCAACCAGAAAGAATTCTGAATTGTTCATTAAGAGCCACTCTAAGATATTTCCCGGAAGCCCCGTAGGTCCAGATTGTGTTGCTTATCTCTGAGAATAAAAAACTCTGTGTCTTTTAAATTATCTTATGGTTTGGAAATTTCTCTGGTTCACACTGACCTTATCCTTACCACCTTCCATATTCACTATCGATTACCAAGGAGGGTAATTAGAAGAGGTTTGTGGGCCTGACTTTTACCTTAATGGCTGAGATCTTTCCATAGAGACTCGGTCACAAAACCAGGCTGAATTTCAGGTTGAATTATAAAAGACCATTGGTGTTTTTAGTTCAGGAGGAAACAAAGAGTGGAATAGGACTTACTGCAATGACAATTGTCCATTGGGCCCCCGGAAAAATTCTGAGCCATATTGTCCAAAAGACATTCAGTCAATCTGGATTATTGTGTGTGTGGGGGGGAGAGGGGGAGATTCACTTCCAGGCTGCTTAAATTAAAATTATTATTTTTCTACTATTGATCAGCCTTATTACTCTTTGTTTGAAGCAAGTCTAATATGCTTGAAGGCACTCTAAAGTGCTTGCAGCTTTCCAAACTCCTAATTTTTTTCACAACCTGGTGTTAGTGCTTGGTATATCTGAGGTCCATGTGTGGCTGCTCCAGATGTATTAACATATTGCCTGTAAAAGAGAAAACGTGACCTGCCCTATTTTCCTTCATTAGCACACTTGAATAAATAAACTGAGAAAACATTTTATCAACTCATTTAACTTCTTCAGAATTCCATGCACTAGCTGTTGTATCACCTAAGAGAGTCACATTTCTTCATTCTGCATAAAGAATGAGAGAACTATGGTGTCCTTCATTTCTCTCAAAGGAAGAGCTTTGGGTTAATCATAGTACTTGACTGTGAAACCTATCTACAAATCTCTGGGGGACATTCTGCTTCCCGCAGGCTCTGGCTATGATGGGATATGTAATTGGAGTCTCTGGGGTCTGAGTTACTGTGACTGCAAATCAATTAAGTTCAGCACTTTCAAAACCATTTTCTCTCATCTAGGTGAAAACGAATCCCAAGTGCTACATGAGTTTGAAGGGAAAAGGTGTCTGTGCAAAATGAGTCTTAAAGGGTCTTTTAAGACCTTTCTTTTGAGGAAATGAATTATTCTCTCATTGCTCTCTACCATCTCATGTTTTATATGGTTTCATACTGGCTGAATTTGAAAGCAAGACAAGGGTATCAATCAAAAAGACATGTAATTTCCTTCTGTTTGAATATGTGAATCGAGATAAAAGCATTATTCAATGGAATGCTTGCTACATTTTGGAAGGGAGTTGGTTAGTAATGGCTATGGGTTTTGAAGGCGCCATAGTGACATAATGGTTAAACTTTTGGCCTTTCAGACCCACAGGGGTTCTATGGAAGAGCCTGGCACATCTGTTTCCATAAAGATTACAACCTTGGGAACACCATGAGGGCAATTCAACTCTGTCCAGCGGGGTCTCTGTGCATCTGAATCAACTCAAGAGCACACAACAGCACAACAGCAACATGAGTTTTTTAAAGTTATGTTTGACAGCATTTACTTGCTACAGTTTTAAGGGCTCTATTATTCCAGTGTGTCAATTGTTCCTTGTCTTAGAGAGATAATTTTAGGTACACAGGCTTGGACACTCCTTATGTCAGACACCAGAATGTTCAAGAAATATTGTGGCTTTCATGGTCCTTTCCTTTTATTTTTCAGGTCTGAAGTTCTCACGTCCCTTCTCACCATATTTGGACAACCTCCAAAGGGTTTTTAAGGTCCACAGAGGTGCTTTTTGTTTACCTATTTCCAGCGATGCCTGTTGCTGATAGGTCCTTTCTCTTCCTACCTACCACCCTGCCTTTACTACTGTCTAGGAAGAATCATTATTTTTCCCCTTCAACTCATTGTGTAACACAGCCCTTATAAGGGAAAGGGTCTCTCAGGAATTGCATTTGTTAATCAGTTCTCAAGAAGAAACCAAGTTTATCAGTATAAATCCAGTGGTCTTTATTCCCCCAGGAACAAGGGGGAATAACCAAGTTTAAAAGAAGGGTCACTTCTCTTTATTTTAGAGCATCTGTCATTACTCCCATGTCACATTTCAGTGTAAGTCAATATGATCGCTCACAAAAAGAGCTGTTCAATGCAGATGTTTTGTGTTTCCTTCAAGCAGGAGATGGTGGTGGCTGATATGAGGGGATAAAAGGGATAGTAAGGAAACCTGGGAATCAAACCCATTTATTCTCTAGGGTTGTTACTGGAGGGAGAATTTCTACATAAGGATGGTCAATTATAAAACTTCCAAACATCAAATCGTGTGATTCATAGCAAAACTTCTTAAATTTTGTGTGGTAACCCTATATGAGTTCATGAAATTGAATGTGGGATTCTCCAAAATTTTGGCAAGAGTTTTTGAATTTGCAACAATAACAAAATAATTCAAAATCAAACATATAATGAATCCCTGGTGTTTATGGCACTGTTTTACCATGTTGCAAATTTCTTGGAGGAAAGAGGCCATAAGAAACTCTGCATAGGACAGAAAAGAACTGCCTCTTTGGGTTTCTGAAGGTGTCTTTATGGAAGTAGATAGTCTAATTTTTCTCCTTTGGAGCTGCTGATGGATAGGAACCACTCATCTTGCAGTTAGCCATCCAGGACTTACTGACAACCCCACCAGAACTCCAACCCTTGATGTTGGCAGATTCCATCCTGTCAGGTCTGACTGATCCTGATCCTGTATAACCCCTCACTTGGGTTAGGCACACCTTATTCCTCAAAATAATATCCTTGCTTTTCAATATTCTAAAGGGGCTCTGGGCAGGAGATTTTCCTAATGCCATGACTGCTTTTTCCATAATTGATTGTGTATTCAAGAAAGATGAATTTCTTGACCACTTCAATCTTTTCTCTGTTTACCATGATGCTATCTGTTGGTCCAGTTGTGAATATTTTTGTTTTCTTTACATTAAATTGTAATCCACACTGATGGATGTACTCTTTGATCCTCATCAGCAAGTCCTTCAAGTCTTCACTTTCAGCAAGTAAGATTGTATCAGCTGCATAATGCTGGTTGTTAATAAGCCTTCCTCCAATCCTGATGTAACATTCTTCATATAATCCAACTTCTCTGATAATTTGCTCAGCAAATTGAACATGTATTCCATTTGCACAATTGTCTCTTGATCCATTTAAAAATTCCCCATAAATGCAAAGAAGTGTTCTGGAATTCCCATTCTTCTCAACATAGCTTATTATGATCCACACAGTTGAATGTCTTAAAATAGTCAATTAAAACATAAGTAAATATTTTTTCCGGTATTCTCTGCTTCTAACCAAGACCCATCATCAGACAACACCAATGTTAACCCTTGTTTCACATCCTCTTCTGAACTTGACTGAACTACTGGCAGCTCCTTGTCAATATACTGCTGCAACCGTACTTCCCACAGCTAAGACTGTTACTCTTCAATATGATATCAATGAAATTTTGTTGCATTAGTTTTCTTTGGCATAGGTACAAATATGGATTTTTTTTTCCAGACAGTTGGCCAAGTTGCTGTCTTACAAATTTCTTTGCATTCATGAGTGAGTACTTCCAGTATTTCATCAGCTGTTGGAATGTTTCACTTGGTATCCCATCAATTCTTGAAGTCTTGCTTTGTGCTAAAGCTTTTTGTACAGCTTGAACTTCTTTCAGGATCATTGATCTTTGATCATATACTGCCTCTTAAAATGTTTGTCCACAAGTTATTTTTCATATACTCTGTATTCTTTCCATTTTCTTCTGATGCTTCTTGCATCATTCAGTATTTTGTCCATAGAAAAATACTGCAACTTGAGCCTTGATATTTTTCTTGAGTTCCTTCACTTTAAATGCATGGAACATGATTTTCCTTTTTGGTTTTCTAATATCAGGTCTTTGCATATTTCATTATAATACTTTACTTTGTCTTCTTAAGATGCTCTTTAAAATTTTCTACTCAACTCTATTGCTATGTCATTTCTTTCATAGAGTGCCTTAGCTACTCTATGGTTAAGAACAGGATCCAGTCTCTTTTGACATCCATTTTGATCTTTCATTTCCTATCTTTTAAAAGATCTTTTTCTTCATTCATGTACGATGTTTTTGATGTCATCCCCCAGGTAACACTTTTGAAGTTTCCTGTCATTACTGTTTAATGCATCAAATCAGCTCTTGAGATGTTCTCATAATTCAATTGGGATATACTCAATATTTGAGCACTCATGGATTTGTTTTCATTTACTTCTACTTCAACCTATTGACATAGAATCATCCATTGTCTCTTACATAGACATCATCAATTTGATTTTTTGTCAATTTGATTTCTTTGTCAACCTGGAGAAGTCACCTTTAGTATTGTTGGAAAAAGGTATTTACAATTAAAAAGATAGTTCCTCCTTGCAATATAGGAAAATTCTATCATGCAATCTCCAGCTTTGTTTCTATTATCAACGTCATATTTTAAAACTACTGTTCCTTCCTTTGTTTTCAGGATTTTCACCCAAATTTCAAATAATTATCAATTCAGAAAAGACGTTGGTGGAATTCTTCAATTTCTTCACTAACATCTTTTGTGGTTGTGGCATAAATTTCAATGGTGGTTGTGTTGATTGGGTTTATTTTAAGGTGAATTGACAGCATTTTAATTCCAGATAGCTCTTGAAATGTCCTTTTTGACAATGAATGCAACACCATTCCTTTCCATTGTATTTTCTTGACATAGTAAACTATATGATTTTCTGATTCAACATGGCTTTTTCAACTTAATAAAATGTAGAATATCAATCTTTATGAGTTCTGTTTCATTTTTCACTGCTTCCAAGTTTCCTAGATTCATACTTTGTTTAATCAAAGTTCCAATGATTATTTGTTGATTGAAATTGTCCCCTCCTATTTTAAGTTGCAACCCACTAGCAAATGAAGGCCTTGAAGACGTTACTCCATCTGTTTTATTATGGTTGACTCTATTTTGAGAAGGTGACTCTTCTTCAGTCACAATTTGAGTGCCTTTTGGCACCAACTCTGACAGTGTTCTGCCTCTATTCATGGGGGGTTCAGGAATAGACAATATTTCATTATCATCCATAAAATTTTAAGTAGTTAATTCCTCTGAAGTGGACAGCCTATTCCTTCTTAATAGTATGCTATCAGTAAGAAGCGTTGCTGAAATGTATTCACCTTGGATGGTCTTGATAATATTTGAAATACCAGTGACTTAGCTTCCAGCATCACAGCAACTCACATGTCAGGAGAGTATGACATACTGACAGAAAAGTGGTGGATCTTTACATAAGCACTCCAATTTTCTTTCTATTAAATGAACTTCCTTACTTTTTCAAAATTGAGTGAGAAAGCCATGTGATAGTTCCAGTCTTCCCATTACCTACCATTTGGGTCTTAAAATGTTTCCTCATCTGTAAAATTAAGTAGAGTACATAAATAAAGAATCATTAAGATTTATTCACATATTGCATTGGGTAATTCTGACCAGAAAACTCCTTTAAGATGCTGGAAAGCAAAGATGCTAACTGGAGGATTAGAGTGGACCTGATGCAAAAAAAAGGTATTTTCTATGATGCAAAAAAGGTATTTTCTTTGGTATCACTTTATTGCTGGATCTTACCATTCTTATAAAATTCTATACATCAATTGTATGCAGCATATATGTACATATTTTTCTATCATTTTCTAAACACTTACTTTGTATTTGAGTCCTTGACATCAGCTCCTCTTTTTTCCTCCCTCCCCCTTCTCACCCTCATGACCCCATTGATAAATTATCAATTATTATTTTTTCATATCTTACAATCATTGTGTTCCTTCTCCCACATTTCTGTCGTTCAACCCCCTGGGTGGGTATGTGTAGATCATTGCAATCGGTTCTCCCTTACTACCTTCTCCTACCTTTCCCCTACACTGCTGGTATCTCTACTCCCATTTCTTTTTCTGAGGGGTTTATCTGACCTTGATTATATGTGTTGTGAGCTCTTATCTGTACCAGTGTACATACTCTGGTCTAGTCAGAACTGACAGGCAGGACAGGGGTCATGATAGTGGCTGGGGGGGGGGAGCCTCAAAGAACCAGAGAGATATTGTGTGTTTCATTTGTGCTATATTGCACCCTTATTGACTCATCCCATTCATGTGACCCTTCTCTGAGGGAATGTCCTATTACTTATAGATGGACATAGGGGTCTCTTCCTCTCATTGTCAACATTTTTTGATCTTTGTTTGAGTCTGCCTGTTACCTGGTCCCGGCAACACCTCATGATCGCATAGGCTAGTGTGCTTATTTCATGTGGACTTGTTGCTTCTCTGTAGATGACCACTTGTTTAACTTCAAGCCTTTAAGATCTCAGGCACTATATCTTTCAATATCTGGGCACCATCAACTTTCTATACTACATTTGCTAATGTATCCATTTTGTTTCCAGTTATCAAGTTGGGAAGGTGAGCATCATAGAATGCCAGGTTATTAGAATAAAATGTTCTTGCATTGAAGGAGGGCTTGAGCAGAGGTCCAAAGATTGTTCACTTCCTCAATGTATTGCCATGTAAATATTTGTATATAGGACAATACCTCTATTTTTATGAATTAATATAATTGCATAAGTATACACCTATGTTTATACCTGAATCCATAGCTTTGCTTCCTAGAGCTTTCCTCTGTTTCATCTTACCTTCCTCCTGCTCCACCATCACTCTCATGCTTCTTCTGCCTCTTAGTAATTCCACTCAGCTAGATTGCTGTTGCTCCAACATGCCCAGGATCTCTTTGTCCTTCTTCTTGTTGATTTTAATTCCCTAATTGTCCCCTTGTCTTTGGTGTTGTTTGCTGACTGCTCTTCCTTGCTAGTCCCTCCGACCCATTGGTCCCATTGCTTTCTCCTCAGGCTTGTTTCCCATGCCTATCTTATATACGTAGGTTAAACAACAATAAAAGAGACCAGACAAAAAAGAAAACAAATAATTTGTAAATTTTCAATGGTTCATGGGGGAGAGGGTCACGGGGAGGGAGGGAAAAATGAGGAGTGGTTAACAGGGGCTCAAGCAGAAAGTAAGTGTTTTGAGAATGATGACGGAAACAAATGTACAAAAGTGTTTGACACAATGGATGCATGTGTGAATTGTGATAAGAGTTGAACCCGCTTCAATCAAATGATTTAAGAAAAAGAAAAAAAGATGGAGGAGATAAGAAGAAGAAGAAGAAGAAGAAGAAGAAGAAGAAGAAGAAGAAGAAGAAGAAGAAAGCTAGCTAAAACCCTCCAAAAAGCATACATAACTCTAGGTCCGTCCACTGAATTTATGACCATCTCCTCACCAGCCCTGCCAGGCTTTCAGGAACCACCCTTCCTAGCCTGGTCTCTTTTGAGGGTACCTCAAGAGTTTTTTTGGCTTTGTTTTCTTCCTGATGCCAATCCGTTATGTTCTATTTTTGGGTTGCCCTACTGTGGGGCTGGTCAGACTGGACTCCCTCCCTGCTGTGTGTGTCCTTAGTATTGTCCTCCGCTGTGGTAGAAACCAGCTAGGGGGCATTATGTGTCAAGCTGTTGTCAGCCCTGTAGTCCTCTCTGGGTCTTAGCAGCTCTGTGCAGGGATGTCATCCTCCAGGCATGGTGTGCAAGTATGGGTTCTAGTTCATTGCACCCTCTTTATCTTTCTTGAGTTGCTTCTGTATGGGTATGACATGCTGATTTCTCTCCCCAACCTGTATGCATGTATAGTGTTCTCTATAGCACATACTTCTAGGGGTGGTGTGTGTGTGGGTGCAGCTTTGTTCTGATTGGGCCAGCTCTATAGAACTCTTTGTTAATGATTTGCTCCATATGGTTAAATTGCCCTCAAGGTTTAGCACATCATAGTGAGTCTGCACTCACACTCCCATTTCTGTGGAGAGAAAAACAATACCCTCTCCTGGGTGCATTAGTGCCCTACTCCCCCATACACATTGTCTCCCTTTCCCCCCATTTTTCCTTCCCCTTTCCCATTTGTGTTGGAATGACTTGTACATTCTTGGATTTGGTCTTTCCTCCACCTGATAGCCTGTACCTCATCCTGTAAAGTGTGAGCTAAGTAGATAATTTCCCATGCCTACTGTGCAGATTAGATTTACCTCCATGGGCTCATGTTGTAATCAAGTGTACTTTGTGATTAAGCCATGGTATTTTCAATCACCTTTTATGTATGTGAAAGGTGCACTTGAATAAGGAAGACCAAAGAAGATTCTCTACATTTGATTTATGGCGTTGGTGAAGAATATTGAAAGTACCATGGATGACCAAAAGAACAAACAAACCTGTCTTGGAAGAAGTACTGCCAGAATGCTTGTTTGAAGCAATGATGACAATACTTCATCTCATCTATTTTGAACCTAATTCAGGAGAGACTGTTCCTTGGAAAAGGACATTATGCTCGGTTGAGTGGAGGGGCAGTGAAAAGGAGGAAAGCCCTAGATGAGATGGATTGATACAGTGACTAAAATGATACACTCAAACATGAAAACAAGTGTGAGGATGGCACAGGACTGGGCAATGTTGTGTTCTCTTGTACTCTGGGTCTCTATGAATCAGCACCTGACAGCAAAAACAAGAGTCCTTCAATCTTTCTTGTTCTTTGGGTCTAAGTTTGTCATCTTTCTTGTCATGCCTAGTATCAATGAGCTCCTTAGAGACTGCTTCAACAAGTATTCTGTATCATTCATAAAGAAAGTGAAAAAATTGAATTTCCCCCACTATTTCTGGGGTGTGTGATACAATAAATTGAACTAATTATTTCCGGTCTAAAGTGTGGAATCCAGGTCTGAGAAAAAAAATAATCCAGCTTTGGAAGAAACGGGAACCTGGACCAAAGTCCATGTAGAATAATGTACCAAGGACAAGTATCACTGAAGTGAATACGAGCCCAGAAGTCACTGTTGTTTCTTTCTGGGACTAAATAGCCTCACCCATGGAAGCCCTTGAAAAGAGAGAGACCTCATCCCTGGATTCATTGAGGCTTCACCAGGAGAAATAAGTTCCTTTGCTCTAGTTGTGGAACAAGTGAAATTACATTAGAAGAAACACTCTATACAACATTTAAAGTTGATAGTTACATTCTTTGTGCGCCACAGCACATATTCTGGTCAACACTTTCTCTATTAACTTGAGGTTATTGGCTAGATGTATGTGCCTGTGTCCCTTAGAAAAGGAACAGAGTTTTAGGATCTAGTACAAGTTTAGGATCCGGCACACAGAGGGTGTTAAATGGTATTCTCCTCTCCTCTCTGCTCCCACAGCAACCTGCCCTTCCCTTACTCATGTGGATTACTGATCAAGTCACTGTGTGTTTATTCTCTACCACAGTGATACTAAAAAGACCAGTAACATACCTTTCCCTGCTATTGAGCCAATTCTGAGACTTTCTGAGACTCTGAACCTTTTGGGGGAATAGATAGCCTCATATCTCTCCCAAAAAGTGGCTGGTGAGTGTGAACAACAGACCTTGTATATTTGGCTGGATTGAGTAGAGAAACAAATTCATTGGCAGTTATGTATGTATAGACAGAACTTTGTATCAAAGAGTAATTATATATTAAGAATACATCCCAGCCCAGTCCAAGTTAAGTTTACAAGTTCTATATTAGCCCATAAGTTCAATACTGGTCCATAAATTCTTCTTCTGACATGCAATTATGAAAAATGCAGGAAGATCACAGGCCAGGAAAGTCTTGTGGATCCAGTGGTGGTGGAAATATCTTCAGGGCTCTTGAAGCTCTCAGCATGACTCAATGTGTTTTTATAATAGGACGGTGAAGATTGTGGTTCACCTCCAGGGAGAAAGAAACCTGAGAGATGGGTTATCAAGCTGTGACCTGATTGACAGACTAAATTCCACCCCTACACTTTACCAACTTGACATGAAATTATGTAGTGACCATATCTTGTGATTTGCAGTTCAATGCTTATCTGACAGAACCACCAGGCATCCTTTTACTGACACATCGAGACAAAACTGTGGACTGATCAAAACCCTATGGGACAGGGTAGCACTGTCCCTGTGAATTTTCCAGACTATAACTGTTGATGGAACAGAAAGCCTCGTCTTTCTCCCACAGAGAAAAAGTGGTTTCGAACTTCTAACTTCCTGGTTACCATTCCACTGTGTAACCAGTACACCACCGGGGGAGGAGTTAAATATTTGTTTGATAGATCTAGGGATGATTTTATTACAAAGACCCAAAGACTAGGTGAAAAGTCCTCCCTCTTGTCTTGGGAGGGTGTAGTCCTAGAAAATGAACTCCTAGCATTTTGCTAGATATCTTAGCCTTGTCATTTATTTAATTTTTAGTATTTGAGAATCTACTATATGTCTACACTTTACTAGGAACATTACCTATTCAAACATGTATCAGACAGACACTGCTTTGTCAAGAAAGCATTCACAGGGCCGGAGCCCTGGTGGCGTAGTGGTTGTGCATGGGACTGCGGCCCACTGGGATGGAGGTTCAATTCCAGCTCCACGGAGCAAAGGCTGGGCCTCCTACTCCCACCACCTGAGGGCAGTGATGGCCCCCCCTCAAAAGAAAAGAAAAGAAAGCATTCACAGATGAGGAGCCTCAAGAATTAAAACAATATCACTGCAAAATGAGAACAAATCTTAGCTCAAATATGGGAAGCTCAATCCTAAATCATAAGGTTTCATTCTCCATTTTTTCTTCCTCACACAGTACTTCTTGGCTCTTTTTGTATCCCTGCCTATCTCCTGTGTGTCTTCATGCTTCATATTGGGAACTGCAGTATTGCAGCCTCTAGCTACTTTAGCAGCCTGGAGCCTTTCTGCTGAGAACTGCTGTGTCAGCTCTCCTTATAGACTGTTCATTTATGACACTATCCACCTAAATACATGCCTGAAAGTTGTAATGGACACTTGCTAGTGATGTTTTCCTCTTTCATTTTATATCTTGATTAGGTACCAGAGCTGATTAGATAAGTTTTCTCTTAAAGAATCATGTTTATTTAAGCCCAAGAGTCTCTTTGGAAATCTTCTTCCCTAATAACTGTTAAAAAACAGTTGCATTTATAGATATGGATTGCGGTTTACTGTTGCTATTTTCCATCTTGTGAGCCTAACAATGATCCTAATAACTACATTGTTAGTTCTATCCCTTATCTCAATATATCATGAGTTATTCTCACTTGGGAATTATAGATGCTAAATTATTTTCATTTCTTTGACAAATATTTTAGGTGCCGTACTTTATTGGCTAAAGTAAATGCTAGCTGCTAAATGATAAACTCTCAAATAAGAGGCTTAAATTAGTAAAAAGTGTTTTCTTATTCATTTCACTTCTCTAAGTGGAAATTCATGGAGCAAGTTTCCTTTCATCTTAGAGTTTTCCCATATTTAATATGGAATACTCAGTGTTGTTCATGTCTGTTTTCAAATATGGAACATTTTAGCCCATTAGTTCTGACAGGATATTTGTCAATATAACTGTCTCTAGTGTACTAGGGATACCCATTATCAAAAATATCATTATAAATCTACCTTTAATATGAATATTTTTTGTTTTTTGATTTCTTAGATGTGACACTAAAAGAAAGAACAACAGGAGAAAAATAGATAAACTGGACTTCATCCCAATTAAAACCTTCTACACATCAATGGGCATTGCTAAATGGAGAAGAGGCAACATACAGAATGGGATAAAATATTTGCAAATATATTGCAGATAAGGGTTTAAAACTCAGAATATACAAAGAAAATTTAAAACTCAACAACTAAGAAACTATAGCCCAATTAATAATTGGGCAAATGAACTGAACAGAAGATAGCTAATTACAAAAGGCAACAATCACATCAAAATGTTGAATACAGTTAGCAATTGTTGCTCGGTGCCAGATCGTTGCTTCCACCACATTCTATGCACGTACACCAGAAGGAAACACTGTCAGGCCCTGTTCCATATTTGCAATCCTTGCTCTTGTGAGCCCAGCATTGCAGCCCCAGTGTCAGTCATCTCCTTGAGGATCTTCCTCTTTCTCACTCTCTGCTTTCACAAACAAGATGCCCTTCTCAAGGACCCTTCTTTGCTGGTAAAATGTCCAACGTGTGTGAGATGAAGCCTTGTTCTCCTCAGATCTAGAGGGCTTTATTGCTATACTTCCACTCTCACAGATTTGTCCATTCTTCTGGAAGTTCATAGCTTATCTAACATTCTTTGCTGAGACCACAGTTTAAATGCAGCATTATTATCCATTATCATCCATTATCTGTCCATTATCCAGCATCTTTATCCATTATTCGACTCTCTCATACATATGAGGCAATTAAAAACACCACGTTTGCGTTACACACACCTTCGTCCTCAAAGTTACAGTTTTGCAGATTTGTTTAGTGTAATATACCCTCTAAGTTCCTGGCTACTGCTTCCATGAGTTTTAATTGTAGGTCAAATTAAAATGAAATCCTTGACAACTTCATTTTTTCTCTGTTTATCATGTTTCTTGTTGGTCCATTTGGGAAGATTTTCATTTTCTTGATGTTGATGTGCAATTCATACTGAAGACTGCAGTGTTTGATCTTCATTAGTATAATGGTTCAAGTTACATTCACTTTCAGAAAGTCAAGTTGTGTCATCTGCATATCTCCCATTGTTGATGAGTTTTTCTTCAACCCTGATGTCATGGTCTTTCTCATGTAGTCCATCTTCTCAGATTACTTTCTCAGAATACAGATTATATAAGTATGGTGAAAAGACACAATACTGACATATACCTTTCCTGATTTTAAATCATGGTGGTATTTCCATGTTCAGTTCATATAACTGTTTCTTGGCTTATGAACAGATCCCACATGAAGACAACTAAATGTTATAGTATTTCCAGGTTTTGCAATGTTATCCCTAATTTTTTATGATGACCACAATTGAATTTGCATGTTCAATAAAACACAAGTAAAATTGGTATTCTCAACTTTCTGCTAGGATTTATCTGACATTAACAATTATATATCTTATTCTACATGTTCTTCTGAATCCAGCTTGGATTATCATTAGTTCTCAGCTAATGTACTGTCGCAACCATTTAAAAATTATATTCAGACCAATTTTACTTACAACTGGATATTTGTCAATTTGAGAATTAAGAGTGTTGGGGTGGGGTCTAGCCTGCCATATCTGGAGATAGCCAATGAGACCTCTGTGTTGGTATGACTTTCTCCTGAGAATTCTGTAAAATCTGGCTGTAGTTCCCCCTTGGAGGTGAGAGACTCACTACTCAGTCCTTTGGAGATGTGCTATTGACAAGTCACAAGGCTGACTCAATGTGCAACATTCGGGAGGAGAAGTCACATGGGTCTATCCTGATGGACCAGACCTCTGAAGCTGGAAAAGCCACGTAGAGATACCTGCCAGTGCCGAGATGCTTGAGAAGCCACAGAAAGACCCCTGCCAGCGCTGAGATGCTTAAAACGCCACTGGATCCAAAGACTTCCTTAGCCATTGGCCTGTGATTGTCCTGCATTTGACATCATTGCATTTGCTTCATGAATCTGAAGAAGAATTTATAGCCTAGTATCAGACATATGGGCTAACATCAGACTTGGCTTGGACTGGACTGAACTGGGATAGTTTCTCAATGTTTAATTGCACTTGTATATAAACCCCGTTCTTATACACATATGCATGTTTATGAATTTGTTTCTCTAGTCTACCCAGACGACACAGGAGCTGCTTACAAGTTTCTTGGCATAGTCGAGTGAAAGCTTCCAGCAATGCATACATTTGTTGAAACATCTCAATTGGGACTTTGTCAATTCTTGGAGCCTTATAGTTTGTCAATGCCGTCAATGCAGCTTGTACTGCTTCCTTCAATAGGACTGGTTCTTGAGCTTATGATACTCCCTTAGATAGTTGGGCGCTTGCCAATTCTTTTTGGTATATTGATTCTGTGCATATCTTACGTTTTCTTTTTTATTATTAAAGTTTTGTTTATATTCTCATCAACTCCTTTTTTCAGCATTACTGCCCTCTGGTGGAAGTAGGAGACCCAGCCTTGCTCCTGGAGAGCTGCTGCTGAATTTGGGCCGCAGTCCCGCACACAACCACTACACTACCGGGGCTCACCCCATCATCAACTCCTTTTTAAAAATATCATTTTATTGGGGGCTCATACAACATTTATCACAAACCATACAAATATCCATTGTGTGTCAGTCACATTAGTATATTTGTTTCCCTCATCATTCTCAAAAATTTTGCTTTCTAATTGAATGCTAGATATCAGTATTCCCCTCCCTTCTCCCTCCCCTCCTTCATGAACCCTTGATATTTTATAAATTATTATTATTTTGTCATATCTTATATTGTCCAATGGCTCCCTTCATCCACTTTTCTGTTGTTCTCCGTACCCCAGGGAAGAGGTTATACGTAGATCTGTGTAATCGGTTCCCCCTTTCTACCCCACCTTCCCTCCACCCTTCCAGTATTGCCACTTTCACCACTGGTCATGAAGAATCATCTGTTCTTGATTCCCTGTGTTTCCAGTTCCAATCTGTACTTGTGTACAATCTCTAGTATAGCCGAATTTATAAGTTAGAATTGGGATCATGATAGTGGAGGAGGGGGATGGAAGCATTTAAGAACTAGAGGAATGTTGTATATTTCATTGTTAATACACTGCACACTGTCTGGCTCATCTCCTCCTGTGACCCTTCTGGAAGGGAATGTCCAGTTGCCTACAGATGTGCTTTATGTCCCCAATCTGCACTCCCTCTTATTCACAATGATATGATTTTTTGGTCTTTGATGCCTGATCCCTTCGACATTTCATCATCAAACAGGCTCGTGGGTTTCTTCCATGTGGACATTGTTGCTTCTCAGCTAGATAGCTGCTTGCTTATCATCAAGCCTTTAAGACCTCAGATGCTATATCTTTTGATAGCCAGGCACCATCAACTTTCTTCACCGCATTTGCTTATGAACACATTTGTCTTCAGTCATCGTATTGTACTGGGTAGCGAACTAAAAAGGAGGGGATAAAAAGTAAAAAAAAAAGATTAAAATATGTAGCTGGGCAACAGGGCACTAACCTATCTAAGGGTAGGGTATTGTTTATATCTCCACAGGAAAAGAGGGACCAGAGTTTAACCCAGTGCTCCAAGATATGAATGCAAAATACCAGCATGAAGCAGGGAACCAGTAGAGTGGTATGAAGGACTGGCCCCAATCTCAGCTACATGGACAGTTGCTTCCCCCCCTCCTGAATAATTTACTTCAGAGGACAACACTGAAGCTGCAGCTCAGGGAGTGGAATATGTCTGATCAGAGCACACAGGGGCAAATTAAGGGGGAGGAAGGGAGAATGGAGTACATCCTAGCCCACCAAGCCGTGGGGAAAATATCTCTGCTCAGAGCAGCCAATGTACAGAGAGGACCATATGGCTGGCCCTACTATGAGACATGACATCCCTCACTGACCCATGGGCCTACAAGGGACAACTGGAGACACAGTGTCGGGACTGCACCCAACCTGACCCCACCACACTGAGGCAAAACACTAAGGGCAGCAGAGGATCAGAGCAGGGAAGTTCAAAGGGAGTACCAAAAATACAGTTTGAGACGAGGGTGTGGCACCCCATCAGACTCGACTGGAAAACACTAAAAGTCAATGAGCAGACATGGAGCTATTTACAGGCCTTTCTCTTTTTTTTCCCTCTTTTTTTGTTGTTGTTTTGTTACTTTTTGTTGTTCTGTCTTATTTTTTTTAGTGCACACTAGTATGTCTACAGGTCTATATAGATAAGAAAGGCTGAATAAACAGTCTGGAAGAGAAAACAATGGGACTAATGGTTCCAGGGGTACAGCAGAGAAGGGGAACTGGGGGAAAGGAAGTGGTGTTGACCAAACCAGGGACAAGGGACAACAAGTGATCCAAAATCAGTGGCAAGGAGGGTGTAAGAGGCCTGGTAGGGCTTGATCAAGGGCTGCATAAGCAAGAGGAATTACTGAATCCTAAATGAAGGTTTAAAATGATGGTGGGAAAAGAAGACAGTACATGGAAATAGAGGAAGGAACTAGGAGGAAAAGGGTATTTATAGAGGACTAAATGCAGGCATGTACATATGTAAATATACTTATATATAATAATAAGGAAATAGATCTACATGCATATATTTATAAGTTTAGTATTAAGGTGGCAGATGGACATTGGGCCTCCACTCAAGTACTCCCTCAATGCAAGAACACGTTGTTCTATTAAATTGACATTTTATGATGCTCACTTTCCTGACATGATTACTGAAGACACATGTGTGCATAAGCAAATGTGGTAAAGAAAACTGATGGTGTCCAACTATCAAAAGATATAGCATTTGAAGTCTTAAAGGTTTGAAGGTAAAGAAGTAGCCATCTAGCTTAGAAGGAACAAAGTCCACCAGCCCATGTGATCATGAGGCATCAAAGGAATCAGGAATCAGGCATCAAAAACAAAATATTTCATTGTGTGCTCACCTTACATTTTCTTTCTTGTTCAAATTTTTTTCCAATAAGGAAACTCAAAGCTTAATTTTTTTATTTTTTTTCAGTTGGAGAAATGCCAGATATATTCTTCTCTTTTGGTTTTCTAATGCCAGACCTTTCCACATTGAAATCTTGTGTTTAACTCTTAGCTTTTTTTTGTTCAAAAGCTAGTTTCAGAGACTCTTCTGACATCTAATTTGATCTTTTCTTTCTTTCCTACCTTTAAAATGATCTTTTGCTTTCTTCATGTATGACATTCTTGAAGTCATCCCACAACTTCTCTGATCCTTTGATCATTAGTGTTCAATATGTAAAATCTGTTCTTGAAATTATTTCTAAATTCAGATGGGATCTACTCAAGGTTGTATTTGGCTTTTGTGGACTTTGAAAAATTTTCTTCAGATCCAACTTGAGCTTGCATATAAGCAATTGTTGGTCTGTTCCATAGTTGGCCCCTGAACTGGTTGTAAGTTTCTTCATTATCTATTTCCACACCCATAAGATTCTTATGCTATGTATGTTGTTGGAAAAAGATATTTGCAATGACTACATAGTTGGTCTTGCAAAATTCTATCTTATGATCTCCAGCATCATTTCCATAAACAAAGTTTTATTTTCCAACTAATGGTTCTTCTTTGTTTCCAAACTTCATATTTCCAATATACAGTAATCATCAGTGCATCTTGATTGCCTATTTGTTCAATTTCATATTGCAGAAGTTTATAAATCTTCAGTTTCTTCACCTTTGGCATTAGTGATTGAGACATGAATTTGAATAATAATCATAGTAACTGGTCTTTTCTTTAAATGTATAGATATTATACTGTTACTAATAGTTTTGTATTTCATGAAAAATCTTGAAATGTTGCTTTTTAAAATGAATGTAATGTCATTTCTCTTGAATTTGTAATTTCTTGCACAGTAGACCAATATGGCCAATAACAGTTCATTTTAACCCACTAATATTTAGGATATTGATCTCTTTGTGTTATACTTCATATTTGATGGATTTCATATGTAAAACGCATATGCAAAGAAGTATAACAAGTAATTCCACTTCAACACAGAGAGGCTGTTCTTTTGGCCACGTTCCACTGTCAGATATTGTTCTGCTACTTTTCATAAACTGTTGACTCGTCATTTTTCTCATACATAGATTTCTAAGTATCTTTCCTAATCTGTTTTGGTCTGGAAGCTCCATGAATTACATCTATGATAGATGGCCCTGCTGGTATTTTAATTATTAGTAACATGCATTTCAGTATAGCAACATACGTGCTACCAAACTGACAGATGAGTGGTGGAACCAGGGGAATACAAACAAAATTATGAGATACTATTTCACACTCACCCAGATAAAACAAAACAAAGTAAAATCAACTTGAAAATAACAAGCATTGCTGAAGATGTGGAGAAATCAGAACCCTTTTCCATTTTGAATGGGATTTTAAAATGGTGTAGCCATTGTGGAAAACAATTTAGTCATTCCTTAAAATGTTAAATCTAGGACTATCATCGAATAATTCCATCCCTATGAATTGAAAGCAGAAACTGAAACAGACAGATGTACATTAATAATCATTGAAGAATTATTTACAATATCCAAAGGTAGAATCAACCCAATAGACTAAGTAACAGATAAATTGTGATATATGCATACAATTAAGTATCATTCAGCTATAAAATGAGATGTGATTATGATATGAAGTATATGGATAGATGTGGCAGTCACCTAATCTGATGTCAATTTGAGGATTAAGAGTGTAGGGCTGGAATCTAGTCTGTCAATCTGGAGATAGTCAATGAGACCTCTGTGTGGGCATGGGCTTCTGTTCTGAGAATTCTGGGAAATGTGGTAATTCCTTCTTGAAGGCAAAGACACTGTCTCTCTCAGTTCACATCCTTGGAGACAATAGACTAACAAGGCATATTCCCTGTGAGACATACCTGAGGAGAAGACACATGAAACTTCCCAAGTACCCTCAAGCAGAAAAGCCACATGAATGCAACCAGACCTCTGAAGCCATAAGTCAGAGACCCCTGCCAGGACTAAGATGCTTCTGTCACCACTGACTTTGCACCCATTGGCCTGTTATCTTCCTGCATTCAGAATTATTGCATACATTTTGTGAGTCCCGAGAGGACTTTGTAGATTGATGTTGGACATATGGGCTAATATCGGACATATTACCTTGGCCTGGACTGGGCAGGGATGTTTTTCTCAATGTTCAATTTGTCTTGTCTATAAACCTCTCCCTTATATTCAGATAAGTGGCTCCAAGAAATTGTTTTTGTAGCCTACATTGAAGATGTTATCATGAATGAAATAAGCTAAACACAAGAGGACTAATATTGTATTATTTTACATCTATAAAATATATACAATAGGCAAATACACTGGGACAAAGATTAGTGGTTTTCAAGGATATTGAGGAAGAACTTTTCTTAGAGTGAATGAGGGGTCTTAAGTTTCTCATCTCAGCTCTTGGGCTTCTAGAACTCAGGTCTGGGACTGAGCACTTGGTAGCTAACTCTAAATATGGTTGGGTGGTTAGTTGATTAAGCTCAGAGTAACCATCAATAAGAGTCAGTGACCACCAATTCCTCAGTTTTGTACTTAACAGGAAAATTTTATACCTCATGTATATAAATGGCTTAGAAACTAACTAGATCATTGGGCAAGAGATTTTAAAAATGGAAAGTAGAGAGATAATGGTTCTAATAGTTCTATTGTGACATCACAGAAAGAAGAGACTTAGACACTGTCTTTTAACTTTGATTCAGAGAGATACTTATTGCGGTCATCATGCAAATGATTCTCTTTACTCACCTACATTCTGTAGGTTTTGAGAGCTTCTTCTGGTTCTTCTGTGAGTGTTTATTTTTGTCTGCTGTGTTACTGAAAGCAATAGGGGCAGAGAATTTGTCAAAGCTCTCCATTTCCTTCTCCATAAACCTGGAAGGATGGTTAGAAGATTAATAAAGGCCTTTGAAGTTGGAGATGAAAGCTCTGTTGAATCACAGGAGCCTGTTCACTTTGGTCCCCATAATAGTCCCATATTCTTGCCTCTTAGTTTATTTTTTGAAATGATAGAATGTGAGGAATTGGTGGAGGCAGTCTAGCTTGACAATGGCATAGTTTGACCTCTTTTCCCTTTTAGGGCCACACTCAAAATTATGTTAATATATTGTAGCCTTGAGAAAAGGAAATAGCCATCACTTGGTTCACATGTTTTGCTTTATAATGTGCTAAAGCACACAACAAAACATTGATGCGTTGTTTTGTATGTGCTACTTCACCTTTGTCCTCAGCCTTGAAAGTCCTGACTAAAGATGTACTTCCCGATTGCACCTTTTAGAGATCTTTTGTCAGAATAATATCTTCTTCTTGAAACTGTAATTATCTATCTTCACATTTTCAAGTCTTTTGTAAGTTCTGTGCCATTTTCTGACCCAACTGTGTTTACAAGCTGTGCTTATGCAATATCCATGTGATCTGAAGTGAAAATGCTAGTCAAACTCCTGTTTTTTAGTTTCTCTCCTGCGGAGTGAACTGCTCCCCACCCCACCCCATTGTTATATTTTTGTAGATTTTTCTTGTTCCTTTGGTACACTCATGGTAAATTATTAGGTTGAGCATTAGAAAATATAGAGTCATGAAGGTGAGGGAACATAAAACTTTCCTCTGATATAGGCTATGTCCTTAGGCAGATAAATAATTTGTCTTGTCCAGTTCAAGTCACTGGTTATTCACTTCCGTGCTTTGTTACCACAGTGAATAAGTTTTTTCTCTTGTACAACCATAATCTTTCTTACAAGAAGTTATTAATAGTGCTCTTTTCATTTTTGCTGGACAGTGATGAGTGCATGCAGGTGTGGATTGTATATCTTGGGAGTAAACATCCAAACAGCTTTGAGGAATTCATATACTATCAGCTATCACAATTGCTCTGGTAGCTCTTCTTTTAATTCTCGAACTTAACCTTTAACTGTCTTTTATTTCCAATTACTTTTCCTGTCCATTGAGACTTTGAGGCATGGTTCAGTTATATATGAACCTTCAGACCAAAGCTTAGGAGTCCCTGTTACTGTCTATGGATTGTGACATATGGGTGAGATAATATAATCATAATTAACATTTACTCAATATTCATTATATTATAGGTACTAAGTTATTTATGTTTATCATTTCCTTTACTCTTCAGCAACCTTATGAAGTAAGTACTGCATTTATCTATATTTCATAGAATGGGAAACAGAGGCTTGGAGAGGCCAAGGAACATGTCAAATTTCACAGTTACCAAGTGTTTGAATCAGAGTTTGAACTTAGGTCTGATGCTTGAGTCTTTTAGCCATTATGTTCTGTTCACTCCCTAGAGAGCCTTGTGTCAAAAAGTATAACCTATTTCGATAGACAGGGAGATGCTCCCCGGGCGATAGAATTAAACATAAGTTTCTACTAATCAACATAGACAAAAGGTGAATGAACTAAAAAGTTTCTTTGAGATTGGCATAATGTTGTCAGATTCTATCTTGGTATCTTTAAAAAATAACAATGTTATTGGCATATTGGTGTTATCCACATTTTGGGGTTTTTTTTTGGGGGGGCATTACTGCCCTCTGGTGGTCATGGGAGCTACCCAGCGTTGCTCTTAAGAGCCACTGCTGGGTTTGAACTGCCAAGCCCGTGGGCCGCAGTCCCGCACTCAACCACTTACACCAACGGGGTTCAGCCTTGTAATCCACATATTACATAATATTTTAAATATATCAAAAAAGAATTGTACAATCATCACTACAATAAATTTTACATTTCCTTCTTTCTTGTACTCTGTATTAGCTCCCCATTTCTGCCCTGAAGCCATTTCCATTGGAGGTCAGTGGCCAATACTTCTGACTTCAAAGCTGCATAATAACCTTCACAATTTCGAACTATATATAAAAGAGAGAATGCTATGGTACTTTGTGTAGTATTGCAAATCAAATAGGATTCATACAAAACAGTCCAATAATTTCCTGTAGAAATTCTTCAGATGTGTTTGATGATATTTCACAGATATGGTTCCAGTGACAAAATATTCATATAAAGGCAGATGTAGTTTACCTGAATTCAAAAATGTCTCCTCTCCTTGTCCTATTCGGCAGACTTACTATTTTGCAGCCCTGCAAAACTCATGGATCAGATACTGAAAAACACTACAGAAGAAAAAAATACCCGTTTTGTATGATAATGTGTTTCAGAAATAGAAGAGTGAATTTTCTTGAACACATTCTATGAAGCTAGTATTATCTTGATACCAATACCAGACACAGCTAATAAATAAGAACAGAAATCTATAGTACAATATCCCTTGTGAATATAGATGCAAAAATCCTCAATAAAATATTAGTAACTCTAATATAGCAATATAGAGGAACAATATATGAATAATGTTACCAATAAGGGTTTATTCCAGGAATGCAAGACTGGTCCAATATTTTAAAAATAAATTAATTGAATCCAACATACCAATATCTGAAGAAGAGAAATCATATGAAATTGGGAACCCACAGGAAGTATTAGAAAACATTCAGAATCCATTCATGATGGAAGAAAGTAGGAATAGAAGGAGCTTCCTTAATCTGGTAAAAGGCATCTACAAAAATATAACTAAACAAAAGCAACAACAGTGATTACTAGCTAAAATGGAAGCTTAATCAGACATGGTAATGCTGCTCTCCTAAGCAAAGTTCCAACAAGTTAAGTGAAATAAACACAAACTATGTGAAACAAATGCGGAAGATAATCTTGTAACAGTGATCATTAATGAAAGAGCAAAGAACTAGATCAAACACTGATTGAGAGAAGAAACTAACAAACCCAGTGACTGAAAATCGATGATGAGGAGTATATAGGAGAGCTGGCAGGACTGGATCAGAGGCAACGTAACCAAGAGGAATTCCTGAAATCCAAATGAAGGCTGAACATGATAGTGGTACAAGAGGAAAGTAAAAAGAAATAGAGGAAAGAACTAGGAGGCAAAGGGAATTTACAGAGATCTAAATGCAGGCATATACACATGCAGATATATTTATATATGATGATGGGGAAAAAGATCTGTGTACATCTATTCATAGGTTTAATATTAAGGAAGCAGATGGATGTTGGGCTCCTACTTAAGTGCTCCCTCAATGCAAGAACACTTTGTTCTAATAATACAGCATTCCATGATGCTCACCTTCCCGACATGATGGCTGAAGACAGTGGGCACGTAAGCAAATGTAGTAAAGAAAACTGATAGTGCCCGACTATTAAGAGATATAGAATCTGGGGTCTTAAAGACTTGAAGATAAATAAGTGGCCATCTGGCTGAGAACCAACAAAGCCCACAAGGAAGAAGCAAACCAGTCTGTGTGATCATGAAGTGTTGATGAGATCAGGTATCAGGCATCAAAAGCCCAGAACAAAAAATCATAATGTGAATGAGGCGGAGAGTGCAGCATAGAGGCCCAAGGCCAATCTGTAAGCAATTGGACAGCCCCTTACAGGAGGGTTGTGGGGAGAAGGCGGGCCAGTAAATGTGTAGTGTAGCACACATAAAGCATACAGCTTTCCTCTAGTTCTTTAATGCTGCCCCCCCCCACTATCCCTTATTCTACCTTGCAAATATGGTCAAACTAGAGCATGTACATGGGTATAGATAAGACATGGAAATGCATGAATATAGGACAGATAAACTATCAGGACCAATATTGAGAGTAGCCATACCAGGAGGGGAAGGGGAAGGTGGGGGGAGAGAGGGGAAACCAATCACAATGACCTACCTATGGCAGCCTTCCAAAGGAATGGACAATAGACAAGGTGGTGGGAGGAGATATCAGATAGTGCAAGACATGAAAAATAATAATTTGCAAATTATTCAGGACTCATGAGGGAGGGAGAAAATGAGGAACTGATACGAAGTGCTCAAGTGGAAAGAAAATGCTTCAAAAACAATGATGGCAGCATGCGTACAAATGTACGTGAGACAATGGAAGTATGTGTGGACTGTGATAAGAGTTGTATAAGCTCCCAATAAAATTAAAAAGAAGAGATATAATAGAGGAGCCCTTCAAACTGACCCAGTGGAGCATGGCCATCTTGAGATAAAGACCGCAGCAATCCCAAGTGAAGATCATAAAGACAACTTCATGGAACTTGCAGCAGAACATAGAGTAACTCTTAAGTCATACTCAGAGCTAAACCAGGTCTCAATTGGCTGCAACCGACAAGAAGAGCCCAGGTACCCTGACTTGGTGACCAGAGAAGCATGCTACCTTTCCAACCTTCTGGTGATTAGCAGCACAACCCCCTATCTTTACCACCCTAACCACGGAGGAACAAGGTATATGCCACTTTTATCTCACCCAGCTC
The DNA here is from genome assembly GCA_004026705.1 of Nesogale talazaci. Classification (NCBI taxonomy): domain Eukaryota; kingdom Metazoa; phylum Chordata; class Mammalia; order Afrosoricida; family Tenrecidae; genus Nesogale; species Nesogale talazaci. Next base: position 48,228 of record PVJH01000268.1, read on the forward strand.
TGACTGCTAGTTTCTCTCTCTGTCCTAACCACTACTCATCCCCATGCCCAACAATCACACTAAGTGGTGGCAGAATGCTTCAGCACTGTGCCAACTGTCTACCTTATCCTATCTGCTAGTTGTCCCAATTGGATAATCAGACTTCTCTGTCATATCGGCCTCTTGCCCCACCTCTTCTGTCCACTGACCTAGCCAAGCTTTCTGTCCTTGTGGCAAAGCAATAGAACATACACCGAGAAGCCTATCATCTCCCCTGTCTTGACTCTTCATTCCTACACAACAAGGGGCCAGAAGTGTTTGACTACACATACTTTGGCTTGCCACTGATGCCCTTCACTGCAATGATAATGGTACTGTGTGTACACCCTCCTGCCAGTTATCTTTCCTTATCCAGTGGGAAGCAGGAACCATGCACCTACTAGCCAGCCACAACTGCCAGCCTACTGCCAATACCTGCTCCTGCACCACTAAACAGACCGCAGACAGTGATCAACTGGTAAAAAGGACCTATGACCATGTACCTCGCTGCTATCCCATTGATTGAGAGATGGTGATATACACTCAATTGCAGCCTAAATAATGAACAGGGGAGCATACTCACCTTTCCTACCAAGATATGTCAAAACAGAATATAACCAGTCATGAGGATGCATCATACAATTGATGAATATAATACCAGACAATATGAAATCTCCTAAAGAAGTGACCAAAGTAAAGAAGTAGAAAATGTCACTGAAGAAAAAGTGGTACTAGTAATAGAACTCCTTGAAAAATAGTTCAAAATATTTGATGAGGTTCTTCAAGAGATAAACAAAGAGAACAAAGAAAACAAAGAATCTGTAAAATCGAAAAAAGAATAAAAATGACAACAATAACTAGACCATTAGAAACTCCAAAACAGCAATATACACACATACACAAATCCAGATTAACCTCAAAATTTCAGAAATGGATATGTATTCATCGACCAAAGCAAAACCAAACTCACTACCATTGAGTTGATGCCAACAAAGGGAAAAAATTGAATCAATGGAAGTCAGAATCAGAGAAATAGAGGTTAACTACCTTGATACCATTGGTTAGAGTAGCAATCAGAAAGAATGGAATGAAGAAAGCCTAAGAGTTAGGTGAGATCCCACGAAGTGGAATAATTTGCATAGGGTTGGAATTCCAGAAGAGGAAGAGACAAAAATAAAATATCAAGGAAATTTTTGAAGATTTTTCTGGCAAAAATTTCCTTAATATTATGAAAGATCGGAAGATATCTATCCAAGGAGCTCAATGAAACCTCAAAGGGATATACCTCTCTGCATAATGAAACATAAAAATAAAAGACAAAGAAAGAATAAAGAAAGCAGTTTGGTACCCATAAAAGGAACCAATAAGATTTCTGGCAGAAGATCAATATGATTTCTTGGCAGAAGACATGCAAGCAACAAGGTAATCAGATGACATATATAAAATACTGAAGAAAAATATCAACAAGTAGAAATATTGTTTTTCAAATACAATGACAAAATTTGGATATTTTCAAATAAATAGAAATAAAGGGACTTTGTACAAGCAAGATACATCCTAAAAGAATGCTAAAGGAATTCTTTGGACAGAGAATCAATACCACCAACTAACAGCCCAAGATGAAGACACATGACACCATTCAGAAACCAACCCAGGTGCAGACTTTTAAAAATATAATACAGTTACATGACATATTAACTTTGGGACACAGCCTCGAGATCATTTTATAGCAATAGTTCTATGCAAATTCACTGTCATTTGACTCATAGCTACTCTATAGGACAGAGTAGAACTGTCCCTTTGGATTTATGAAGCTGTAGATTTTTTATTTTATTTTGTTTTGGGGGCATCACTGCCCTCTGGTGGTGGGAGTAGAAGGCCCAGCCTTGCTGCTGGATTTGAACCTCCAACCCAGTGGGCTGCAGTCCTGTGCACAACCACTGTGCCACCAGGGCTCAGCTCGAAGCTGTAGAGTTTTTATGGGAGCAAAAAAACCTCAACTTTCTCTTAGGTGGGTTCAAACTGCTGACGTTGCAGTTAGCATTCCAACGTATAATCCACCACACCACCAGGGTTTCTATAGCAAAAAACACATTTCAAAAATAAAGAAAGAGGATTTCAAAAATAAAAAACAAAAAGCAACACCTTTACCTTGTTAACCCCTGAAAATAGAAAAAGAGCAGCAAAAACATCCACAATCATCAGAAGGAGAAAGTGATAAAGATGATAGCACAAATAAAATAAATAGAAAATACAATTACACTAGGAAAAGTAAGACCAGAAGTTGGCTCTTTATTTGGAGGCAGGGCATCACTGCCCTTTGGTGGGAGTGGGAGGCCCAGCCTTGCTCCTGGAGAGCTGCTGCTGGATTTGAACTGCCAAGCCAGTGGGCCGCAGTCCTGCACTCAACCACTACCCCACCAGGGCTCAGCCTTAGAAGTTGGTTCTTTTAAAAGATCAATAAAATCAACAAACAGCAGACCAATATAACAAAGGGAAAGTGGGAGACTATGCAAATAATATGAATACGAAATTAAAGGGTTGATGTCACTATAGAATAAAACGAAATAGAAAGACTAATAGAACACCATGAAGAATTATACTCCATCAAAAATTAAACTTTTTATTGTGAATTAGGTGAAGATTTCCAGAGCAGGTAATAAGTTTTACATTAAATAATTCATAATATTTTGTTTCAACTCATACTTTGCAATTCCTCAAGGTACCATCACTTATCCCATTTCTTCTTTATGTTTTCCTCTTTGCATTCTTTCTCCTTTTCCAACCCTCTGACTTTTGGCTAATGTTGCCTGTTTCATCTAAAATGGTTGAATATTCCAACATGGGAGTGAGTTCAATTTTAGACCTGAAGGGTGATTAAAAACCATAGTCTTGGGGAGATCCCAATCACCTATCTCTATAAGACCAGTAAGTCTCATATATTTTTATGATTTTGAGTTTTGTTCCCCTCTAACCATGACTTTCTAATGTGCTTTCAGTATATTCCAACAATTTTGAAAACATAGAAGAAATGGTTACATTTCTAGTAACACAATACTTATTCAAACTAACTGACAAAAGTAGAAAATTTGAACAGGCTCATAATAAAAGAAGAAGTTAATGAGGTCACATTGTTTTTTATCATTATCCAGTTTAATATATAGTCATAAAAATCTTTCGACAAAACAAAATAAATCCGGCCCTGCCCCTCAAACCTAGATCCAAACACCTTCATTGTGCAATTCTACCAAACACACAGAGAAGAGCTAATGTCAATCCATGTAAATTATTCTGGAATATAGAAAAGGGCAGAGTACTCTCAAATTTATTGTTTGATACCAAAAGTAAGTAAGCATGACTTTGATATCAAAGATACACATAAAACAAAAGGAGAAATTAAGAAGGTCATTAACAAACTCCTAACAATAAAAAACCAGGTCACCAAGAAAACAGTCGAATGGTCAACAAACTATGACAAAATGCTCATGGTTATCTGTTACCTCACTCCAGTTCTGATAGCAAAGTTCAAAAAAGGAGGAGAAAAAAATTCTGATGAGATGATGAAGAGATTGGAAGCAGGGCTGAGCCCCGGTGGCGTAATGGTTGAGTGTGGGACTGTGGCCCTCTGACTTGGCGATTCAAATCCAGCAGTAGCAAAGCTGGTTAGCTTCCACAACCACCAGAGGGCAGTGATACCCCCAAAAAAGAGATTGGAAGCTTCATACAGGACTATGGAAAGTGATATGGTGCCTTCTCAAACAATTGGGTATAAAAACACCAACTGGTGCAGCAAAAGCACTATTTGACATATACCCTACAGAAATAAGGAACACAGCATGAACATATATATGCACATTCATGGTCTTTGCATCACTATTCACAGTAGCAAGAAAAGGGAAACAAGCTCAATGCCTATTGGTAGAAAGACGGATAAATAAACTTTGGCACACACAATGGAATACTACGCATTGTTAAAGAATAATGATGAGGGGCTGAGCCCCGGTGGCGTAGTGGTTGAGTTCGGGACTGCGGCCCATGGGCTTGGCGGTTGAAATCCAGCAGTGGCTCTCCAGGAGCAAGACTGGGTAGCTCTCACGACCACCAGAGGGCAGTGATGCCCCCCCAAAAAAGAATAATGATGAAACTGTGAAGCATTTTATGACATGCATAGATTTGAAGGACATTCTGCTGAGTGAAGTTGATCACAAAAGGGAAAATATAAGACCACTGATGGTAAGCAAGAAAATCAAGATAAATTTTTCATATAAAAAGAAACAGACTTAAATGGTAACCAGGTGTCGGAGGGGAGAGGAGGGAAGCAGAAGTAGTAACCTAGGGGATAAACCAGTGTTAAGTTGGGAGAAGGGGAGGATAATCTAGTACAAGAGGGAGATGGGGGAAAGGGGGTGGTGGGATAAAGAGGGCAAGCTATTGGAAGGGTTGATACATTGCCGGAAATTGCTGGAATCAAAAATGATGCTCTGATAGGTAAATCACCTAATTCATAATAAAAAAGTTCTTAAAATTTCTGAAATGCTTTATAGTTCCTTTCATTTTTATCATTTTATTGGGGGCTCCTACAACTCGTATCACAATCCACACATATATTCGTTGTGTCAAGTGCATTTGTACATTTCTTGTCATCATCATTCTCAAAACATATGCTTTCTACTTGGGTCATTGGTATCAGCTTAGATCCTCTCGTATTGAGAACATTTTCCTTTATTATAGGAGAAGTTCTGTACCATTCTTGTTAAGTCCAATATCTGTGACATCTTGGAATTGGCATTTGTCTTTTTTTATGCATATCAGGATATTCCCAGTTCTTCAAAAGTCTGATTTTGAATTCTCCCTTGAACAGTTTACATATTACAGTCTCTGTCTTAGTTAAATCCCATGGAGAAAGCTGAGGTTTTAAATTTTAATAGCTACTCTACGTGGTTGTGTTCAGCATGAAAATTTGAACCAAACTTCTGTGAGCTGTGCTTTAAGAGTTCCATTTCAAAGACTTTGTGCTGCTATTTGTCTCTTTCCCACCCTGTGGCTAGTCTGGTAGTTGGGTGGTGATCTATTTTGAATCTTAGTCCTTAAAAATCTTGGGTATGGACATTTGAGTTAGATCCATGGTAACAGACTCCTGAGTTCATAAATTACAAGCTCATACAAAACAATTTATGAGGTCAAGTTGCTCTACCAAGTTCCCACTTCTCTTCCATATCCCCTGTGATTGCTGGTTCTCTGGTAAATAAACAAACACTAGGATCCCACATTTGGAGCTGGGCAGACAGCGAAGGAGACAGAAAGACCACTTGGATTTTCCCCACCCATTTGCTCCTTGGATATACCCTAGGTGCTTTAGGCACCCTTGGGGAAGTCCCCATTGTTGCTGCCACTTATGCCGTCTTGTCTTTATGGGATTTCCTGGGAACCTGGGCATGAAAGAACAAAAAAAAAAATGGGAGTAGAGAGAAAGGGAATTTCCTCCCATTCTCTTTCGCTGTTAGATCATTTTCTCTTTTCTTGAACCAGAACTAAAGAGCTCCTCCTGGAGATTTTCCCCTCCTGACCCAGTGCCCACATCTGAATTTCAGATTGTATTGAGTTCAGGCCAGTGAACGCTAGAGGAAAAATGAGAAACGTTGTTCTGGTTACGTTGTACTTTCAATTATGGTGTTCTTCTCAATCAGCCTGCTATATTTTACCTTTTTCCTATTTGCTCTTTCTGTCCAGATTTCACAGAAGTAGGTTGGAGTGCACTTTCTGGAACCTACTCACTAAATTCTTTCCAGTCCTCAAAATGCTGAGTTTGAGGTGCCTTTATGACTCATATGCCTGAACATTTTGCTCAGGGAATAAATCTGGGAACCTTTAGTCGGGGTCTTTGTTGACAGAAACTTTCTACAACTCCTCTGAGTTTAATCACGTAAGGGGTGCATCAATTGCATAGGGCTAGTTGCTGGGAGAACAGAAAACAGAATCGCAGATGTGGGGCCTTTCTTCACTACAGTCTATTTCTGTACACTTGCAGTTCTTGCTCTCACAAGTAATGGCTCCAGCTGCAGACCTGTGTGTTTGCTTAAAGATGTGGCTGCCTTTGTCAGAGGTTATGTTAAATGAAGCTTTTTGTTGTCTTTTGTCTGTGAAATATCAGATCTATTATAATGAGATTCAGAAACATCAGCCCTATACAAATGAATGGGGTTGGTGTCTATTGTCTCATGAATGAGATATCCACATTATAATTACCAGCCTTCATTGTGAAAATAGTGTTTTCTGTCCTTTGGTTCAGGGAGATTCAAAATAGAGATATCTTAATTACCTCACAGTCAATTATCTCCACATTCTCTCTCCCAAGTCATCTCAACAACCCCTATCTGGGTTGTGAAGTAGTCAAATTATAAGAAGACTTCATGCTGAGATAAGCCATGCAGCTATCTGAAAGCTTAATATGGACACAAAAAGCCACATGCCACCTGCACTTTCGGTCTACCTGGTGTTGCCTGAAGATAGTATACTAGCATCGTTTTTATTGGCATTCCACCACTTCAGGAGGTAGTATATGAATGGTACTTAAGGAAGATGTTCAAGCTGTATTCAAAGTATTAACCCAAAATAGGACTCCAAGAACTGATGGAATACCAACTGAAATATTTCAACAAGCTGGTGGCACACTGGAAGCATTTACTCATCTATGGCAGGAAATTTGGAAGATGACAGTTACTTGACCAACTCACTGGAAGCGACTCATATTTGTACCTATTCCAAAGAAAAGTGACTCAACTGAATACCCAAATTAAAAAAATTCATTAATATCACATGCAAATTTAGCTGATGATCATCAAACTAGAGTTGCAGCTGCACAAAGAAAGGGAGTGTCAAGAGTCCAGGCCAGATTCAGAAAAGGACATGGAACACTGATGAGGTCAGGTGGATATTGGTTGAAGGAAGGAGATGCTTGCTTGTATTTTATTGACTATGCTAACGCATTCGCTTGCATGAATCCTAAAAAACTATGGATAGCCTAGAGATAAAGTGACCAGATATTAAGTGAGACACCATTGACTGGGGGTGGGGTGGGGTTCTTAATTAAAAATTTGGTCTATATGGAGCAACAAAAATTTTCATAGAATGCAAAAATAGTATTGTAATATATTTATTTTAATCATAAAATGCTGCGGGATGTTGTTAAATTGCTAAAAAGTGGGACCTCTGGCTACCTTACCTAGAGAAGAATGAGAATTCATTGTGCTCATGTAAAATTTGTACGTACATCAAGAAGCAATTGTGTGAAGAGAACAGGGGAATACTACTGGTTTAATATCAGGAAAGGTGTGTCCAGGTTGCATGTTCTTGCCATATTTACTCAATTTGGATGCTGAGCAAATCATCAGCATGATGAAACTGAGAAACTGGATTGTGCAAAGAAGAATGCAGCATCAGGATTGGAGGAAGGCTTATTAACAACCTGCAAGATGCAGGTGACATAATTTTGCTTGCTGAAAGTGAGGAGGGCTTGGAACATTTGCTGATGAAGATTAAGGATTATAGTCTTAAGAATGGATTATGACTCAATGTAAAAAACCCCAAATCCTCATGAGTGGGCCGCTAGGTAATATCATGATAAATGGAGAAAGATTGAAGTTGTCGGGCTGAGCCCAGGTGGCATAGTGGTTGAGTGCAGGATTGTGGCCACTGACTTGGCGGTTCAAATCTAGCGGCAGCTCTCCCGGAGCAAGGCTGGGTAGCTCCCACGAACACCAGAGGGCAGTGATGCCTTCCCCCTACCAAAAAAAAGATTGAAGTTGTCAAGGATTTAATTATGCTTGGATCCACAATCAATGCTCATGGAAGCAGCAATCAAGAGATCAAAAGTCAAGTTCCTTTAGGTAAAGCTGTTGCACAAGACCTCTTTCAAGTGTTGAAAAGAGATTTTTAGGTGCATCTGACACAATCCACTGTATTTTCCATAGCGTCATAGGCATGTGAAAGTTGATCATTGAATAAGGAAGAATGAAGAAGAATCAGGGTTTGATTTATGGCATTAGCAGAGAATATTGAAAGTACCATGGACTCCAAAAGAAGAAACAAAGATGTCCTAGAAGAAGTACATCCATTGGCAAGGATGATGAGATTTCAAATTACATATTTTGGACACGTCACCAGGAGTGACCAGACCTGGGAGAAGATTACATGTTTAGTAAGGTAGTGGGGCAGGAAAAAAGAGGAAGATCCTGGACAAGATGGATTGATAGTTGCTACAAAAATGGATTCAATTATGAGGACAATTATGAGGATGGGGAAGGACATAGGATTGCTATGTGTCAGAAACAACTTGATGGCATCTAACAGAGTCATTTGTCCAAGCTGATAAGGTCCAGAGGTTTCTCAGATATTCAGAGTATAGATTGAGGTACAGCCCCATAATTTTACAGATGGACATAGTGACTTGCTTAAGGTTCTATCAGAGGCTACTGTACCTCTAAGCATAGTATATTTTCTCCAGACTTCTTGCCTATCATTTGCTCTTTCTACATTCACAAAAATTTAAATGGACACCAAATGCCATCAAAGCATGGGATCCCTGAACCAACTGGGTGATCATTTACTAAAGAAGATCAGACTGTAATCTAACTTCTCAGAACAGCACAATGAAGCAAGGCATGTTTACAACAGTAGGTTAAGTCCTTCTATTCTTCAGATATGGAATATGAGAGAGGGTATTAAGTTTTACTAATTCTCATGACCTCTGGATAAGATAAAACATTGCTATTTCTATTTAGCTAAGAGGAAAACTGAGGCTCATATATGTTGAAGTCCAAGTTGTAGAATAGAATTAAAAGTCTGGACTACAATTCATATTTCTAGAGTTCACATGTGCTTCATTCATCAATACACTTTTTATATATTTTTTTAATCAGAAAACTCTGCTTTCAAGTGTCTGTTCTGTATTTTTCGCATCACTGCTCTGGTGGGAGTAGGATGTCCACCCTTGCTCCTGGAGAGCTGCTGCTGGATTTGAACCATCAAACCCATGGGCTGCAGTCCCGCACACAACCACTGCGCCACTGGGCCTCAGCTACATTTTTTATTCTTATGGAGCGGTCCAAAGCCATGGTGGCACAGCAGTTAAAGTTCTTGACCGCTAACCCAAAGGTTCAAGCCCACCAGCTGCTCAACAGTAGAAAGATGTAGCAGTCTTCCATAAAGATTTATAGCCTTGGCATCCCTACTATGTCCTTCTGTCCTAAGAGTCATTATGAGTCAGAATCAACTAAAAAACTAGTGGTTTGGTTTGGATTTCTGGCAAGTAAAGGTTTTATTAAAAGAACTAAATATTGGGCTGAGCCCTGGTGGCATAAGTGGGTGAGTGCGGGATTGTAGCGCATGGGCTTGGCGGTTCAAATCCAGTGGCTGCTCTCAGGAACAGTGCTGGGTAGCTCCCATGACCACCAGAGGGCAGTGATGCGCCCCCAAAAGAACTAAGTATTATAGCTGGTTATAAGTAATGCATAAAAATAATTCTACTGTATACAATGTTGTTTCTAGTTTGCCTAGTAAACACGGGTTAAATTCCTTCTATGAGCTTTTAAAATTAACTCTCTAAATACTTTATTGTAGTTAGGCTGCTGTTGAAGGAGTATTGAAGTTGTATAATTTCAGGAGAATCAAATCATCCCTTTGGAACTTAGGTTTCTCATTGGTACAATTGGGACTGATCTCAAGGGTTTAGTATGGCAATGAACTTTTGCACCTTTCTGATTTTTGCTCCTTTGGACTTTTCTGCTAACATTTTAACCTTTTCTCTTCTCCCTATGTACACCAACCCGCCTTCCTCTTTATTACAGCAAATTCTCTCTTTCTGAAGGTGTAGAATATATAAGAGATAACTTAAAGAAATTGCTGTTCTGCATTGCTTATCTATGTGTATCATAGTCTAACAGAAAATTCTCAAATTTTTTTGAGTGACACTATTATTCAGAAGGTTATTTCCTGGTAAATAGATATTGGACAACCCACTGGTATGCAAACTACTTTGCCAAAACAAAGTAAAGCCCTATGTATGACCACAGATCACAAACTCTTCTCAATATTTTACTAATTCTGGATGAATACCCAGAAGTCATTTTGTATTCATTTCATTTTCTTCAAATTTCTTGCTCTGACCATTAGGGAAATGTCTGACTGCTTTTGCCTTGACATTCTCAGGATTTGAAAGCGCTACATCTGAAAATATCAAGTGTTTATAAAAATCAGCACTTTAAGAAATCACTTGAAAGAGAGAATTTTGGTCTATCTATATGTGAGAAGTAAAGTAATGGAGTGAAATCATGTATTGTGAGTGTTTGTTTAGGTGCGTGCGCAAATCTCTGTAGTTTTAATATTTAGAGAACAGTTGCAAAGATAGTTCAGACATTTCCTATACACTTCACACTCAGTTTATCCTCTTATTAGCATGTTACATTGGTATGGAATATTTGTCACTACTAATTAGCTAACGTTGCTGCATTACTTTATTCTAGTTTTCTTAGGGTTTTTTTTTTTTGCTTTTTGGGGGGGCATTACTGCCCTCTGGTGGCCGTGGGAGCTACCCAGCCTTGCTCCCGGAGAGCTGCTTCTGTATTTGAACTGCCAAGCCAAAGGGTCGCAGTCCCGCACTCAACCACTAATGCCACCGGGCTCAGCCATGATTTCTTAGTTTTTAAAAAACCTAATGTTCTTTTTTCTGCTCCAGGGTCCCTTCATTCAGTTTACCACATTATGTTTAGGCTCTTTAGGCTCCTCTTGGATGTGACCATTTCTCTGACTTTGCTCTTTTGGGGAGTAGGGCTAGCCTTAAGGATTTTAAGGTGTACTAGTCAAGTATTTTTTTTTTTTGCATCACTGACTAGTCAAGTATTTTATAGTGTCTTCCTCAATTTGTGTGTTTTTGTTTCTTTTTAATGGCTATTGTGGGTGTGGTTTTAAATGTTTCTTTGTTATTTTTTAAAATCAATCATTTTATTGAGGGTTCTTACAGCTCTTATCACAATCCACATAATCAATTGTTTCAAGCGCATATTTACATATGTTATCATTAAGACTTTCAAAACATTTTCTTTCTACTTTTGAGCCCTTGGTCTCAGCCACATTTTTATTATCATTTGAGTAAAAAATTTACAATGTATTGGTATTCTATTCAAGGCAAATAGGGTTCTAGTAGCTAATTCTGTTATTCAAATTTGGAATGAAGATACCATTCTAATGTGGCCTGGTTGATCTTACTTTTCTCCAGGCACAATCTAGCCATGAATCTGAATGTGTATCGTTACCCATGCTGGATGGTGGCAGGAAGAAGACGGTGCCTGTGCATCCCTTGTTAGATAACACGAATAGTTTTGTTTGGTTTTCTCTTTCTCTCTTTTTTTTTTAAGAAAAACTGGGAGTTGGGCTGAACACCAGTGGCATAAATGAGTGTGGGACTGCGGCCCGTGGGCTTGGCGGTTCAAATCCAGCAGCGGCTCTCAGGAGCAGCACTGGGTAGCTCCCACGACTACCAGAGGCAGTGATGCCCAAAAAACAAAAACAAAAAAAAAAGAGAAAAAACTGGGAGTTAATGACTTTACCTGACTTTAGCACATATTATACTGCCACAGCTGTCAAAACTGCATGGTATTAGTATTATGGTAGATACACAGGTCAATGGAAAAGAACTTAAAATCCAGAAATAAAATTATCAGCATACAGGCAACTGATCTTTCATAAGGACCTCCAAAATAATAAATTGGAAACTGATGCCCTCTTCAACAAGTGGTGCTGGAAAAATTATATATCTACCTGCAGAAAAAAAAATCTACCTTCTCTCATTCCATGCATTAGAATAAACTCAAGGTGGACCATGGACCTCGAGGTAAAACCCCAAACTCTTAGAGCCATCAATGAGAGAATTTGGACCAATCTGAGAATTTTGGTGCACGGAATACATAGGCAATCAGACATATAGAAGGATACAAGCACATAGGAGATACAAATTGACAAGTGGGATATATTGAATATTAAACAATGTGTACATTGTGATAATTCAGCAAAAGAGGAATGAGAGCGCCTACTGACTGGGAAAACATATTTAGCATTGACACATCAGACAAAGGCCTTATTACTAATATCTACAATACTCTGCTAGCTTCCAGAAAGAAAAAAAACAACAAACTGTCCACTGAGGAGGTGGGCAAATATGAACAGAATTTTCACAGAGCAGCCAATACACAGGGAAGACTATATGACCAGCTCCACTATGAGACATGACATACCTCAGTGCCCCAAAGCCCTACAGGGGGCAACACTGGAGACACAGTGCAAGAATTGTGCCCTGTCTAACCACACCACACCAAAGCAAAATACTAATGGTGTGCAAAAGAATAGCAAGGGGAACAGAGCAAGTAAGTCCTGAGGGCATACCAAAAATAGACTTTGGGTCAGGGTGTGGCATGCCATCAGACTCAACCAGAAAATACTCCTAAAGGTCAAAAAACAAACCTTGAATTATTTACAGGCTTTTCTCTTTTTTGTCATTGATTTTGTTGTCTTTTTTCTTTTGTTGTTTTGTTTTGCTCTGTCTTGTTTTTGTGCATATTATTAGGTCTGCACATCTATCTAGATAAAATAGGCAGGAAAAACAATCTGGAGGAGAAAAAAAATGGGACTGATGGTTCCGGAGCAACATGGGAGAAGGGGAGGTTGGGGAAAGGAAGTGGTGTTAACAAACCCAGGGACAAGGGAACAAACAATAAGTGATCTGAAATCAATGGTGAGGAGGGTTTAAGAAGACTGGTAGGGAAAGATCAAGGGCGATGTAACCAAGGGAATTACTGAAACCCAAATGAAGGCTAAGCATGATAGTGGGACAAGAGGAAAGTAAAAGGAAATGGAGGAAAGAAATAGGAAACAAAGTACATTTACAGAAGTCTAAGAAAAAGAATGTACATATGTAAATATATTTGTATATGATGGGGAAATATATCTATGTGCATATATTGGATGTTGGGTCTTCATTTAAATATTCCCTTGATGCAAGAACACTTTGTTCTATTAACTTGTCATGATGTTCAACTTCCTGTTAGGATCGCTGAAGATGAATGTGTATGTAAGCACATGTGGTGAAGAAAGTTGATGGTACCCAGCTATAAAAAGATATAATGTCTGAGGCTTTAAAGGCTGGAAGACAAACAAGCAGCCATCTAACTAAGAAGGCACACAGTGAACATGGGAAGAAGCACATCAGCCTGTGTGATCATGAGGTGTGGACGGGATCAGGCATCAAAAAACAACAATAAAAAAAATTCTATCATTGTAAATGAGGGGGAGTGCAGATTGAGGACCCAAACCACATCTGTAGGCCATTGGATATTCCCTTACAGAAGGGTCGCGGGGAGGAGATTAGCCAGACAGGTTAGAGTGTAGCAACGATGAAACATACAACTTTCCTCTAGTTCTTAAATGCTCTCTCCATCATGATCCCAATTCCACCTTTTGACTAGAACAGAGGATGCACACTGGTACACATAGAAACTGGAAACACTTTGAATCCAGGACAGATGATCCACTTTGAATCCAGGACAGATGATCCCTTCACGACCAGTGGTAAGAGTGGCAATACCTGGAGGGTGGAGGGAAGGTGGGGTAGAAAGGGGGAATTGATTATAAGGATCTACATATAACTTCCTCCCTAAGGGACGGACAACAGAAAAGTGGGTGAGGGGAGACATTGGACAGTGTAAGATATGACATAATACTAACAATTTATAAATTATCAAGGGTACATGATTGAGTAAGGAGTGAGGAGGGAGGGGAAAATGAACTGATACTAAGGGCTCAAGTAGAAAGCAAATGTTTTGAGAATGATGAGGGCAACAAATCTTCAAATGTGCTTGACACAATGGATGGATGTATGGATTTTGATAAGAGTTGTACAAAATTGAGAGTTAATACATATATCTATGATTCATTCACATGCAGTAGTATTGCATAATTGCTACTACAACCAGTTTATAAACATTCTTTTCCTTCTTGTACTCCATTGTACCCCACCCCCAACACACCTATTTGCCATTCCTATTGATTCATCAATCCTGGGTTTCATATGCTGAAAAACAGAAAAAAAACATATAACACAAATTCCAATGGTATAACATTTGAAATAAACAAATCACAATATAAACAAACAAAGGATAAATATGTTGAAAATCAGATCAGGTTCAGGTTGCATCAGAGGCAGTGTGTGTGCATGGGATCAACAGACAACGTTTTAGCAGGTCAGATTTATCTCTTTGATCTGTTTTAATTAGTTATTTTATTGGTGGTTCGTACAACTCATCACAATGAATGTATGTCAAGCAAATTTGTACATTTTTTGCCATCATCATTCTCAAAACATTTGCTCTCTACTTAAGCTATTAGCACATTTGCATTTGCTATTAGCACATTTCCCCCTCCCTCACCGCTCCCCTCCCTCATGAACCCTGGGTAATTTAAAAATTATTATTTAGTCATATCTTACACCCTCTGATGTCTCCACTCACTTCCCTGTTGTCCATACCCCAAAGAGGAGGTTATATTTAGATCTTATAATCGGTTCCCCCTTTGTACTCCACCTTTCCTCCACCATCCCGGTATTGCCCTTCTCACCACTGGTTCTTAAGGGATCATCTGTCCTGGATTCCCCATGTTTCAGGTTCCTATCTGGAGCAGTGTGTATACTCTGGTCTAACCAGGTTTGTAAAGTAGAATTGGGATCATGATAGTGGAGAGAAGGCAGCATTGAAGAACTAGAGTAAAGTTGTATGCTTCATCATTGCTACACTGCACTCTGACTGACTCGTCTCCTCCTTGAGATCCTTCTGTAAGTGGATTTCCCGTTACATACAGATGGACTTTGGGTCTCCAATCTGTACTCCCCTTCATTTACAATGACGTAATTTTTAGTTCTTTGATCCCTGATCCCTTTGACATCTCATGATCACACAGTTTGGTATACTTCTTCCATGTGGGCTTTGTTGTTTCTGAGCTAGATGACTGCTTGTTTGCCTTCAAACTTCTAAGACCTCAGAAGGTATATCTTTTGATAACTAGGCACCATCAGCTTTTTTCACCACTTTTGCTTATGTACACATTTGTCTTTAGCGATTGTGTCATCATGGAATGCCAAATTAACAGAAGAAAGTGTTTTTACATTGAGGAAGTACTTGAGTTGGAGGGCCCATGTCCATCTGCTGTGATAATGCTAATCCTACAAGTATATGCAAATAGATCTATTTATCCATTATCACATATAAACATATTTACATATGTATGCCTGTATTTCACCTCTATAAATTCCCTTTGCCTATTTCTTTCCTCTATTTTGTTTTACTTTCCTTTTGTCCCACTATCATACTCAACCTTCATTTGGGTCTCAGGAATTTCTCTTGGTTACACTACCCTCAATCTATCCCTACCAGGCCTCTCACACCCTCCTTGTCAGTTATTTTGGAGCACTTATTGTTTTCTTGTCCCTCGGTTGGTCAACATCATCTCTCTTTGATTTTCTATAGCAGTGCTTCTCAACCTTCAACCCCCAACCATAAATTATTTTTGTTGTTACTTCATAACTGTAATTTTGCTACTGTTATGAATTGGGCACCCTCTGTGAAAGTGTTGTTCCACCCCCACAGGAATCATGGCCCACAGGTTGAGAACCACTGTTCTATGGTTTTCTCTCTAATGCACTCTGTTTAGTAACCACTTTCCTCCCATCCTCTACTATGGACAGAGGGACATCACCTTATGTTGGCGCTGTAACAACCTCTGTAGGTACATACTATTAGATGGAAATGTCACTTTAGTGTCCTTCACATATATAATTTGTAAGAGTATGCTTGTTGGGAAAATAGTATAAAAATGCGAGTACATAATCTAGTAATTATCCTTGACACTTTCCCCTTTTCTCAGTTGCTGAATCCAACCCATCACCAAATCTATCAATGTTGCCACCACAAAATGTTTTCTAATCAATTCATTATCCTCACCTCCATCTTTATTATTCGAACTCAAAATGTTATAGTACAATCCCCTACCTGTCTCTCTACACCCACTTTGGTCCCCGTTTTATCTGTTCTCCACAATGCAGTCATGCGTTGATTTGCTAATTCGTTAAGCCAGCACACATTTATCAAATATGCATTATGTGCCAGGTCTTTTTTTTTGGATTGTAGCTGCTCTTGACTTGGTCCCCTTCTCATAGCAACCCCATGTACAATAGAATGAAACTCCACCCAGGTCTGTGCCATCACCATGATTACTTGTGAATTGGAACGTTGTGATCTATAGGGCTTTCTCAGAAGTACATCGTCACTCTTCCTACTCTAGCATAGTCAGGTAGATCCACCAAAACATGTTCAGGAGCTTTGTAGCAAGCAAGTCTCCATTGACAGACAGGTGATGGCCATGTCTGAACTACATTGATTAGGATGAAAACTGGCTCTTTCACATGGAAAATCAGATAATTGAATCTTAGGACCATTCTGCTCATTCTCACTCACTACCACCAAGTTGATTTGGGCTCATAACAACCCTATTGGACACAGTACAACTGCTGCTGGCAGTTTCTGAGATGGTAACCCTCAAAGAGAGTAGAAAGCCTTCTGTTTCTGTCACAAAGTGATTGGTAGTTTTGAACCACTGGCCTTGAGGTTAGCAGCCCAACTCACAACCATGTAGTCACCAGAGTTCAAGAGACACCATTCTAGGTGCTATACTTTAGCAGTGAATAAATTAAATGAATAAAAAAAATCTTGATCGCTTACTAGTTTCTGAGCGCACAGTTAAGCACTCACCTCCTAGCCAGGATTGGTGGTTTAGACCCACTCAGAAGCATTTTGTAAGATAGGACTGGTGATAGGCTTCTGAAAGGTTGCAGCCTTGAAAATCCTCGGAGCACAGTAACTCTGTTATTATGAGTCAGAATCCACAGGATGGATATTAACAACAACAGCTCTCATGGAGTTTCCATTTTACTTGGGCAGACTAAACATAATAAATTGCAAGGAACTGAAAATGCTGTCAGGAAAAAAATAAGCAGAGAAGGAAGTTGCATCAGGTACTATTTTAAATGGGGTTGTCAGGGAATACTTTTCTGAATATACGTCCTTTGAACAGAGACCTGAGCAAGAAGGTGTGAGCGGTGCAAGTATCTGGGGAAGGAGAATTCAAGGAAGAAAGAACAGCATGTCCAATGACCGTCGGGTGGAAGCAAGCTTGGTATTTTATAGGCATAGCAAGGAAGCCCATGTGGCTATAATTAGAGCCCTGGTGGTGTAGTCAGTTGTTATGTATTGAGCTGGTAATCACAAGGTCAGACGTTTGAAAAACACCACCTGCTCCATGGGAGAAAGATGAGACTTTCTGCTCCCTTAAAAAGTTACAATCTTGGAAATCCACAAGGGCAGTTTAAAATATCTTTTAGGGTTCCTATGAGTCAGAATTGACTTGATGGTGGTATGTATCAAGAGACATAGCCAGTGAACAGTTTGGTAGTTTGTAGCATAGACTTTGATTTCACCCCCACTCCCCACAATGGTAATGGAAAACGTTTGAAAGACTGAAGAGTGACAGTTTATTATATAAAGGAGGTGTGGCAGTCATGTACTCGTGTCAATTTCATGATCGGGAGTCTAGCCTGTCAAATCTGGAGATAGCCAATGAGACCTCTGTGTGGGCATGACTTTCTCTGAGAATTCTGTGAAGTCCCGTGATATTTCCCTCGTGGAGATGAGAGACCATCTCCTCAAGTGTTGGGAGATGTTTGACAAGACAAGATGGCAGCGTCTGAGGAACTGGAGGAGCCATCGGAGAAGCCACAAGGCCTTACCCTCGTGGAATCAAACTTCTAAAGCTGGAAAAGCCACAGAGAGACCCCTGCCAGCGCCGAGATGCTTCTATCACCAGTGGATACTGCTGATGGACCCTGAGCCCTGGAAACAAGAAGCCATGAGGGGACCCCTGCAAGTGCTGGGATACTTCTACTGTTTTGTGAGTTGGAAGGAGATTTTATAGTCTGGTTTCGGACATGTGGGCTAATATTGGACTTACGACCTTGGACTGGACTGGACTGCTTTCTCAATGTTCCATTCCTCTTGTATATAAACCTTTCTTTCCCTTATATCCATATGTGTGTTTATGAATTTGTTTATGAATTTGTTTCACTAGTCTACCCAGACTAAAACAGGAGGTAACATCTTCTCTCTGAAAAGACTTCAAGGGCTTCCCTTGGACTTTAGAATAATGACAAAACTCTCTACCATGACCTAGGAGACTCTGCATGGTCTTTTCCTTCATGAGGCTTTAACTTCGTCTTATACCACATTTCTTTGCTCTTTTTTAAGCACAGTGTCAAGAGTTTGCTTTCTTTGGCCACATGGTTTAACAAATGCTATTTTATCTGCCTAGAATGCTTTTCCTTCTCATCTATATCCTGTTAATGCTTAACCATTCTGTCTTTCTTAAACTTTTATTTTAAAAACCTACTAGTAACACGCAATTCAATGGCTCAATTGTCTCATGGGCTCTGCAGTCATTACAATCAAGTCTGTAGCTCACCCCTTCTTTTACACATTGTTGACACCCCATTTTGCCCTCCCTCTCCACATCCCCACATAATCATCGACCCCATTATTATCTTCTTTCCTTCAGTGCGAGTTTCTCTATACAGACAAGTATAGAAAATTAAGGCAAACAATGCTTTCATCCCTTCTGATTGTCATGTTCCTTGTTCTCAAACACTAATAACTATGTGCTCCTAGTAACCCACTATACAAAATAACCCAAAACTCAATTGTTGAGTCCATTCTGCTTACAGTGACCTTATAAGACAGGGTAGGTTTGCCCCTGTAAGTTTCCAAGACTAACTCTTTATAATAGTATAAAGCATTTTTCCCCCTCAGTGCAGCTGGTGATTTCAAACTGCTTACATTGAGGTTGGCAGTAAATTTGTAACCACTATGCCAGCAGGACTTCTTAAAAAGATCCTAATATCACTGATTTGGAGTCCAGGTGGTGTAGTGGGAAGTTCGTTGCGATATTAACAAGGTCAGCAGTTCAAAACCACCGGCCACTCCTTGGAAGATGAGGCCTCTGCTCTCATAAATCTACAACCTCAGAAACCCAAAAGAGGGACAGTTTTATTCTATAGGGCAATATTGATTTGATGGCAGTGAGTTATTAAAGATACTCATACTGTCTCTACAATGAAAATGTCCATAGTGGCAATTTCATATTTATAGAGTGGGTAAAATAATGTCATTTTGTTACATACAACTACAGAGAAGATATATCTCTACCTTCTTGAAGATGCAAAATAAATATTTGTTGAATTAATGAAGAAAAGTATTTACCTGAGGTTTGTGGATGGTGTGTGTGTGTGTGGGGGGGTGCTCAGGCTATCTGCTAAATCTTTGAGACATTTATGGGATGTGTCACAGGTCTTGAATGATGTATATACTGGTATATATTAGATAGAGGTATCACCTCTGAACAGTGAAACTTTCACATAGCTGCTACCACAAAATAGGATCTTCAAACACACCACACACTCCTTGGGAGAAGATGAGTTTCTCTGCTCTTGTAAAGATTTGCAAAAAGATTCACAAAGTCTCAGGACTCCGATACAGTGTCAGTGGATGCACTCGGTGGCAGTGGGTTACTCCAGGTCAGGGTCTTGGCCCCTCCTCAACAGCAGCATCTATCCTATAGGCAAGCTGGGTCCTCGAAAACATGTCTTCAAACCACACTTGAGGCAACACTGCCTCCTAAGCATAGAACTCCAACCAAATGTACAATGAAAAAAAACATTTTCAGCATCCACATTTAACTGGTGGCATTCGTTTTAAATGATATTTAGCTTACTAGGTTATCATTTCAACGTTTTATCAGTATAAAAATTATTTGTGAGATACTTAACATTTTTTGGTTATATTTACAGCACATGTCAAATGGAAGTGGTCACATTTCAAGTTCAGGAATAGCTTGACCCCCAACCCTGTCTTTACAAGCACTTTTAAAAACTTGACATTTTAGTTTATTTTGAACTGCAACAAAGTACTTTAAAAAGATTTACTAAATAGTTTACTGTGCACCTGTTTGGTGAAGGTAGGGTGGGGGTTCTGGATCTCTACAGCTGCTCAAATAGAAATACCACAGTGGATGCCTTTCACAGACACACTGAATCTCTCAAACTTATGAGTTAGAAATTCGATTCAGAGGGCTTCCTGGAGAAGGCATTCTCTGTCAGCTCTGAAGGAAGGTTCTTTTCTCTTCAGTTTTTGCTTCCTGGTGCATTGGACATCGCAATGTCCTGCCATCAATCTTAATCCACCTCTCCTCTGCTCCCTTGTTTAATCCCTTGCTAAGTCTCTAAAGAGATTGATTAGAGATACCCACCCTCACTAATCCTGTTTCATTTACTTACCAGAAATAATCTATGCCCAAGTGGAATTAAAACCATTCAACTCAAAACTCACTGCCAAGGAGTTGATGCCTACTGAAAGTGACCCCGTAAGACAGGGTAGAACTGACCCTAATATTTCTGAGACCTTTTTTTTTAAGTCTTTTTATTGGGGTCTCATAGTTTTTCACAATACATAAATAAGCATACTATGTCAAGCACCCTTACATGTCCACTGCTATTATTGTTCTCCAATCGTCTGCCTTTTCCCTTGAGCCCCCAGCATCAGCTTTTCTACCCCTTCCCCTCTTGCCCTGCTCTCTCCTCCCCACCAACGCTCAATACTTTATACATTGGTATTGTTCTGTCATATCTCACACTGCCTCTCCCCCAAACCACTCCTTTGATGCCCGTCCTTCAAATAGGAACTTGTGTGTATATCCTTGCCATTGGTTCCGTCTCTATGCCCCACCTTCTCTCTAACTTTCCAGCATCTCCAATCTAACCATTGGCCCAAAGGGGCCCATCCATCTTTGTTTCCCCATTATCTCCAGCTCCCCTCTATACTAGTGTGACTTCTCCAGTCCATCTGGATTTGTAAGGTAGAGTTGGGACCATGATGGTTGGGGGGGGCAGGGGGGGAAGGAAGGCTTCAGGAACTAGAGGAAACTTGTATGCATCATCATTGCCCGGCTGCCTCTTGACTGGTCTGTCTCCTCCCCGTGACTCCCCTGTAAAGGGGCGACCAATTACCCACCAGTGGGCCTTAGGTCCCCACCCTGCTCTCGACCTCCTTTGTAATGATGTCTTTCTTGTTCTTTGGTGCTCGATATCTGCTCCCTTTGGCCCCTCTTGATCACCCAGGCTGGTGTGCTTCTTCCATGTGTGCTTTGCTGTTTCTGCGCTAAATGGCGACTCGATTATCTTCAAGTATTTGAGACTCCAGACATTCAATCACTTGGTAGCTGGGCACCATCGTTTCTTCTACTGTTTGCCTCTGTATCCATTTGTCTTCAGTGATATCCGGAGTTAATTGGTCCATTCATTTTGATTTTTGTTCTTTGGTACCTGTTTCAGCACCTCATTATGATCTTTTATGGTGGGTTTTGTTGCTTCTGAGCTAGATGGCTGCTTGTTTATGCTCAAGCCTTTAAGACCCTGGATGCTATATCTTTTGATAGCTGGGCCCATCTGTTTTCTTCACCACTCCCACTCATGCTCCTACCCACAGTGCACACAGTGATATATGTTTTTGTTTTTTTCCCCCATTTGATGTCCATTGCCTAGACCTCTCACCACTTTCACCACCATCTGACCACGCTGGCTGTTGTGCTTATTCTGTGTGGCTGTGGTCTCTTCTCAGGTAAATGGTCTAATGTTTATCTTCATGCTTTCAAGACACCAGATATATCCTTTGATGGCTGGGCACCATCAGCTTTCTGTGCATTTGTTTGTGTACCCATTTTACTTCAGTGATCGTGCTGGGCCAGTGAGCCTCGAGGAATGCCAGATTCATAGAACAATATGTTCTTGCATTGAGGGAGCATCAGGGTGAGGGCCCAAGTTCCACTTGCTACCTTAATATTGGTCTATAGATATGTTCTTAAATTTATTCAAACCACCTTATATTAGATAGTTGTGTCTATGTATGGCCATACCTATTTTAGACCTCTGTAAATGCCCTCTGCCTTCTCTTTCCTTTATTTCCTTCCATTTCCCTCCTGTCCCACCATCATGTTCCACCTTCATTGGCCTTTATTGTTTTCTCACCGATTCATTGTCCTTGCTTAACCCCGACGGATTTCTGAGACCTTTTATGGGGATAGAAAACCCAGTCTTTCTCTGGAGGAGTGGCTGAGGTCTTAGAACTACTGATCTTTCAGATCACAGACCAACAATAACCACTGAGTTTCAGAGGCTGTGTTTAAGGGGGCAGAAAACATCGTATTTTGCCCTAGAGCACTGGTTGGTGTAGCACCTGGTGGGTTTAAACTATTGACCTTGAGGTTAGCAGCCCACAGGGCTCCCCCAACAAACACAGAGATTACGCTTTATAACATATATTTGGGGGGGGGGGATAATTCAACCTGCAACAGCCAAAGCACAAAGAAAGATTTGAGTTATGGCTATTCGTCTAAAAATAAAAAAATGAAATAAACACCTCATATTTGATTTTACTCATTTTAAGAATCTTTATTTTAAACGAATAAGTACTAAAAAAGATATTTTTTACAATGTAAGCAAAGTCAGATGTCAATGGACAGATATAATTTTGGGGGTGACGCACTTGGAATAAAATTAGTGTTGATAAAATTCCCTTGGTTCACAGAAAAAATGAAGCAAACTTTTAAACATTGAAGGACAAAATATATGCGTATCTTTTTCATCCTTTTGTTTTTATGTCTCCAATCTGCAAGAAGAAATGAAAATAAACAATCACACACCTTTAACTATTTCTAAGAAAACAGTCCTCTGTGTCTGCTTTATCTGTGTGCTCCAACCCAATCATGAGTAAACAGCACATTTTCCTCCCAGAAGCTGTACCCTTTGTTATAAGGAGCATTTGATCATTGTCTAAATCATAAATAGTTGGTGTTTGTTGCTTGAGCGACCATTGTGGGCTATAGATTACTTCTTAGAAACTTGTGCTAGTTCTACATATGATTTTTCTTTACCTTCCAGGCTCTTTGGTTTCCACAATTATTTATTTATATGGGAAGGTGACCTTTAGTATGAAGCAGACAGCTGTGAAAATATAAAATATAAAGAAAGAAAATGTTAATCATCAAAATATACTCAAAAAAAGATATTCCTTTAAGATTTAACAGGTAACTTGGTGTAAACAGACTAAGTCTCTTTCTTTTTGTCTGTCAGGTAAAAGATGGGAAAAATCAAACATTTATTTAAATAAAGAGAAATAATTAAATTTACTTACTTGAAAATTTTCACTTTTTTCCCCTATTTGTCTGAAAGGCATTGTCTCCTCATTGTTTTCCAAGACTAACCTTGTGTGGTCGACTGATGAAGGAGCAACAAGAGTTGAGTGACCATTTTCAAATAAGAATGGTCTCAGTTCCTGGGTCTAATACATTTACCAGCAGTTATTAAATCTCACAGGTGTGGGACAAAGGACCTCAATAACAAACAAGCAGCCATGAAACATATCTCAGAACAGACTACATATCGTTAAGTATGGAAGTATCTCATTAACATTTTCAAGTAAACGGAACTGAATTTTAAAACTTGCTTTACACAAACTTTTTCTTCTTTTCTTTACTGGGAGAATTGACAAATGAAATTAAAGTTCTTAGCAGCCAATAACTAGAGGTAGATCGAGCTATCCTCAAGGCTATCTGGATTCAAAGTTACCGTAATTCAAAACCACAAAAACACACATAAAAAAACAAAATCCAAACTCTGTTATTGAGTCCATTCTGACCCACAGTTACTATACAGGACAGCATACAATTGCCCCCGTGGGTTTCCAAGACTGTAAATCTCTATGGAGCAGACAGCCTCATCTTTCTCCCTTTTTGAAGTTGGTGCATTCTAACTGTTCATAACCCCCTAGAACCCCAAGGATCCTTTACAGCTACCACAGATACCTGGAATTTCTGGGACTTCTCTCTTCTGGGACCAGATTGGTTTCAGGTTCCTGATGTAGATTTTCTGTCCCCATGTCTTCTCCTTCTTTCTCCTCCTCACCGTCTGCATTCTGGGCCTCTTCAGCAAAGTCGTCAGGC
This sequence comes from Nesogale talazaci, assembly GCA_004026705.1. Classification (NCBI taxonomy): domain Eukaryota; kingdom Metazoa; phylum Chordata; class Mammalia; order Afrosoricida; family Tenrecidae; genus Nesogale; species Nesogale talazaci. The sequence continues at coordinate 72,441 of PVJH01000268.1, forward strand.
TCATATTGGGTCATTTCTTTAGTGAGGAATAATACACACTTAGGGATAGATATTCATGGAGAAACTATCACAACTCACAATCCATAGTGACCTCCAGGTCTCTACCATCCCAAGAACAGAAGCAATTACCTACTGGTAGACACTGCACCTTCACAACCCTCACATTTCTGTTGCTTGATTGCTTTCACAGTGACATGGTTTCTCTTTCCAGAAAATGCCACAGCTGGTGCTTCTAAGTATGTGTTCCCCTTTAGATAAGTAAGGATTAACTCCCTTGGATCTAATTATATTCTCAATGTTTTGGTCACCTTTTCTTGAGGAAATATTCATTTGCTTCAAAGGACAATTTTATGGTGAAGCTCATAGTGCCTCGACGCTCTGAATATTTAAAATTTACCAATAACTATTCTACTAGTTCATTGTATATTGGGATCAACTTTCCTTGAATCTCTGTATTTCCAAAAGCCATTTCATTTGACAAAATTCATTTCAGCATCTATAAGTATAATGCAATTCTGCTTTAGATACCAGTATCATTCTTTAAGTACATGGAAAAAGTAATCACCAACTTTATATGAAAAGGGGCCCAAAAGAAAACAAAACAAGCAAACAAATTAAGAGGCCTCTCACTTCCTGACAAACTAAATGCTCACCAGTTAAAGAATGGGAAAGTAAACTTTGATACACACACACACAATGGAATACTATACAATGGGAAAGAATAACGATGGATCTGTTAAACTCCTTGCAACATTGGTGGAATTGAGGGGCATTATTCTGAGAGAAATCAGTCAATCACAAAAAATAAATATTAGACCCAAATAAACAGACTTTTACTGTTATCAGAAGTGAGAGAGGCAAGGAGGGATGGGGAAATAAGAAACTCAAGGGGAGATAGGTGGTAACTGGTGAAGGGGAAAGTGATCTATAAGAGGGCAATGGGGGAAAATAGCAGGAAAAGAGGCAAACGGGGCAAGTCATTGTTGAATGCAAAAATGACACTTTAATCTGTAAACCCTTTAATGCACAATAAAAATTTCAAAGCATTATTAATAGGAGTTCAAGGAAAAAGTTATAGTAAGTCTCAATAAATCATTCAGAATAAAAACTACAAGATAATGGAAGAAAGAAAAACATATCCCTAAATCAAATGAGAATAAAACTACAAAGAATTAAGACTCTTGGGCTAGAGTGAAAGCAGTGATCAGAAGGGCAATACATTAAAAAAAATCACACAACCTCAAAGAAGAACCTGACACCTTAATCAAACAACCTCACCAAATAGGAAAAGAGCAGCCAAATAAACCTATAGACACCAGAAGAAATAATAAAGATTAGAGCAGAAATAAATGAAAAACAAGAATCAATAAGACAAGAAGTTGGCTCCTTGAAAGGATTAATAGCACTGATGAACTTCTGCCAAGTCCAGTAAAAGAAAAAGTTCAAATAACAAGCGTGAGGGAAAAAAAATAAGAGTTCTCTGCCAAACCAAAACCAACAGATTTAATTTCGATAGAAAACCTGGACGTCTAGGCCCTAAACAATGAAAGTGACCGCTTCTTTCCCACCGTCCCCAAAACCCAAACTGGTCCAGACCGGTCAGGGGTGAATTCTACTAAAACTTGTGAAGAGAACTGGCACCAATTTTATTCAAATTTAGAGAAGGGTGAATTCCTGAATTCATTCTAAGAAGCAAGCAAAACCCTGATGCCCCAAACAGGGAAATTATAGACCAGTAACCCTCCAAATAAAATAGGTCCCCAAATTCTCAACTAAAATCCTAGCTAATATAGTTAAAGCGACCAGATTTTAACATTGGCAAAGCAGGGCAACATTGACCGGGGGTGGGGGTGGGTTAGAGGGGTTATATTCCCTATTCCCTTCTCTTTCTCCCGCCATCCCCTAGCCTGCATTCTTTGCAAAAATCGGGACTTTTTAAAATGCTGCAGGACTCAGGCAAAATTGTTTAAGATCGGGATTGTCTCATCAAAAGCGGAATGTCTGGTCACTTTAAATATAGTCCAATGATGAAAGCCAACAAAAACAAACGAACAAACAAGTCTTATGGTGTCTTCAAAGTGTTTCCATGTTCAACAAGCTCCAGTGGCGGAATCGGTTAGCGCGCGGTACTTACACAACAAACTAAAGCCACACGCATAGTCTTCTCTTCCTTCAGGCGTTCCCACGGGACCCTCCCACCGCCCCCCCCCCATTCCTATCAGAAAGGAGGGAGCTTTGTTTTACCTTGGAATTTTTTGGATAAAGGTGGGTGAAGCCCAACCATTCCCCAAAGAATAGTGCTTTGAAGTCTGCCTGCCTGTCTGGCACCAGCACATCCACCCGCCCCTTGGCCTGCCCTGCTCACAGACTCCCTCCACTTCTCCAGCATCCCTGGCAAGCTCACCTTGAGAGGCTGCGGACTGGTCTGTGGGCCTGGCGGCCTCGATGGCCAGGAGGGCAGGCCTGGCAGTGCCCATGGCACGCTGGTCGGGCAGGAGCAAGGGAAGAGCAGGTAGCTCTAGCAACCTCGGTATTGCGGGCAGCACCGGCTGCACAAGGACCCAGGGCAAGCCTCGGGCTTGGCCTCTGCTGCGGTGGTCAGGCAGCGCGAGCAGCGTGGACTGCATGGTGGCCCAGGGCAGGCCGCGGCCCCTGCCACGGTGTGCAGGAAGCATAAGCAGTGAGCGGTAGCCGTTGGGCATGCCTTGGCGATTGAACATGATGATGCGACCATTGCGGGAGCGCATGAGCACACTGTCTTGAGAGTAGATGCGATACATCAATGAATGGATGAGATCCAGGAACATGAAGCGGGAGCCGGCCATTGTGAAATTGTGGCCGCTGCCCATCCGGGCCTGCTGAAGCACCTCTACAATCTCCTGCACCACGTCCACCGGCTGGATGTGGGACTCCTCCCGGCTGTTGCTCTCCTGGTTGCCGTGTGCTTGCCCTGCCACTGCCAGGCCCTCGGCTGTGGGCTCTGGGGCTCCCACCGACTCATCACCATCTGTCTCCCCGGGAGCCTCCTGGCCCCCCAGAGCCTCCACTCTGTCCTCGGTGTCCGACATGGCACCTAGTCCTCCCTTTCACCACACTGGAGTTTAGGCTGTGGCAACTACGACGGCTACTCCACTGAGATGGCTGTGAGGCGTACAAGCGGCCCCGCAGGCGGCAGCAGACTATATAGATCTTAGGGCCTCCCAGAATTCCTGGCGTGTGAGGAAGCCCCCACAACAAGCCCCAGGACCCATCCACCAAGGCTGCCCTCGAGATGCCTGGAGTGAAAGGGGGTGGGGTCACACAGAAAGTCACCAATGCATGCCTCTTTGTTACAACTGCTGACTTCATTTGCTGAAAATAGTGGAGTGATATGTGTGTTACCCAATGAATGATCAAGATAACAGGGCAAGGGGCGGGATGAAAGAAATGGAGGGTTTAAAAGCATAGTGTTGATTTTATTGAGCTATGCTGTGTAACACACACGCGCGCTCACGTGCGCATGCGTGCTCATGCGCACTTTAAAAAACCCCCTAAAAAAATCCCTCAAACCTGAATTGTGTTTGAGTGGCTTAAGGTAAAAAAAGAGAGTGGGGGATACGATGGAAATGGATTTGGAGTCTTTAAGTGACAAACAAGTTCATTTAAAAAATACAAAAGGAAAGATTGAGGTTCCTCTCTGAGGCATCCTCAGAATTCTTGAGGCTCAGGGGGTGGGTGGGGCACTTTAGTACTATTAGCAGAATAGGAGGGCATGCTCATTGTTAGGTGCTCCAATGGACACGGGGTGATGGATTCTGCCAGAAGGCACAGTTTCTTTTAAAAAGTGTACATTTTAGGGTCAGCATTAGTAGATATCTCCCAGAAGACACAAAAATTTGAGCTATTTAACATGATCAAAGCTACTTGGGAAAACGCATAAAGTTTACATGGATGTTGTCAGAACCGGGTGTTGACATGATCAATGACAATCGCTGGAAGGCATTTTAGGAGTCCTATAGTATCGTTTTCAACCTTCAAAGAACGATAAAGACACATATTTTCTCCTTTTTAAAAAAGATCATTTATTGGGGACTCTTAAAGCTCTTATATCCATCCATCTATCAATTGTATCAAGCATATTTGTACCTATGTTGACAACATGATTTCTAAACATTTACTGTGTATTTGAGCCCTTGGTATCAGCTCCTTTATTTTCCCTCCCTCATCCCCTCCCACTTTTTTGGATTCTTCAGCTAAGATAGCAGAAGAGATGATTTATAGTGCACATTACATCCAACCACAACTGAGGGCAGAATTAATCCAGGGGTTCTTAGGTCCGGGGCAACGGCTCAAAGACAGACTGCATAGGTGTGAGCAAGGCAGGTCTCTCGGGCGCTCGTGGAGATCGAATGTTCCAGATCAAGACGGTGGGTGGGCATCACGCAGTCAATGGCTCCTCCTGGCATCCGGGCCGCAGGTGCTCCATATCCCTGCAGCTGTGGCTTCTGTGGGAGCACCCGGGGGTTTTACTTGGACCTCTGCCTCCTCTTTCTTCTCTTGCGCTTCAGTCTGCGCATTCTCTTCTTCCCTCACTTGGCTCTCATGGCTCTGAGGTTTCTAACAAGATGGCGCTAAAGCCCACCGCTTCCCACTCTTGATAAATTATACATTATTATTATTTCCACATCTTACACTGACCACTGTCTGCCTTCCCCCATTGTTTGTGTTGTTCGTCCCCCTGGGTTCATGATCATTGTGATTGATTCCCTCTTCCTCTCCTCCTCTCTTAACCTTCCCTCTACCCTCATGATATCTATACTCCCATTTCTGTTCCTGAGGGGTTTATCTGATGTGCATTCCATGTATTGTGAACTCATGTCTGTACCATTATACACACTCTGGTCTAGCCAGAACTGACAGACAGGACTGGGGTCATGATAGTGGGGAAAGTGGGAGAGGAGCCCTCCAGGAACCAGAGGAACATTGTGTACTTCATGGGTGCTATACTATGTCCTGGTTCACTCATGCCGTCCTTGCGACTCTTCTAGAAGGGAACGTCCCATGGTCTACAGATGAATTTTGGGTCTCTGCTCCAGCCCCCACCCCAACCCTGTTCTAAACAATTTGTGTTTTTATTTGTTTCTTTTGGGTCTTCGGGTGCCTGCTACCTGTTTCCATTGAAAACTCATTATTGTACAGTCTGGTATCCTTCCATGTGAGCTTGTTGCTTCTCAGCTAGAGGGCCGCCTTCTAACTTCAAACCTTTACAATCCCAGACGCTATCTTTTGATAGTCAGGCACGGTCAGCATCTTCACCATATTTCCTTTTCACCCATTTTGGCTTCCATGATCATGTGGGTGTGGGTGAGCATCACAAAATGCCAGGTTGTTAGATAAAGTGCTCTTGCATGGATGGCGGGCTGGAGCGGAGGACCAAAGTCCATTCACTTCCTCAATGTATTGCCATATAAATATACGTGCATAGGCTAACACATCTAGCTTATGAATTAATATATTTACATAAGTGCAAGTCTATGTTTATACCTCTAGCTATAGCATTGCTTCCTAGATCTTTGTTTCCTTTTACCTTCCTCCTGCGCCACCATCACGCTTGCCCTTCTTCTTCCTCTTAGTAATTTCTTTCAGATAGATTGTTGTTGCTCTAGCACTGGCATCAAAGCAGCACTGGGATCTCTTTTTCCTCCTCATTGTTGCTTTTAATTCTCTAGCTGTTTCCCTCTCTGTTTGCTCATCGTTCCTTTCCCGCACCTGGTCCTCCCCACAGCTCTCTGAACTTTCGGTCCCATTGCTTTCTCCTCAGACGTGCTTCCCATACCTATTTTATATTGGCAGGCAAAACAGCAATAGCAGAGATTAAACAAAAAGCAAAAGATTGAATTAAAAGAGGGAAAAATAACTAGCCCCCCCCCAAAAAAAAAACGTACATAATTCCAGGTAGGTCCACTGATTCCTTGACCATTATGTAATGTCAGTTCTTATCTCTCATATGTCATGTACCATGAGGTCTCTTTTGTTTGATATTAGTATTACTTTTAATTTTTATTGCCATTTGTTTGGGTTTCATAATACTTTTGTTTCTGAGCTTGAAATGGATTTTTGAAGACGCTTTTTAAATTTTTATTCACTTTCTGTTTATTTTATATATTCTATCTCTTTGTAAATCGTTTTATTGGAGGCTCATATACCTCTTATCCCAATCTATACATCCATCCATTGTATGCCAAGCACATTTGTACATTTGCTGCCATCATCATTCTCAAAACACTTTCTCCACCTCAGCCTCTGGATTCAGCTCCTAAGTTTTCCCCTCCCTCTGTAAATACTCCTCCCTCATGAACCTTTGGTAATTTGTAAATTATTACCACTTTGTCATATCATACACTGTCCATTGTCTCCCTTCACCCACTTCTCTGATATACATACTCATGGAGGAGGTTAGATGTAGATCCTTATAATTGGTTATTTCTTGAAGGTAGTGGACTGATAGATTTTGTTGTCTCAATCAGTTTGCTACCCTTTGTCTTTTACTAGCATTTAATTCATTAATGTTCAGTGTAATGAATTCTAAATGTATTGTATATACTTGTGTATACGTCAAGTTTTTCAGCACATTTTAATGCATCTTATGGTAAAATTAGGTGCCTTGGCTTATATTCATATCGGCTTATATTTGAGTACATACAGTAGATTAGTTGCTGTCATCTCGTACTATTTGCACTTTGCATTTTCCTTTCTTCTCCTTTATGATAGTGTGTGTGTGTGTAGTGTATTGTTGGCTTCGTGTCTTCATAAGATCTGTAATGTTTTGGGTACTGTTTTTAGTGTGTTAGTTTCTGGGTGGTGTTATACCCTGTGGTGGCTCCATTATTTGTGTATAGGTTGTTGGTTTTCTTCCCATTAAGAGCTGGAAGTTATTTTTTGCAATGATATTTTTTGTTTTGCTTTTTGTTTTTTGGCCATCACTGCCTCTGGTGGTTGGAGTAGGAGGCCCAACCTTTGCTCCTGTGGAGCCACTGCTGGAATTGAACCCCCATCCCAGTGGGCCACAGACCCGTGCACAACCACTACGCCACCGGGGCTCAGCCCTTGTAATGCTAGTTTTGTTCCTACAAATTCTCAAAATGTTTCCATACCAGAGAAAACTTTAATATCACCTTCAAATTTAATGGAGAGCTTTTCTGGATAAAGGATTCTTGGATTACAGATGTTGTCTTTCAACTTTCGGAACATGTTGCACCAGTGTCTTCTTCCCTGCATGGTCTCTGCAGAGACGTCTGAGCATATTTTTATGTTTACCTTTATATGTGACTGGTTTCTTTTCTCTCTAGTTTGCTCTCATGATTCTTTGTCCTCGAAATTCTATAATTTGACTACTATATGTCTTGATGTGGTTTGGGTGGGTTTTATAGTATCTGCATGTGTTGGCTGTTGCTTGTTTCAAATTTTGGGTAAGCTGATGATGGAGCATAATGATGTCTGTGGGGGAGGGGTTGGCTCTTTAGATTAGGGGAGAGTTACCTAGGTGCTGTAAACCATTGTGAGTAGATACGGAGGGAGTGTTAGTTGGGTGTAAAATGATTAGGATTAAGTGTTCTGGAGAAGGTTTTAAGTGGTGGTAATAATCATAGGCAGCAATACCTTAGACAGTCAATTTTAATGAGTTAAAGAGTAAGGTTATGGGAGTTGTGATATTACTTCGTATGTTAAAGGAGGCTGTGTGTTGCTGGCGTAGAAAGAACAGGTTCCAGATGTTTGTTAACATGTTTGGGGTAAGGGAGTGTACAATGAATCTGTCAAAGTCCCTTATGGACCCTGGTTATTATGTATGGAGAGTGAACTCTTTCCATCATTGTGTTTCACACAGTGCATTTCTGCACAGCACAGAATTATCTGCTCCATATGCATGATCCCGGGATGTAATTGGGCTATGATAGTGGATGGAAAGAGGAACTTTTGATTAGACGGTGATCTGGCCTCTGGTGGGAAAGTCACTGAGAAACCTGGAAATGCCAGGTTCTATTTTTTCTGGTGGGGTGAGGAATTTTATGTTTCCCTTCTCAAAACAAAATAAGAATACTTCTACCAACCTCCTAGAACCCTGTTGTGAAATCCAACAGATTGTCTGTTTCCCTAGTGCTTAAATTTTGTTCAACTGACTGGAATTATTTAGCTTTAGGAGGGAACTAGGCCTTGACTAGGGATTATCACCATTGGAAACTCTCCCCCTCGGGATGCCACCTTTCCCAGCGTCTATGGCCTCTAGGTGTCTTTGTGGGCATCTTTGGGATGCTCCCTGTGGTATAAACAGCCCTGATCACTTCACCATGCTGGAGAACCAATGAATGTAGGTGGGTGGGGGAGTGGGAAAACAAAACAAAAGCCAGGAGTGACTGTTGCACAAGCAAGGGATTCAAAGTGCAGGCAGGTGTTGTGTAAAGGGACCAGAGGCATTACAAGCAAAACTGCGCTTTTTGTGGGAGAACGGATAAAAGAGATCCCTGGGTTGCTGCACAAACCTAGTCTCCATCCCAGTCTTCCAACATGGCTACCTCACTTGCAGATCTGGGGTTCCCAAAGAGGGCTGTTCACACGGATAATCCTACATAGGCACTATCTTCCCAGAACTCCTTCCTCTAGACTGTAATTCTTTATAGGAATATAAAGTCCAGTCTTTTTCCTATGGAGCTTCTGTTGTTTTGAATTGCCCACCATGAGGATCACAGTACAACACATAACCACTACACCACCAGGGTTCTTTTAGAATGTATACTCAGCTCTCATTAAATATTTAACTCCCCTTAATTAGAATGCTTAAAAACCCAACTCAAGACAGGCAGTCACACTATAGATGAGGTCATGCCTTATAGCAATGTTCTATGATTCCTCTAAAGGAACAGATAGCCTTTTAAGAGAAACCAGGAAACTTTATAGGGTTATTGGATTGAACGGGGGGAGAGCGGGGCGGGGAGTCATGTCTATATTGAAGGGGCCAATTGCACTTTGGAAAGTGGATGGATCTAGTGGGATACTCACTCATTTTTTAAAAAGTGCTTAATATTGCCTGTAGATACCCCAAGGGGAAAATGCTTGTTAATTTGTTCTTAACTGGCCAATTTTGACCTAGTTCCTAACCACCCCCTAGTAACCCAGACAATGTATACACAGCACTCTTCAAAGGTCATATCAGAAGGACTCAGGTTGGAATAGTCAAACCCTGTAGAAGGAAATGATACCGACTTTTAAATCATAAATATCCAGTTCACTTGGAACTATGGATGATTATGTAGTCGTTGCTTGTTGGACTCAGTCTCAGAAAGTCACAGGGGCAGTTCCACCCTGTCCTATAAATTCCTTATAAGTAAGAATAAACTTCAGAGCAGTATGTTTGAGAGTCTTTTTGTTTTTACTTTTATGGATGATAATGGTAGTCCTAAATTCATTTTCAGGGTCCCTACATGAGTTGAGTCTCCAGTGAATCCACAGTGCACATAATCTACAAATGTCAACAGCCAATACATCAGATAAAGAACATTATAATTTGGATTTTAGCAAACACGTGAAAAATCTTGTAATTTGATCCCCTTTGGATGCAATGTGAAATTATTCTAGATATTTTAGAGTCTCTTTCTTAGATTGAGGTCTCTGTCAGTTTGATATGGTCATTGCTGATGACAGATCTTAATTTGCTGTCTGCCTTAGTCTTTTATATTTATCTGTATAGGGAAACCAGGGTGAGTGCAGTTAGGTAGACGGTGACAGAATTGTTGATTATTTGGGGACACAGGAAGAGAGAGTAGGGGAAATTAGGAGCTCATACCAATGTCTAAAAAAGAAGGTAGAAAAGATTCCAGAGTTAATTGTGGTGAAAATTGTGCAGCCTCCTCCCCCAAACACGTCTTGATATGATTGGACTATTGAATTGTATGATGTATTAATTATAGCTCAATTAAAAAATAAAGTGAACAAAATAAAAACAGATTCCAGAGCCCATCTTCTCCCCATTGTCCCTCTTAAAATAATAAAAAAGTTTTAACCCATTGATTTTATTCCTTAGTTGTTCCCCTGACTATGGCGTTGTTTGCCCACCACTCCCATCCCCTATGACCTTCTCCCCCCAAGTCCTCCTGGGATCACTGGTCCTGTTGCTTTCTCCTCGAGCTTACTTCCCATGCCTGTCTTATGTAAGTAGGCACATCATCAATGGCTTTGATCAAATAAATAGGAAATAAATGCTTGGAGAAAAAAAAGGAAAAAGAAAACAACAACATAACAACAACAACAGCAACAACAACAAAGCACGCATAATTCCAGATCCGTCCACTAACCTTTATGATTACCTCCCCACTGGTCCTTTGGGAATTCTGGGGGAACTGACCCTCTGCCAGAAGTCTTTTTTTGGGGGAGGGTGCTTTAGGGGCTTTGTGGCTTTGCTTTGCTCCCATTACTAAACTGTTATGTTCTCTTTTTGGTTTGCTCTTGGAGGATACAGAGATCCTGGGGGTGGTAGTGCAACAGCAATCTAGCTGAGAGGAAGTACTGTGAGGCAGAAGTAGGGCGTGAGTGATGGTGGGGCAGAAGGAGGGTAAAAGGAAACAGAGGAATGATTTAGGAAGCAAAGTTATGGATAGAGGTTTAAGCATAGGTGTTTCCATAAGTAAATTTATTAATCCATAAAAAGAGATATTGGCTTATGTACATATATTTATATGGCAATACACTGAGGTAGAGGATAAACTTCGGGGTCTGCTCATATCCTCCCCTATGCAAGAACACTTTGTTCTAACAAATTGGCAATCTGAGGTTCTCATTCCCCTAGCACAATTGCTGAAGACAGAGTGCGTGCATAAGCAAATATGGTGAAGAAGGCAGATGGTCCCCGGCTATTAAAATATATAACATCTGGGGCCTTAAAGGCTTGAAGTGAACCGAGCGGCCATTCAACAGAGAAGCTACAAACCAGCAAGGAAGGAGCACACCAGCCTGTGCAATCATGGGGTATCATTGGAACCAGGAAAACCCTTAGCAATAAAAAACAAACAAACAAAACCATATAGTTGAGAATGAGGGGCGTTGGAGCAGAGACCCCCAATCCATCTGTAGACAATGGAACATCCCTCACAAAGGGGTCACAGGGAAGGGAGGAGTCAACCAGGTGTAGTAAAGCACCCTTGAAACACAATATTTTTCTGGTTCCTTGAGGCTTCCTCACCCCCCACCACCATGACCCCAACGATGCCTCTCATTTTGGACTAGACAAGAGGATGCACACAGGTGTAGATAAGAGATAAGAGTTCATGACACATGCAACCCAGGAGTTAGGAATGGGAATTAGCGATATTAGATGAGTAGGGAGAAGTGCGCAGTGGGAGGGAGGGTGGAGAAGGGGAAATAAAGCATAATGATTGACACAGAAACACCCCCCCCCTCTAGGGGGAGGAACAACAGAAACCATGGGGGAAGAGAGACAATGGTCAGTGTGATATTTGAAAATAATAGTTATTTATAATCTATCAAGGGGTCACAAGGGTGAGGAGGGGAGGGAGGAAGAAAAAAAGAGGAGTTGATACCAAGGGCTAATGAGAAAGTCATTGCCTAGAAAAGAGTGATGACAACATATGTACAAATATGCCTGATATAATTGATGTTATGGATTGTAATAAGCATTGTAAGACCCTCACTACAATGATCAAAAAGACAAAGATCAAAAACATTTTGACATAGAAGTCACATACTATACAACTCAATAGTTTAAACATAGTAAAGAATTGTACAATGAATTTTAGATATTTGCCTTTCATGTACTTAATATTAGTTCACCACTCACCCGCCCCCTTGTACCTCCTCTGCCATAATCCCAAGAAATTAATAGCTACTGTCTGTATAGATTTACCTAGCCCAGATTTCATAAAGAGAAACACATGAAAACAAAACCTCAAATAAATAAATAAGAAAATAAAACATTAAAAACAGTTGAAAAGATAAGAGAAAATAATAAAAAGTAGAACAACTTTTAAATGGGTCCAAAGGGAGACTAAATGGTAATTTGTTAAATTTAACCTAACTACATCTGCATTACCCTACTTTCCAATGTGCTATTTTTCAAAGAAATATTTCAGACTTAATCAAAGTTATAGAGTATACACCTACAAACAGTCCAGTCCCCATAGTTGAAACCCATTGTGCATTGCCCCCTCTTTGTTCAAGGAGGCATTAGTCATACACACAATACATACATACATATATATACACACACACATACATGTTAGGTATTGCTTACAGGCAGATTTTTCATTCCATGTAGATGGTCATCTGTATGTTGGACTTCACACACAAGTGCATGGTGTCATCCTATTTAGATCCTTAGAGAACTAGTTTTTCCCTATATGTGTTTTTGGGCTGTTATAACCCAGTCTTTGCTCTTTGGGTCTCAGCCCACTGTGAGTTCCAGTTAGTGCCCTAGTCCAGTCTTGACAGTCTTATTTACATTCAACCACCCCAAATCCGTGAATGAGAGCTGGCCCTACTTGAAGTGAGTTTCAGCTCCTTGCTTTTGTTCTCACCTGATTCTCAAACATTAGTGCAACAGAAGTCCCTGACACGGGATGCCAGGCAGTCAGTCCTGACCGCTAGTGATCCCCAAGGGCACAGAGAAGAGCTGCCCCTAGGGTTTCTGGGCTGAGACCTTCATGGACGTCAACTGCCACACTTTTCTCCCACAGAGGGACTAGCGGGTCCTCACGCTCAGCTTCTCCGGGAGCAGCCTGTCACTGGCTCACCGGAGATCCCTCCATGTTGGGCTGCTGACCTCCGAGTCAGAGGCTTGAAACCTACCAGCACCCCATGGGAGCCTGGTGAGGCTTGTTTCTTCCTCCAAGGAGGAGCGCCCAGGTGACCCACAGCGGCTGCTCTACTCTGCGCTGTAGGCTTGCTGCCAGTCCCAGCCTGTCACGGGGGGTGGAGGAGGGGGTTTATAAGTGAATTTGTTAAAACACAGGTTGCTGGACCCCACTCCCAGGATTTGGTATGGAAATGCACATTTTCTTTTTCCCCTTCACAAAATTTAATAAATTCTTTTATTGGGGACCCTTGTAACTCTTATAACAATTTACATAACAAGTGTATCAAACTCATTTGTACATATGTTGCCATCATAATTTTCAGAACATTATCTTTCTGCTGTAGCCCTTGGTATCAGTTCATTTTCCCTCCCTCACCCAACCTCCCACCCTCATGGAAATATGCATTTCTAACCAATTCCCAGATAATGCCAATTATTGCTGCTTTGAGGACCATAGTCTAATCTCACTCGAGCAAAGGAGCCCTACTGGGCCTGTCAGTAAACATTGCGCTGCTAGTCTCAGGATCGGCGGTTCAAGCCCACCGACTGTCCGCCAGTAAATGAGGAGCCCCGCTCCTGTAAGGCCGTGCACCTTCTCAGAAACCCAACACAGGGTCGATGAACTGACTTGCTAGCAGTGGGCTATTCCGGGTCTGCGTCTTAGCCCAGCCTCAATAGCACCATCTGTCTTACCACAAAGCTGGGTCATCTATGAATTGAACATGTCCTCCAAAACACGCTACAGGCAACACTGTCTCATGGGCATAGAACTCGTACAATTTCAAAATATCTGGTGGTCACATTTAACTGGTATTATTCGTTTTATACTATATTTTAGCTACTAGCTTGTCATTCCAGCATGTAATCAGTATAAAAATTACTAGTGATGCACTTAACATTTTTTTGTGATGCTCATAGTACATCTCAAATGGAAGTGGCCACATTTCAAGTTCAGGGACAGTCTGAACCTCTCTCTTTACAAAGACAGTTTTAAACCTGACATTTTTATTTATTTTGGGCTGCAACAAAGTACTTTAAAAGATACTTACCAAATAGTGGACTGTGAACCCTTTTGGTGATGGTAAGGTGGACGTCCCTGCTATCTGTTGCTGCTCATATGGACACACCACTGTGGGCGGCTTTCACAGACACATTTATTCTCTAAAAGTGTAGGAGCGAGAAGTCCATTTTACAGTGCTGCTTGGAAAGGCATTCTCTGTTAGCGCTGAAGAAAGATTCTTGTCTCTTCAGCATCTGCTTCTTGGAGCCTTGGGTATCCTAACCCTGGGTATCTTATACCATTTGCCTCTTCTGCTTTGTTGTTTAATCTCATTTTAAATCTCAAAAGAGATTGACTAAACATGCCTACCTCACTAATCCTGCTCCATTAATTAACATATCAAAAGTAATCTATTCCCCAGTGGAATTATAACCATTCAACTCAAAACTCAAGATGCCCACTCATAGCAATCCTATAGGATACAGTAGAGCTGGCCGTATGGACTGTAATCCTTTTTTTTTTTTTAATGAAGATTTTAGCTGTTTATTTAAAATGGACCATGGTAGGGGGAAGCACTCACTCTTGGTCTGTGTGGACTATGGGGCCCCTGAACCAAGCCTTGGTTATTGTCTTTTGATTTTTTTTAAATCCTTGTATTGGAGGTTCTTATAGCTCTCATCACAATCCACATATATATCCATTGTGTCAATCACATTTGTACATATGTGGTCATCATCATTTTTAAAACATTTTCTTTCTACTTGAGCCCTTCGTATCAGCTCATTTCCCCCCTTGCCTACCCTCCCACCCTCATGAACTCTTGATAATTTATAATTTAAAAAAAGATCTTACACCCACCGCTGTCTCCCTTAATCCACTTTTCTGTTGTCCATCTCCCTATATGTAGATCATTGTGATCGGATCCCTCTCACTCCCCCCACCTTCCCCTTCCCCTCCTGATATTGCTACTCTCATTATTGGTCCTGAGGGGTTCATCTGTCCTAAATTCCCTGTGTTGCGACATCTTATCTGTACCAGTGTATATGCTCTGGTCTAGCTGAATTTGTAACGTATAATTGATGTCATGATGGGGAAGGGGAGGAAGCATTAAAGAACTAGAGGAAAGTTGTAAATTTCATTGGGGATATACTACACCCTGACTGGCTCATCTCTTCCTTGTGACCCTTCTGTAAGGGGATGCCCAATTGTTGACAGATGGGCTTTGGATCTCCACTCCCCTCCCCCCCCATTCACATTTATATGATTTTTTTTTTGTTCTCGATCTTTAATGTCTGAAACCTGAGCCCATTGACACCTCATGATCACCCAGGGTGGTGAGCTTTTTCCATGTAGTCTTTGTTCTCAGACAGATGACTGCTTATTTACCTTCAAGCCTTCAAGACCCCAGGCATTATATCTTTTGATAGCCGGGGAGCATGAACCTTCTTCACCACATTTGCTTATGCACACATTTTGTCTTCAGCGATCATGTTGGGAAGATGGGCATCACAGAATACCAGATTATTAGACCAATGTGTCCTTATGTTGAAGGAGTACTAAGGCCTAATATCTGTCTACTACCTTAATAATTAACATATAAATATATGTACATAGATCCATTTCCCTATCATTATATATAATTACATATGTGCATGCCTGTATTTAGACCTCTATAAGTCTCCTTTGCCTATTAGTTCTTTCCTCCATTTTCTTTGACTTTCCTCTTGTCTTACTATCATGTTTGGCTTTTATTAATTCCTCTTGGCTACAGTGTCCTCGATTAAGCCCCACTAGACATCCTCTGCCCTCCTTACCATCAATTTTAGCTCACTTGTTGTTCACCTGTCCCTAGGTTTGTTAACACCCACTTCCTTTCCCTGCCTCTCCCTCTCCCATGTCCCCCCAGAATCATGGTCCCCTTGTTTTCTTGGGAATGTTTATCCTGCCTATCTTAACTAGATAGGTAGGCAGAAACAATACTAAGCACAAATACAAGACAAAGCCAAGCAAAGCAAAACAACGAAAAACAATGACAAAAAAAGAAAAGCCTACTAATAGTTTTAGGTCTGTTTTTTTGACTTTTGGAGTGTTTTTCAGTTGAGTCTGATGGGGTCCCACACCTTGGCCCCAAAGTCTATTTTTGGTATTTCCCAGGAACTTCATTGCTTTTCTCCCCTTGCTGCCCTGCCACACACCCTTAGTGTTTCACCACGTGTGATGGTGTCTTATCAGGCACAGTTCCTTCACAGTGTCTCCATTGTTGTCTCCTGTAGTGCTAAGCATTAGTGAAGGGCATCGTGTCTGTCTCGTGGTGACACCGGCCCTATGGTCCTCTTTCTGCATTGGTCACTTTGAGCATGAACATTGTCCTTGAGGCTTGGTGGGCAGGATGCGCTTCACTATCTCTCCTTCCCTCTTTGTTTCTGAATGCTCTAATCAGAAATGGTCCTCTTCCTGGGCTGTAGCTTCGATTCAATCTTCTGAAGCACATTCTTCTGCAGGGTGGGGGGTATCCACGCTGTTGGGATTGAGGCCAGCCCCTCAGACCTCTCTATTGGTTCCCTGCTTAATGCCCGTATGTTGTAGTCACATCTTGGTGCACTGGGTTGAAGTCTGGTCCCTCGCTCCCTCTTCTGTGGTGATGAAAACAACACTTCCCTTGGGTGACCCTGTTCCCCCACTATGCATGTTTTTTTTTCTTTCCTCCCTCCTCCTTTTTAGTTGGCTGCCATATTTATCTCTGAATTGGGTCGGCCTCTGCCATAGTACCTGGACCTCACCTGAGGAATGTATGTATACAATAGGTTGTTCCCTATGTCTCCTTTTCATTTTTGAGCTTACCTCAGCAGACTCATGTTGTACTAGTCCTTTTGTGCTTCGCTTATTTCACTTAGCATAATCTCCTCCAATTCTTCCCATATAGCAATGTGCTTCATGCATTTATCACTGCATTTTACATATGCATAGTACTCCACTGTATGTATGTACCATAGTTTTTTAATCCATTTGCCCTTTGATGGACATTTGGGTTGTTTCCAACTCCTTGCAACTGTGAACTGTTCTGTGATGAACACTGTAGCACAGATTTCTGACCATGGTTTGTTTCTTGCCTCTTCTGGATATGCACCTGGTATGGGGATTGCGGAGTCATATGGTAGCTCAATTCCCATGTTTAGATATCACCAAATCAATTTCCATAAGGACTGTACATATCTCCAGGTCCACCAGCAGTGGACGAGAGTTCCTATTTCACCACAGGCATCCTCCACCCTCCAACACTTATTACTGAATTTTTTGAATTGGGCTATCTTTGAGAGTGCTAGATGTATGTCATAGTTGTTTTAGTTATCATTTCTCTTATGGATAATGGTCAGTGTGGCAGTCACCTAGTCTGGTGTCAATTTGAGGATTAAGAGTATAGGGGTGGAGTCTAACATGTCAATCTGGATATAGCCAATGAGACCTCTGTTTGGGCATGGCCTTCTCTGGGAATTCTGGGAAATGTGGTAATTCCTTTTTGGAGGCAGAGACACTATCTGACTCACTCACTGGAAGACATTGCAGCTGACAAGACACATGGAAGCATTCTGATTAGACCCTGAGCCCTGGAAATTGTAGGCACTACAGGGAGACACCTGCCAATGCTGAGATGCTTCTACTGTCACTGGATACACAAGACTCTACACCCACTGGCCTTTGATTGTTCTGGTGTTATTGCATGTAATTTGAAAGTCTGAAGAGGATTTATGGATTGGTATTGGGCATATGGGCTAATATTGGACTTATGACCTTGAACTGGGCTGGGATATTTTCTTGATACACAGTTGGTCTTGTCTATAAAATTCTTTCTTCTTCACATAAGCATTTCTATGGATTTGTTTCTCTAGTCTACCTGGACTAACACAATCAGTAAGATTTCTTGTATATCTACTGTCCATTCGGACTGCTGCCCTGTGAAACTTCTGTTCAGGTCCTTTGCTCACCTCCTTAGTGGGAAATTGGTTTTTTTTTCTTATTTTAAGTTAGTAGATTTCATTAGTAAAAGCTTTGGCTGATATGTCATTGCCAACTATGTTTTGTGGGCTCTTTTATTACTCTCTTGGTTAATTTTTTTTCAATGAATACAGGTGTTTTACGTTCAGTATATGCTATCAATTTGTGTCTCCTCTGTGTTTATGTACTTCCCTATTTCTGGTAACCCATGTAACCCCTGAGCCTAAGGTCTCATGTTTATCCCAATTCCCTCACTGTTGGCCCTAATAGTTTGGGGTTTTACCTCAAGGCCTGTGATCTACCTTGAGTCTATTCTTATGCAATAAGTGAGGTTAGGGTCTAGCTTCCTTTTTTTCTGTAGATATTCATTTATTCTAGCAACTTATTGAAGAGAGTATCTGCTTCCCATTGATATTTTGGGGGCCCTTATCAAAGATCAGTTGACAGTATGCTGATGATTTTAATTCTGGGGTTTCAGTCCTTTTCCATTGGTCTGAATATCTGTCATTACACCAATAGCATACTGTTCTGACTACAGTGGCTTTATAATAGGTATTCAAGTCAGCAAAGCAAGCCCTCCTACTTTAGGATGATAACATTTTACGGGAATGGAAAGTCTGGTCTTTCTCCAGATGATGTGGCTGGGGATTTTGAACTGCTGACATTTTAGATCGCAGACCAACACGTAACCGTCAAGTTTTTAAGACTGTAAATCTTTAAAGGGGTGGAAAACATCATCTTTCGTCCTGGAACACCTAGTAGGCTTAAACTACTCACTGTGTCACAAAGGCTCCCACAACAGTCACAGAGGTTAGGCTTTTTAACACATATTTTTGGCATAATTCAACCCATAACAGTGGGCCAAAGCAAAAAGAGATTTGAATAAGGATTATTTGTCTAAAAATAATAAGATGCAATAAAGTCTGTTTAAACATCTTTAATTTTAACTTGATGAAATACTATCAAATACATTTAAAAAATGTAAGCCAGCTGTCATTGGATATCACTTTCGGGGTCATGAACTTAGAAGGAAATCCGTGTTGATAAAATTACCTTTGGCTACAGGATAATGAAGCAAGCTTTAAATTAATAAAGAACAAATATGTGCTTCTTTTTTCATCCATTTGTTTCAGTTTCTCCTAACTGTATGAAGAAAAGAAAGTAAACAATTACACACCAGTAACAACCTTCTTAGTCTAAGGAAACAGCCCCAAATATGTCGGCTGCCTCTGCAGGCTCCTTCTCAACCCGGAACCGGCACCCTTTAGCATCAGAGCATTTGTTCGCTGCCTAAATCCTAAATGCTTGCTGTTTAAGAGACCATTGTGGGCAACATAGAGATTATATCTTTTCTTTTCCTATGACAATATTAAATTTTTATTTCATTCTGCAAAATAATCTTGAAATTTTCTTTATGATGTTGAGCCCACACCATTTTATACTACTTCTTGGAAGCCTGTTCTGCACATGGTTCTCCCTTACCTTTCGGTATGTTCCGTTTTAGTATGTGCCAACTAGTTAGGTGGTAGAGAGGTGTTTGGTAAGACGAAGACAGCTGTGAAAATGAAAAAGAAAAGAAAAATGTTAATCATCAAAATATACTCAACAATATTTCTTAAGATTTAATGACTGATATGTTGACAAACAATAAGTGTCCTATGTGACTAAGTCTCTTTCATCCTGACTAACATGTAAAATATGGAAACCTAAAACTGATCAAATAGTTAAAGTAATAATTAAATGTAGTCCTACTAGAAAATTTTTAACCTTTACCATTTGTTTGTCACATTCTAAAAGGCACCGATTCCTCATTGGTGTCCGAAACTAAATTTTCATAGCCACGTGATGAAGGCACAACAAGAATTTGGAATGTTTTCTAAGAAAGAGTGGCTTCCATCTCTAGTTCCGACCAGCTGGTAAATCTCATCAGTGCATGAAAAAGGATCACACTGAAACAATTGAGTGACCATGGAATGTTTCTCAGAACAAATTGCTTATTTTATCAGTCAGAACAAGACTTTAAAAAATACTTTACGCTGAGCCCCGGTGGCGTAGTGGTTGTGGGCGGGACTGCGGCCCACTGGGATGGAGGTTCAATTCCAGCTCCACAGGAGCAAAGGCTGGGCCTCCTACTCCCACCACCAGAGGGCAATGATGCCCAAACCCCCCAAAAAATACTCTGAATAAACTGAACTGAATTTTAAAACTTCTTTTACACAAACTTTTTCTGACTTAATTTGCTGAGAAAAATTACAAATAGAATTAAAGTTCTCAGTAGCCAGCAAGTAGCAGTCGGTTGGGTGAAACTAAAGATTGCATGAATTCATACAGATCATAAAGAAAATCACAATAACTTCAATAAACCAAGCGCACTGCCCCTGAGTCAGTTCAGACTCATAGCGACTCTACAGGGCAGAGGAGAACTGCGCCTTGTGGGTTTCTGAGGCTGTGAGCCTGTATGGGAGCAGAAAGCCTCATCCTGCCACCCTGGTGAGGACAGTGGATTTCTACTATTGACTTATTGGCTAGCAGCCCAGCTTACAGCCTGCTACTTCACCTGGGCCCCTGCAAAGCTACCACAGATACCTGGAAGTTCTGGAGGTGCCCTCTCCTGGATCCAGATCTGCCTCAGGTTCTTCTTTATTTTCCTTGTCCTTTTCTTCTTCAGCTTCTTTCTCTTTCTCCCCTCCTGATTTCTGGCCCTCTTCCTCAGAGTTTTCATGGAGATATCGAGTCATTTCTTTGGTGAAGAATAATATTTAGGAAATAATACAGAATTTATGGAGAAATAACCACAACTCACAACGCACAGTGACATCTAGCTCTCTATCCTAATGAAAGCAGAAGCACATCTCTACTGGTTGACACAACACCTCCGCCGGCTTCACATTTCTGCTGCTTGATAGTTTTCATAGTAACATGATTTTCCTTTTTTCCAGAAAATGCCACAACTGGTGCTTCTAAGCATATGAGGCCCTTTGGAGAAGAAAAGATCAGAATCCTTGGGATCTGATGACATTCTATATGCTTTGGTCACCATATCTTGGGGAAATATGAATTTATTTCAAAGATCTATTTTATGGTGAAGCTCATAACACCTCCACCCTCTTGATATTTAATATTTGCCAAGTACTGCCTTATAAGTTGGTCATTTCATAGGATCAATTTTCAAAGAATCCTTATATTTTAAAAAGCCATTCCATTTAATCAAAGTCAATGCTCATCATCTGTAAATATAATGGACTTGTGATCCAGATACAACAGCATTCTTTAAAGCAGTGATTCTCAACCTGGGGGTTGCGACCCCTCTGGGTATGAAACAACCCTTTCACAATGGTTGCCTGATTCATAACAGTAGCAAAATTAGTGATGAAGTAGCAATGAAAATAATTTTATGGTTGGGGCGTGGGGTGGTCACCACAACGTGAGAAACTGTATTAAAGGGTCGTCGCATTAGGGAGGTTGAGACTCACTGCTTTAAAAAGATAGAAAAAGTCAGGCTGAGCCCCAGTGGCCTAAGTGGTTGACTGTGGGGCTGTGGTTCGCAGGTTTGGCGGTTCAAATCCAGCGGCAGCTCTCAGGAGCAGCATTGGGTAGCACCCACGACCACCAGAGGCAGTGATGCCGCCCCCCCCCCAAACAAAAGATAGAAAAAAGTAATATCCCATCTTAAATGTAAAGGAAGGAGAACAAAAATAAACAAAACACAATGAAAAGCAAATTAGTAGGCCTCTCACTTGTGGACCTTAAGATCTACTATAAAGCTACGGAAGTCAAAACAGTCTGGTACTGGTACAACTAGAGATACATAGACCAAAGGAATATACTAGAGGACCCAGAAATAAATCCGTCTACCTGCAGACAACTGACTTTTGGCAAAAGGCTAAAATGTGTGAAATGGGGATGAGAGAATCTGTAACAAAATCTGGAACAGTTAGTTTTCCATTTTCAGAATAATAACTCATTCCATATATAAAAATGTACTAAGGGTAGCTTAACGACTTAAATGTAGAAATATAAAGAAAACCTAGAAATATAAAGAACTTAAAAAAGGAATCAGGGACACACTTAACTGATACACAGCATAAACACATGATCAAAAGGAACAAAAGATGCACACATAGAATACAAAACATATGACTGAGACCTTCTAATGATTAGACATTATGTACATGAAAATAGTTCACCAAAAAGAGTAAAAAGAGAACACATATGCTGGGGAAATTTTTTTGACAGTGTCATATCAGGCAAAGGACTGATCTCTAAAATCTACAGAAATGTCAACACCTCAAAATATCTCAAAACCCAAATAAAAATTTGGGTAGAGGACATAAATAGAAGTTCATTGAAGGCAGGCATAAATTTATTCAATCATGAAGAAATGCATATGATCATTAGCAATCTGAGATGCAAATCAAAACAACGAGATACCATCTAATCCCAGAATTGAAAGCAAAGTTAAGGCAAAACAAAACAAAAACCCCAGAAATAACAAATGGTGGAGAGAACATGGTGATATTGGAACCCTCATACACTGCTGGTGATAATTTAATACAGTACAACTACTGCAGAAAGCAGTATTACACTTCCTCAAATAATCAGGCATAGAAACACCATATGACCTAGCAATTGGAAGATGTGGTATTGGAACCCTCATACACTGCTGGTGATAATTCAATACAGCACAACTACTGCAGAAAGCAGTATTACACTTCCTCAAACAATCAGGCATAAAAACACCATATGACCTAGCAATTGGAAGATGTGGTATATACCCTAAGGAATTAAGGAACATTTGATAGGCATGAACAGATGTATGTACAATTACGTTCATCTCGGCACTATTTAAACTCTCAAGAAGGTGGAAACGATCTAAATGCCCATCCATGGACGAATGATTAAGTAAATTTTGGTCTATGCACACAATGGAATACTACACAAAGGTAAAAATAATGACTGTGGAATTGGAGGACATTATGTCGAGTGAAATTAGTCAATCACAAAACTACAAATATTTTAAGAGACTTTTAATAAAAAATAAAGTGTTTTGATGCTCAAAGGTAAGAGGGTAAGAAAAGTAATCAGCTAGATGGTAGACAGGTATTCGCTGGGAAGGGGGAGATAATATCCTACAAGAAAATGATGGTGGTGGGGGAGAAAAAGAAATAGGGAGACAGGGTAAGACATTGGGAGGTCTGATTAGTTGTTGAATGCAAAAATGACACTCTAGTCTGTAAAATCTCACTTAATTCATACTAAAAAGTTTGAAATATTATTAGTAGATCAAGGGAAAAATAGAACACAAGATAGATGAATATACTTCAACATAATATTACTGGGTAGTTGAAGAAATTAAAACCAGGAAGTTAAAATGTCCTTGAATCAAATGAGAACAGACCTACAACAAAGTCAAACTGTTGGGACATAGGGAAAACAGTGATCTGAGAGCAGTGCATTCTGAAGTGTACATTCCAAAAGAGCAAAGAACCACAAATCCACACCTTAATTGACCTAACATCCTCAGCAACTAGGAAAAAGGCAACAAAAATAAGTATCATCACCAGAAGAAAAAATAAAGATTAGAGCAGAAACAAATGAAAAACAGTAAAAGAATGAACAATACCAGAGGTTAGGTCCTTGAAAGGATTAATAGCTCTGACAAACCACTACCAAATCTAGCAAAAGAAAATGCAAATAACAGGTGTGAGGAAAAAAAAATAGGTGACATCACAACAGAACCAACAGAACTAAAATGGTGAACAACAGCATACTATGAAGGTTTGTACTTTGCCAAACCATAATCAACAGACTGAAGACTGAATTTCTGTAGAAAACCTGGACAGACCCTAAATTAAACGGATAAGTTCTTTAAACAACGCTGATCCCCAAGAAAACTCAAAATAATCTGGTGCAGGCGACTTCAGTGGGGAATTCTACCAAACCTTGGGAGAAGAGTTGACACCAATTCTACTCAAATTTGTGTGTAGAAAAAGGGAAGACTTCTGAATTCATTCCAACAAGCAAGCAGAGTCCTGATACCACAAACAGGCAGAGGTATTACTAAAAATAAAAAATATAGACCAGTAGTCCTCCCCCCAAAATTGATCCCCCGCAAAAAATAGATCCCCAAATTCTTTATCAAGTCATACACAGTATAGTCCAATGATGAAAAAACTTCCCAAATCTTAAGCTGTTTTCCTGTTCAACAACATCAAACCCAAACCACACACACATAGTCTCCTCTTCCTCCAGGTTTTCCCGCAAGCCGGTCCCACCACCCCCATTCCTATCAGAAAGGCTTGAGGGAGCTTTGTTTTCCCATGGGATTTATTGAGTAAAGGTGGGTACAGGGTTGGGCATTTTGGGCGAAGCCTGCCCTTGCCCACAGAAGAGTGTGGTGAAGCCTGTGTGCCTGCCACCAGCACGCCCACCTGCCCCTCAGCTTCCACTTCTCACAGCCCCACCCCCTCAGTCTCCACATCTCACAGCCCCACTCCCTCAGATTCCACTGCTCACAACCCTACCCCTTCAGTCTCTATTGCTTACATCTCTGCCCCCTCAACCTCCACCTCTCACACCCCACCCCCTCAGTCTCCCCCACCTCCAAGATGGCAGCCGTGTAGTCCCTTCTGCAAGCTCACCTTCAGAGGATGCGGTGGACCCTGCAGCCTCTCTGGGCTCCGGAGCATTAGTCTGGTCTAGGGGCTTGCTGGGCTCCATGGTCTCGGCCATATCTGCAGGCGTTACGGCTTCAATGGCCAGGAAGGTGGGCCGGGCAGCCTCGATGGCCTGGATGTTGGGGAGGACCAGGGGCACCTCAAGCTGCTCACGCAGCAGGGGTGGCAGGCTGGCAGCAGGCAGCTCTAAATCGAGGTCAAAAATAATGCCTAGGCCATACCTAGTAGACCGTGTAGGCCTCTCTGCGGCCAAGGGCATGTGGAATGCCTGGCGGAGACTAGCAGACAGCTCAGGCACTGAGCGGGAGTTGCTAGGCATGTCCTGGCGTGGGCGCAGGACGACGTGACCTCGACTGTGGATGGGGACACGTTCGCGATGGTAGAGATGGCACAGCAGTGAGTGGGTCAGATTCAGGAACATGTGGAAGCTAGCCATCTGGAAATGGTGCTGGTCCACTCCCATGGCCTGCTCGCCCAACTCTGCTGCCTCTGCCTCCTCCTCCTCCTCCCCTGCCCCGATTTCGAACTCTTCCTCACTGCTAATTTCGTGGTCGCCATGTTCCAGCCCCGCCACTTCCAGGCCCCCCCCGGGGGCCTCAGCTACCGGCCCTGGCTCCCCCATGGGCTCATCACTAGCTGCTCCCACAGGACTCTCCTGTACCCCCCGAGTCTCCTCTTGCTCTTCGGTGTCTGACATGGCACCAGGGCGTACTTCTCACCACACAGGCAATTGGGCTGTGGCGTCAAAGATAGCCAAGATGGCAGCTACCCCTGACGTGATAGATGAGAGGTGAAGAGATGGCCTGTAGGGGGCAGCATATATATATATCAGGGCCTCCCAGAAGCCCTCGCAATAAAGGGGACTAGATAGGCTGCTGAACATGTGACACGGGGCGGAGACAGGAAACGTCAGCAATTCACGCCCATTTGCCAGGAACCTAAACCTTATTTGCTAAGGGTCATTGATTGACATGTCTGGCTCCCAGTGAATGATCAAAGGCTCTTCTTGCTGCTTCCTTAGAATCCTTGGGAAAGTGGGGAGGCAGGGCAGTAGTGTTGGGGACTCTGAGCCCATTCAAACCCTTCCTTTACTATTGTCAGCAAAACACTAGTGGCATATTGAGGACAAATAAATTTTGTTAGAAGTCCTCCAGTGACCACTTGGGGATGAATCCTGGCAGTAGGCACAAAGTCTTAACCTGATGATGGCTGAATTTTTAATTTCAGGAAAAAATTGTTATTATTCTTTACTTTCATAGTTATCAATATATATGTAACAACCAAAATATATTTTAAAAATAAAAAAACTTGTAATGTTTTTAAAATGTAATCAAATTGTCACATTTGTCCATGGATTTTATAATACAAGAATAAAAAATACACCATTTCTATATTATTTTTCATCTTATTTTATTATTAAATAAAAACAAACTGAAAACTTATTTTATTTATAAAATATAATGCAAAATTTATTTGTTTATAATTTTTCTGTGAAATTGAACAAAAATATTTTTGTGTGTGATACAAAGATGAACTTTGCATTTGCTGCAGAAAAATACAGGTGCATCTTGCAATTTACATTTTTGCATGTTCCTCTGTTTGTGATCTCAGGGTAATGATGAAGACCATCCAAATGGGCATCTCTTCCATGCATACTTTTGGTTTGAATAGCAATATAATTAAAATTTTATATTGTAAAATTAAAAAAATTAAATATAATACACCTTTTATTTGCCAATTTCATCTATATTAGCATTCGAGTCTGTACCGCTTCCATCTAGGTCATAAATTCACCATTTTCCATAAAACAAGCTGCAATCCATACTGTGGTAGTTTTTGTCACCGTCAATTCAAAAGTTGACCGTAACAAATTTGTTGCATTTTGAAAAAGCAGAAATATATAATAAATATGTTTTTAATGAGTATTACACCTTTGACATAAAGCTACAGTTTGATAAACATATCCAAAAAATACCAATACTAAAACTTCACTAGATTGAAAATTATCATAAAATGCACTGAAGGTCAATGATCACTTAACCTCAAACACACAATCGGTCAAAACATGTGCTATTATTCAAGAATCTTGCTGCTAAAATGCATGACTAGCAGTATGCCTTTGTAGTAGTACAATGTGATGATTTCATTGCCAACATTATCGGTTCCAAAAACTTTATAATTTTGATACCAGATACATTTTAATGAAATGTTGTGAAAATGTGCAAGGCATTATAGGGTTGAAATAATGTATGCTGGTCCTCAGCATCAGTAAAAGAAACCTCCTAGAAGACAGAAAAAATGAATTATTTAATGCAATCGAAGAAAAATATATAAAGTTGAAATGGATGCTGCTGGAACTAGGTGCATTAAATGGCAAAAGGTGGAAGATGCTTAAGGAATCTGTATCAATCAGGTGTGGCACAGGTCCAGCACGCAGATCAGTGAAGGAAATAGAGTCACCAACACAGACTTCAGAGATCAGGTTCGATCTAACTTTATTACAGCTTTTGCAAAGCTTATATATGCTTCATTAGCCAATCAAATAACTTCTTTCACATACTTCTTTGCTTCCAAATACATTCTTCTAAGATAACAGGATTGCAGCATGCAAAATGATAGGCCCTAAGGAGCCTTGTGGCACAAGGAGCCCTGGTGGCACAGTGGTTATGTGTTGGGCTACTGGCCTCAAGAACAGCAGTTCAAAAAATGATAGGCCCATACTGTGGGCTATGTAAATGAGGTGTTACCAGCTCAGTTATGTAAATGAGGTGTGATTGGCTGAGCCAAGCCATCCAATTGTCTTACTGGAGTAATGTATTGAATCACATTACAGGACCAACCATCCATTTGCATTATAAGACACTATTGTCCAATTGTATTACAGGATCTTACCGTCCAATTACATTAAAGGATTTTAGCTGTACTATGGGGAAGCTAGAAGCATTCTGATAGGCTGCTACTAGCTGAGTTATGTAAATGAGGTGTGGCTGACTGAGCCAAACAATCCAATTGTCTTATAGGACTAATCCATCCAATCACATTACAGGACCAACCATCCAACTGCATTACAGTATAC
This sequence comes from Nesogale talazaci, assembly GCA_004026705.1. NCBI lineage: Eukaryota > Metazoa > Chordata > Mammalia > Afrosoricida > Tenrecidae > Nesogale > Nesogale talazaci. The sequence goes on from PVJH01000268.1 coordinate 100,025, forward strand.
TATCATCCAATTGTATTCCAGGATCTTGCCATTCAATTACATTACAGGATTTTAGCCATACTATGGGGGAAGCTAGAAGCATTCTGATAGACTGTGCTTTAGAGTCAAAGTGGAAAGGAAGCTTGTAAGGTGAGTTGGTCTGTGTTCTTATTTGCCTGGAGACTGGACTCTTTTCTAGGAGTCATGGAAATGCAGGCTACCCTGCAGCTTTGACCTGACTCAAGACTGGAATACTTCAGGAGATTTGGAAGCACGGGTTAGGTTCCAGCTACTTAAGTGTGTGAATACCCAGTGGCTTTAAGATCACTCCAGGAGACGAAGCAGCATTCCACACTTTCTACGCCTTTTCCCCAAGTCCACAGGTCCTGCCAGGAATGCCCCCACAGTCAGGGTTGACTAGAGAAACAAATTCATAGACAGTCATATGTGTGTACATAAGAACTTTATATGAAAGAGCAATTTGTATATTGAGAAAACAGCCATATTAAGTCCATAAGTCTGATAGTAGTCTATATGTCTGATACCAATCTATAAAGTCCTCTTCTGACTCACAAAGCACATACAGTGATGCCACATGCAGAAAGATCACAGACAAATGGGTGGAAAGTTTCGTGGATCCAATGGTGGTGTAAGCATCTCAGTGCTGGTAGCGGTCTGTATGGTTCCTTCAGCTCCAGGGCACTAGTGTAGCTCCATGTGTCTTTTACACAGGAATGCTTCCCAGAGAGTGAGTGGGTGTCCTTCCCATAGTGAGCTATTATATCCTTAGAGTCTCCAAATGAGGTCATCAACTGCTACTTTATTGGCAGGCTAAACTCCATCCCTTCACTATTTTAAAAATTTTTTCTTAATTTTTTTCCTAACCCTAACCCTAACCCTTACTCTTTTTTGAGCATCACTGCCCTGGTGGGAGTAGGAATCTTAGCCTTGCTCGTGGAGAGCTGCTGCTGGATTTGAACTGCCAACCCTGTGGGCTGCAGTCCTGCACACAACCACTATGCCACGGGGGTTCAGCCCTCCTTAAAAGTTTCAAATTGACAACAGGTTATATAACTACCACAGAACCAAAGAAAATTATTTTCAGTCCTTCAATGAATAACTCTCACTACCATTGAGTGGATTTTGACTCATAGCAATCATCTCACACAGATAGTACTGCTTCTGTGGGATATGGACCCATAACTGTGAGTGAGTAGAAAGCCTTGTCTTTCTTTTGTGTAGTGGATGGTCATTTTGAATACCACTTTGAAGTGGTATTTTGGGTTAGCAGCCCAAGGAAAAACCACTATGCTTCCAGGTCTCTTCCCAAAGAATGTTAAAGCCATTTTTATTTTATGTCATTTCACAAGAGCTAAGTGGAACAGACATTAAAAGGATAGATTGTTTAGGCTGTTTCTGAAGTATGCTTGTTTAGTTAAGACCACAAGTGTAAGTAATTCTGGATACTAGGAAGAATTTAGTTACTGTTTTATGCTTATTCTATTTAAAAAAATATTTTTGAAAAACTAGCAAGTAACATATTTCTTTGGTGACATCTGGTAAAAATAAGACTGAGAAATCCCATTAAAATGAGTAGGATTTTTTTTAGGATTTTGTTTTTGTTTTGTGGTTGTTGATTTCTTTTGATCCACCAAACCAAATTTTAAGTTTTCATTTTTTTCTCTTGCCCTTCCACCAAAGAGAGCATGGAGTTGTCATAAACCACTGGTTCAAATCTGGAAGGCAGCATAGAAAACTCTACTTGAGGGAAAAGGGAATAACAATTGATTCAAAATCAGTGACAAGGTGGGTGAGAGAAGTCCAGTCCTACAGGGATTGATTAAGACTAATGTAACAGAGAGAAAATACTGAAACCCAAGTGGAGGCTGAGTATGATAGTGGGACAAGAGTAAAGTAAATGGAAATAGAGGAAGGAACTGGGGGAAAATTGACATTTATAGAGGTTCAAATACAGGTATGTACATAGGTGCATATATTTATAAGTGACAGGGAAATAGATCAACGTGCATGCTTATAGGGTTAGTAGTAGAACAGCAGATGGGCATTGGACCTCCACTCAAGTACTTCCTCAATGCAAGAACATTTTGTTCTATTAAATTGGCATTCCAAGATGCTCACCTTCCTGACACGATCACTGAAGACAAAGGTGTACATAAGCAAACGTGGTGAAGAAAGCTGATGTTGCCCGGCTATCAAAAGATGTAGCATCTAGGGTCTAAAGGCTTGAAAGTAAACAAGCAGCCATCTAACTCAGAAGTAACAGCATCCACATGGGAGAAGCACACCAGCTTGTGGGATCATGAGATATCAAAGAGATTAGATACCAGGCTTCAAGGATTAGAAAGCATAACATTGTGTGCTCACTTTCCTGATATGATCGCTGGTGACAAATGTGTGCATAAGTTAATTCGGTGAAGAAAGCTGATGGTGTCTGGATATCAAAAGATATAGCATCGGGGGTCTTAGAGGCTTGAGTAAACAAGTGATCATTCAGCTCAGAAGTAACAAAGTCCACATAGAAGAATCACACCAGCCTGTGTGACCATGAGGTATTGAAGGAATCTGGTGTCAGGCATCAAAGAACTAAAATTGTATCATTATTAATGAGGTAGAGTACAAGGGGACCCAAAGCCCATCAATAGGTGAAGCGACATCCTCTTACAGAGGGCTTGCAGGGAGGAGATGAGCCAGTTAGGTTACAGTGTAATAACAATGAAATATGCAACTTTCTTCTAGTTCTCAAATGCTTTCTCCCACCCACTATCATGATCCCAATTCTACCACACAAATTCAGCTAGACTAGGGGATGTACAATGAAGTTGGAAACATGGGGAATTTAGGATAGATGATCCCTCAGGACTAGTAGTAGGAGTGGTGATACCAGGAGGGTGGAGGGATGGTGGAATAAGAAGGGGGAACCAATTTCGGGGATCTACATGTAGCCTCCTCTCTGGGCCATTGACAACAGGGAAGTGAGTGACAGGACACATTGGTCTGTATGAAAAAATAATTACAATTTGTAAATTACTAAGGGTTCATGGGGGAGGAGGGGAAGGAAGGGAAGTATAGGAAGCTGATACTGGGGGTCTAAGTGGAGGGAGGATGTTTTGATAGTGATGATGGCAATATGTGTGCAAATGCGGCCTGCATACAATAGATGTATGTATGGATCGTGATAGGAGTTGTACGAACCCCCAATAAAATGATTCATTAAAAGGGCTGAACCCCGGTGGCATAGTGGTTGTGTGCAGGACTGCACCCCCAGGGTTGGCGGTTCAAATCCAGCAGCAGCTCTCCAGGAGCAAAGTTGGGCCTCCTACTCCCACCAGGGGTCAATGATACCCCCCAAAAGCAAAACAAAACAAAAGATTCATTAAAAAAGGCGGGAGGGGAAGGAGAAGCTTATACCAAGGCCTCAAGTGGAAGGTATTTTGAAATGAATATGGCAATATGTGTACAAATATGCTTGATTCAAATGATGTATTGAATATTCTAAGAGCTGTATAATCCCCCAATAAAGTAACTGGAAAAAAAGAGCAAACTTCAGAACCACAATCCTCAGGTTGGTTTTTAAAATTTATTCCTTTTGTTGATTTAGTGATTTATCACTTCTAGATTTTAGCTTTATTCCCTGTAAAAATTACTGTTTAGCTACCTCTCCAGGTTGCTCTGCAAATTATATAATGGTGCTGAAAGCGCTTTATATACAATTAAATATTATACACATATAAAGTGTTAGTATATAAATTATTGTTTTCCCTTTTATTGAATTCTTGGAAAGTAGCTTTTGAGTAGTCTGTCTGACCTTTAGAGTAACTCCTCTCATTTGGTTCTGGTGGAATTAGTTGTCTTAAAGTACATGGAGTTAAACTCTTCCTTTTGGGTTGAGTTTATGCCCTGTCATCAATCAAGGTTTGAGATAGGTAGATGGAGATGGATATTAGATATAACTTTTTGAGCCCTACTTTGTTATTCACACCAAACTATTTTTTCTTGATTGGTCTGGGTAACAAGTGGGGTGGAAAATACTGGTTCAATGAGATGATTCAGCTTTGAATGATTATTGAGAGTGTGAACTGTGATTGCCATCCTGTTGGATATAAAATCAGCCATATAAGAAGCAGAAAGGGGTTGAGCCCCGGTGGTGTAGTGGTTGTGCGCAGGACTGCGGCCCACTGGGTTGGAGGTTCAAATCCAGCAGCAAGGCTGGGCCTCCTACTCCCACCACCAGAGGACAGTGATGCCCCCAAAACAAACAAACAAAGAAAAAAATAAGCAGAAAGTGGGATTTTCCTCTACCAGCATGAGAGAAGTGTGTTCTTTGATTCCTGAGGTACCTTCACATTGACTTCCTTGAACCGGGACACAACCTAGGTGCCAGAGGAGTGACAGAGAAACAAAAGCTGTGTAACCAGAGTACGAGGTGATGTTGTTGACTTCTCAGCCCACAGAGCAAGTAAACCTGAGTGCTTTAAAAATCATTTTATTGGGGGCTCATACAACTCTTATCACAATCCATATGTACATCCATTGTGTCAAGCACATTTGTACATTTGCTGCCATCCTCATTCTCAAAACTTTTGCTTTCTACTTCAGCCCTTAGGGTCAGCTCCTCATTTCCCCCCTCACTCCCCCATCCACCCCTCATGTACCCTGGATAATTTGTAAGTTATTATAATTTTGTCATGTCTTACACTGTCCGACGTCTCCCTTCACCCACTTTTCTGTTGTCCATCCCCCAGGAAGGAGGTTATATATAGAAGCTTGTCATCGGTTCCCCCTTTCTGCCTCACCCTCTTTCCCAGTATGGCCACTCTCACCATTTGTCCTGTAGGGCTGATCTGTCCTGGATTCCCTTTGTTTCCCGTTCCTATCTGTACCAGTGTACATCCTCTGGTCTAGCTGGATTTGTAAGGTAGAATTGAGATAATGATAGCTGGATTTGTAAGGTAGAATTGAGATAATGATATTGGGAGATGGTGTGTGTTCCATAGTTGCCCCCCCCCCAAAAGAAAGAGGCTAGATGACAAGCTTTTGTCATCTTTTGTTTGGTCAAATAATTTAAAATTGGATATTCACCATTTGCTGTAACTTTTTTCTTAGTTTGACTTTTATCTTCTAAATTAATATTGTAAAGTGTGTTTTTATTTTTGTCATCTTACAATATTTTCTTTTCCATGGTTTTATTTTTAAATTCTTTTTAATCAGTTGATGCATTTTATGCTATTTTCTTCTTTGGAGAGGTCTTCTGGCTGTTTCAATTTAACATATTTTTGGGGGGCATCACTGCCCCCTGGTGGTGGGAGTAGGAGACCCAGCCTTAGCTCCTGTTGAACTGCTGCTGGAATTGAACCTCCATCCCAGTGGGCCGCAGTCTCGTGCACAACCACTATGCCACCAGGGCTCAACACTCAATTTAACTTTTTTTTTTTTGTTTGGCATCACTGCTCTCCGGTGGTGGAAGTAGGATGCCCAGCCCCACTGCTGGAATTGAACCTCCATCCCAGTGGGCCGCAGTCCCGCGCAAAACCTCTACGCCACCGGGGCTCAGCCTCAATTTAACTTCTTATGCATTCTTTTCTAAGTAGTTGTTATGTTGAATAGTTCAAAATTCTCTTTCCATTTCTGTGATGTTTTACTACTATTGAAGAGTGAGTTAAACAATTAAAAAATATTCCTGGCTTTCTTGATACGGTCTGTGAATAGGTAACAATAACAAGCTTCATAAAGGGTAAGAAGGTATCAGGTCTAGAAATTAAATGGATTAAAGATGACTGTATTAACAGTTTATAATTCATCACAAATGAGATACAGATTTCAATTGATTCTGACTCATAGTGTGTCAAAATAAAATGATACTCCACAGATTTTTTTCCCAGTGACTGATTTTTGGTAAGTAGATTATCAGGCCTTTCTTCCGAGGCACCTCTGGTGGAGTAGAATCTGATCATTTGGTTAGTATGTGAGTACTTTAACTCTGCACCATCAGTTTCTTTTAAAAGTACAAGATTTCCAAACAAGCTAATACTCATCAAATATGGTGTTTCTGGACTCCTTATATGCGTGAACACATAAATCAGACATAAACAGCACTGTCATTGAGTTGATTGTAATTCATAATGAAAGTAAAGCTGCTTCTGTGGGTTTCCAAGCCTGAAAATATTTACAGGAACAGCAAGCCTCATTTTGGAGTGGCTGGTGGTTTCAAGCATGGCTCCTAACCGAGACCACATGGTTAGGATAAAAGTGCATCTTTTACTAGGTAGCAAAATACTTCAATTCTGCTACATGGTAACTGTCTTAGCTATCTACTATTGTAATTACAAAAACACCACAAGTGAATGGTCTTTTACACAGAGAAATTTATGCTCACATTTTAGGAGGCCAGAAGTCTGAATTTAGGGGAGTTGTTCTCAGCCTTTCTAATGCTGTGACCCTTTAATATAGTTCTTCATGTGTGGTGACCCCCAAACAGTAAAATGATTTTTGTTGCTTTTTATACTGAGGTAAGATTTAAGTAGAGGCCCAAAGTACATCTACTTCCTTCTTGTATTTACCAATATATACATACATAGACAAATGCACCTGTTTAAATATTTACATATTGATATATACATTTCTATATACTACTTATATACTTTTTACTATCTTCTTTCTGTTTTTCTTTTTGCTTTCTTCCTGCCCCACTATCATGTCTACCCATTGTCCACCTCTCAGTAATCCTCTGATACATTTCAATTGGTAAGACATTTGCTCTTTCCTTCCCACCCCAACCATTGGTTCCATCATTGTCTCCCTGGGATTGCTTAATCTGTCCATATTACATAGATATCAAAAGAGAAAAAAAGACCATACAAATAGTTTCAATTCTAACTGATATCCTCACCCAGAGAAGATGTCAATAGTGAGCATGACAAGTTATATCCATCAGTCCAATCTCTTTTTCTTTCCGGTTCCCATATCTCAGGGCCTGGTTACTTATCAGCACTTATACCTTTTATTCCTTAGCATTCATGACCAAAAGACACACCTCCTACAAGTCCCTATTGCTCTTCCTACAGTTCGGGATGGAGCAGTGTAGTGCTCCACCACATCCCAATACAGCTTTAAGTTTTCAGTGTAACCTCCTTGTCTGTAAACCCCCAGCCAGTTAAGATGGGGTGCCAAGTGCTGTCCCCTGAGTTAGAAGTGTACAATTGGGATTCCTCATGAACTTATTACCTTTGCTCCCATTGCTGGTCTATTGCACTCCCTTTCTGGTTAGCCCCCATGGTGGGTGGGTCAGAATACCCCCGCTCCCCAGACTGTATCTTCAGTGCTGTCTTCTGTAGCACTGTCATCTAGGGAGGGGATGTCACGTCTCTAGCTGAGGCTGGTCCTGTAGTCCTTCCTGTGATTGAGCTTCTCTGAGCAAGAACATCGCCCCCAAGGCAGGCACACTGGAATGAGATATACTCCCTCTCCCCCTGCCCTCTTCCCCTATTGCCATCTACCCCCTCCCTACTCTCTGTGGGCCTTAAATGATATTCACAGGTGTTGTCTGTATGTATGTGTGTGTGTGTGTGTGTGTGTGTGTATATATATATATATATATATATTATTCTTTGATGATGTACGCATCATTGAGTTTGGTTTCCCTCATGCCGGAATATCTGGACCTCAGCCCTGGAACTGTGTATTGTGTGCATTTTCCCCTATGTCCATTTTGCTGTTTGAACTTACCTCAGGGGACTCATGTTGCATTTGTTTTGTGCTTAGCTAACTTCACTCAGGATAATATCCTCCAACTCTTTCCACAAGACAAGGTCCTTCATTTTTTCATCAGTACTTTTTAAGGATGTGTAGTACTCCATTGTTTGTATATGCCATTTAAAATTTATTTTTCTATTGATGGAAAATTTGGCTCTTTCCAATCCTTCGTGATTGTGTACTGCACAGCAATCAGCATTGCACAGATTTCTGGTCGTGGTTTGTTCCTTACTTTTCAGGTATATACCCAGTAGTAGAATTGCTGGTTTGTAAGATAACTCAATTTCAATCTGTTTTAGATATCATCAAATGACTTTCCACAGTACTTGTATATACCTATAAGACTCCCAGCAGTGAATGAGAGTTCCTATCTCATTGTCCAACATTTGTTGCTTTCTGATATTTTTCCAACATTAATTGGGCAATCTTTTTATGTGTTAGGTGGTGTCTCATAGTTGTTTTAATTTGCATTTCCCAAATGGCTAATGATCAGAAGCATTTTCTCACATGTTTACTGGCCATTCACGTTTCCTCCCTTGTGAATCTTCTTGCTCAAGTCTTTTGTCCGCCTCCTCAGTGGGCTATTTTTTAAATTGTAAACTTGCAGGGTTCTATAGATTTTAGTAAATAAGCCCTTTATATCATATGTGATTGCTAAATATCTTTCCCCAGGCTGTGGGCTCTTTTACTATTTTCTTGAGGAACTCTGATGTACTCAAGTGTTTATCTTTAATATGTCCCAATCATCTGTTTTTTTCTTCCTCTGAGTGTATATTCTTCCTTATTTTTGATATCCCATGAATTCCCTCTCTTAAGGTCTTAGCTTTGTCCTCATTTTTTGTTGATGAGCCTGATAGTTTTTGGTTTACCTCAAGGTCTGTGATCCACCTTGAATTTGTCCTTGTGTATAGGGTGAGGTAAAGAACTTGGTTCATTCTTCTGCAGATTGATATCTGTTTTCCCTACACCATTTGATAAAAAGGACATCAGCTCCCTTTTGATTTTGGGGGGGGGGCTCTTATCAATGATCAGTTGTCTGTATTCTGTTTTTATTTCTGGATTGACTGTTCTTATCCATTGGTCCAAATAGTTATACCTGTACTTTCTCTGACTCTTTTCTCATGGTCAAACCTCTCTGTCCTGCCTACTTCATGGAGTTGTTTCATTCATAGAGTGGATGCTATTGGGTAGACTCTCAGGCCTTCTGTGACATGCCTCTAATTGGATTGTGGAACAGTCTGTGGCTCTTGGCTCACATATTCCCCTCCAGTTTGGTGTGTGTGTGGTGTGTGTGTGTGTGTGTGTGTGAGAGAGCATTTATCTCAAACGTTTTTCCTTGGGTCATTTTCTGTTTCTGTAAAGATTTATAGCCTCAGAAACCCTATAAAGAGTCACTATAAGTGGCAATCCACTCCATGGCAGTGGGGGGCAGGTTTTCATATTTTCATGATCTCAGAGAGGTGCAGTCAAATTTGGACTAAAGCATCAACTATTTGTTCCTTTGGTTGTATGTTATCAAGTGGGTTCATATATTGAAGTATTGTATTTTTCCTTGTTTACGAATGTTTTCCTTTGCAATTTATTTCATTGCCTTTCCCCCCTCTATTGTATTTACATTTTAAATTCATTATCATTTGGAGATAAGACCACTTAAGCACCTAAATTGTTTCTTCTATTTTTTTAAGTTTGATTTTGATATTGCACATCTGTATCCTTCTGGAGTTGTGTTTGGCACAGGCTCCTCTCAATCACCCCTCAAACAACTTAACAGCCGGCACCATTTATTCATCAATCTCATTCTCCTCTATTGTATGATGTATATTATTTAGTAACTTCTAAGACAATAAAAAGAGAATTGAGTCTAATTCCATTCTTTTTACCTCAGGGAAATATAGTTGGCTTGCCTAAAGTCAGGGTAGTTAATGGAGAAGCCAGAATTTGGAACCAATATATCTGACTTGTCATCTGAGATGGAGAAAAGGGAATGGCATCTCATCTATCCTGTTTGCAATGTGGAGAGTCACTAAGCGGAAAGAACATGTCCTGCTTAATTAGTCCAGCTATCTCCTGTCTCTATTTTTGTCATAAAATATGATCTACCAATATTTCACCAGATGCTGCAGATAGCACATACATTCATGTGTTATACATATGAGTATGCATAAGGAGCTTAAAAAGTTTATATAAAAATGTCAACCTTATTTCAATTTTTCCACAAATATGTTGAAACCCCCTTGTGTATACTCACACACACATATATGAGGGGTATTCCCCCAAATCAGAATTTCCCCCCAAAATATGTATTTAAATTATTTTCAAAACAAACTTATCACGATCAAAATACTCTCCATTACACTTAATACATTTGTCAAATCTGCGATTCCATTCTTGGAATTTTTTTCAAAGTCATGTGTTTGGATAACTGATAGCACCTTCCTTTTTTCACCTCTTTTATGTCATTAGATCTCTGTCCTTTGAGGAAACATGAAGTCTCAAAGAGAGAGGTCAGGAAAGTAAGGTGTATGGGACAAGAGAAGCAAACTGGCACACTGATATGGCTGTGTGAGCAGGGGCATTTCTTGGTGGCAAAACCAGCCCCTCGACTGCCACAGATCAGGCCTTTGTCACACACTGTTACACAATCTTTTCAGAACCTCTAAATAGAAAGCTTGATTAACAGTCTGACCTGGTGGAAAAACTTCAAATGCTCTGAGAGATGGCATTTTCCTTCAATTCAAAGTTGACGTTTGTCTAAAATGAGGCTGATATTTCACCACCAATCAAAATTCACCCTTTTAGAAATGAGAAAATCACTCACTCACACACTTGAGTTTTTCCCATAGTGCTTGTAAGCTATGTTCAACAACACAGCAGTTTCTGTGGCCTTTTATCCAAGCAGGAAGCATGCTGTTCTCTCTCTCACACACAACAACAACAACAAAACAAGGTTTGAGGGAAACTGCTTTCACAAAAAATTCACTGTGACCAGTGACAACTTTCCAAGGGATGCGAGTGGCAGCATTAACTCAGAGCATGGTGCTGGATTCTCACTTAGCCAGAAAAATGGGTTCTCCAAAAGTCCTGCTTCACCCAGTGTAATTCCATTTTTTGGTACCCCCTTGTGTATACATGTAGAAAATCTCCCCAAATATTCATTGCCATCAGCTTGATTTCAACTCAGCAGGGCCTTTTATAAGGTTTTTGAAGCTAGAAATATCTATGGGAACCAATAGCCTCATCTTTCTCTCATGGAGTGACTGGTGGGTTTGAACTACCCACCTTGTATTTAACAGTCCAATGGTAATCCGGCAGTGTGACCAGGGCACCTATTTTATAATTTTATGTATATACATTCTGGAACATGGAAACTTTATGCTTGCTTTATTTTTTAAAAAAATTATGTTATTGTTTTTGATAAACCATAACCCAAATTCCCTGCCATCAAGTCAATACTGACTCATAGTGACCCTTTGTGGGTTTCTGAGATGTTAACTCTTTATGGGAATAAAACGCCCAGCCTTTCTCCTGCAAAGTTGCTGGTGGTTTCGAACTGCAGACCATGCAGGTGGCAGCCCAGTGCATAATTGTTGTTGATTATATACACCAGAGGTTCCCAAACTTATATGGTCTACTGTCCTCTTAAAGAAAATTCCTCATGACCTTCCTAGCAATGAAAACCTTTTGTACTCCAGCCCAGAATCTAGGCTCTTACAATGCCCTTAGTTCATTCCACACACCATGAGGGGGCGGTGGCACCCCCTTTGGGAAACTATGATATACACAAAAAACATCAAATTGACAATTGCTACATGTATAATTCAGGGACATTGATTATATTTTTCAAGAATTGTACAATCATTTTTGTCCTCCTTTTCGGAGTTGTTCCTCTAATATAAACTAACTACCCACTAGGATTCCTGTCTAATTTTTTAGTTTCTGTGATCAAGTTGATCCCATATAGAGTCTGTAAAAGAACAGTGTCCAGAAAGTCTGTTTTTAGTTAGTAAATTTCAATTATTGTTGATTTTAGGAAGACTCCAGGGGGTTTTAAAAATGTGAAATCTTATCATGTTTAGATGATTCTTTGGACCCAACACAATATATTTTCAGGCTACTTGTGGCTTTGAATTACCTGCTTTTTAATTTCCAACCCCCTTTTAAAAAGCATTTTAGATGTAACCTGTTTACTATACTCGCTACCCTATTCATGGATCATTCAGCTAATATTAAACAAAAACATTTCCTTATTGTTTTTCATTTTTTGGTTTCTTTCCAGGTAAAAATGCAGGGTATTTTGTACTATAGTCTATCTGTAATAGACCATGGGAATTGAATGAATTCAAAGCATTTATGCCCTTTTTTTTGATTCACTAATTTTATTGACTTGCAGTGTTATTGAGGATTAGGCTAATAACCTAATCTACTCCACGTATTTCCCTTCATCATGGTTTCTGGAGGGATGAAAATACAAGGCTCATAATTGATTTAGTGAGACAGCAGATGAAAGTGTGTTGGATTTTAGGGTAAATCAGCAAAGTAATTGCACATCTGTGTCTGTCTCCTTTCAGTTAGTCTTACCTTAATTCAGAGATAGCCCTGGCAGAGCTGACAATATCCATCTTTATTTAAAGCAGTTGTGTAAAAGTATTTTGAGTTTTTGAATTTCCTGAGTTCCTGTTGACTAAAAACTGGGCAATTAATGTTTAGGAAGTGACCATTGATGCATAATTTAATTAAGAAATTTAATATCTCAAGGAAGACTTTTTACTCCAGAGAATAAAGAGATCAAGTATTTAAGGTGTAGTGTGACTTTTTCTCTTTTTTTTTGATATTGAAGATAAAGGTCATTGTAAAACTATTTCCATTGGTTATTCAGCAGAGCCTTTTAGAAACGGTTTAAGATTTGGTGGTGAGATGGAGAATAAAACCTAATCTATTTCTCCTAGTTCTATTGCTACTACCTAGTTCAAGCTTTGAGAAACTATCAACTTGATTTTTGCAAGAACTTCACATTGGTCTTTCTGTTTCCTCCTTCACTAGCTTTCAGTCTGTTCTCACTTCATCCACTTCTTACTTAACAACATGGTTGGGATTCAGAGATAAGTTCCTTAAGAGAAGAGTAGGCTTATATGAAAATAGAGGATGACCACATTGGATCACAAAGTGGGGGCTAACTACATCATTACATAACTGCCAAATTACGTCTTAAACCTGCTTTACCCAAATTCTACTGGCATTGAATCAATTAGGTCTCATCACAGAATAAAATTCACCATAGGCACCTATTACATAGGATGTAAATCTTTACGGAAGCAGACTGCTTCATTTTTCTCCCATGGTGTACATAGTGGATTCTGATCGCAGCCCTTTCAGTTATTAGGCCTATGCTTTACCCGCTGTGCTACCACAGATGATTTTACATCATTATGCAACTTCTGAATTACATCATTGCATAACTGACCAACCAATAGTCAAGCAAGGCCTGACATACAACTTTAATCATCACAGCCAGCATTTCTCTGACCTTATACTTCAGCATTCATTACTATAAGGCTTATATTATTAATTCACAAAGCAGTCATATTTTGTACTATTATAAATTCAAAATGTTGGATGATGGGATGATGAGATAGTGACAAGTAGGTATCCAGCAGTAAATAATTTTATTACTTTATTATAAAGTTGGATCATGTCAGTTTTCTCAAAACTCTCCCATTAATTCTTCCCTTGTGAGTTTAATGAAAAGCAAAATAAATAGTGTCAATACTTTATACAAGTCTTGTATAATCTGGACATCTCTTTCCTCTTTGGTCTCATATTGCACCTTTCTCCCCATTAGGTACTCTGACTCTCATCAGGTAGATTCTTTCCCAGAGCCTTTGCCCCTCTTGTTTTCTCCTTTGTAGTATCCTCTTCCCAAACAATGATGAGTTCTCTCACTTCTTCCTCTTCTTTAATCAAAAATTATACTTTTACAGAGGTTTACTCTGAGCATTTAAATATTTTACCCTTTAAAATTTTTATTGACAATGATTCATGTGCCATACAATTCAGAGGTTTAAATATATTGAAAAGCGTTCCAATCATCACCCAAATCAGTCTTAGAACCCTTTCTTCTTTCTTGTGCCCATTATTATTAGCTCACCATTGCTCCTTAGTCTTCCCTCCCATAATCCTAAGGAATTATTAATCTAGTTATTGTCTCTATATTTACCTATGCTGGATTTCATATTTAGAAAATCATGCAGAAACTCCAATGGTGACAACAGCCTAAAACACAGACAAATCTCAATCCAAGAGAAAGTTGAGGTAATAGAACAAATTAAAAATGGGTCAAAAGGGAAGACAAAGACAATGCTCAATGTTTAACATAACTACATGTGGAGTAATCCATTCTGTCTGGTCAATGGTCCAAGGCAGTTCAATATATGCTTAATCCAAACAGGGACTCTGCAAATGGCTTTTGGATTTGCACTGTTATCCGTAGCCATCTACAAACTGGGTGCTCAGAATTTAAACTCTAATACAATTCATTTCTCTGATCTTGGGTTTTTATTATTCACAGTCATGAGATCCCATGGATTGATGCGCTACTTCTATGTGAACTCAGCTGACACCTCATTGAGATGTCTGCTTGTTTGAAGATAAGCCTTTTAGACACCAGACACTATTCTTTCTGATAGCCTGGCACCATTTGTTTTTTTTCTCCACATTTATCTACAGCACCTTTATCTTCAGTGATTACTTCATGAGGGCAAGTATTGAGCAGGGCCACATGAAAGAACTAATTATTCTTAGATTAGAGTATATGATTAAATATGAGGTTAAATCCAGTCCAGTGAAGTTTTTATATCTCCTTGGTCCACCTTAGAGGCAGCATTGTCAGCTTTTTTGGGGAAAAATTTAACAGCCTCCCTAAGACATTGGCAATTCTAATAATAGTGTCATTAATCTAGTCAATCATGCATATTTTAAAGTGCTATTGAGAAAAGGAAAATATATAGGAAAGCTTTTTAGACTAAAATACATTGAATCTTTGCTTATCTAGGTTAGAAACTGAAGTAACTATACACTTCAAGAAAGCAGGATTAGATATCAGGCAAAATTTAATAAGTCTTTCACTCAAGTAAAATTATGCCTGCTGTACTATGATTTCACAAAAGGCAAAGAGAGTATGAAAATAGTAAGTATATGGTAGTATTAAGTTGCCAATTATTGGACACATCAAAAGCAAGCTATTTGAACCAAAGTCCACGGACCTCCAAATTCATGATCTCTGCTGTGTTCCACACGAGGGTGTGCAGTTGGAAGTACAAAGGTGTATTTCAGCTCCTTTCATTGAAACAGGCGAACTCTGGTTTTCTTAGTGAAGTTTCCAAATCATGTAAGTTTGATGTGACCTATGAAAAGATAAGATCTAAAAAAGATAAAATCTAGAATCCAGGAAGCCTATAGCATGAAGCCAGAGTCACCAGTGACTGAAAAGAAATTTGGTAAAAAATGCAGGATTAGCAACATAATGCTGAGTGAATTCTCCCCTTGGGAGTCTATAAGTGATATTAAACATTTTCTTCAAGAATAGGTTGCTTCTCCTTGGTTGACCAACCAACAGGAGTGAAATCATCTTCTCAAGGACAAACATATCCCATGCTCTGATCATCATGAAATCTTGTTGAAATTCACTGCTCACCATAATAGGAGTGTCTATTAATGTGGGGTAACAATGGGACAATGCTATGTGACTGGAACTATAATTATTACGTTGTTTCCTTTTTTTTGGAGCTCAAGAATTTTTTTTCTGTGAAGTCTATTTTATCAGAGGTTACTATTGCCAGTCTTGTTTATGGGGGACTGTAATTAGTTTGATTCATTTTTTCATTTTTTATTTTTGTCTTTTTGTTTAAAGCGTGTCTCCTGTAGGCAACATATTGATGAGTCTTGTTTTCCAATTCAGTCTGCTATTGTCTGTTTCTTGCAGTGCACATAGAATCCATTCACATTCAGTGTCATTATTGGTATGTTTTGGTTTGTTGCTCTCATTTTGCTTTGAGTTTTTTGTGTTTGTGGTTTTATTATTTGCTTTCTTCTTCCTCTATTTCTGTGTTGTTGTTTGTTTTTTTTTGTTTTTTGGGCATCACTGCCCTCTGGTGGTGGGAGGAGGAGGCCCAGCCTTTGCTCCTGTGGAGCTCCTGCTGGAATTGAACCTCCATCCCAGTGGGCCACACTCCTGTGCACAACCACTATGCCACCAGGGCTCAGCCCTATTTCTGTGTTGTTATGAGTGTTGTTTTCATTATATTTATTCCTGGATGTTGTTGATTTGTATGTTGCTCTCAGGTTTGCTGCTGTCATTGATTCTCTGTTCAGTGTGTTCTCATTGGTATTTTTCATTACGCTACCCTTGTTTTCACAAATCCCTTAATTTTTTTTTCTTATCTGGAAATAGCTTTATTTATTTCATATTTGGGAGACAGTTTTGCAGGATATGGGATGCTTGGTTGGTAATTTTTTTCTTTTGATTTATGTATGTCACTCCATTATCTTCTTGCCTTCATGATTTCCACAGGCAAGAATAATTCTAAGCTTATTCTTATTGGTTCTCCTTTTTAAGTGACCATTCCTTTTTCCCCTAGAAGCCCCCCTTTTCCGTGATAATGAAAAAATGAGTATAACATATATCCAATGTTTTATTCTTTGTGTCTATCTTATTTGGGTTCTCTCAGATTCTTGAATGGTTATTTTCTCCTTTGTGGTGTTAGGGAACATCTCTTCTATGCTTTCTTATACTATTTTTTCTCAAAATTTGTTTGTTCTTGCTCTCAGATCCCAATCAGTAAGATGTAGTTTGCTTTTTTCCAGCTGTTTCTCTCTCTCTATTTGTCTCCCCTCTCCCCACACTTTGCTCCTCCCTCCCTCTCTCTTCTCTCAGGCCACAACATGCGGGTGTGCCGTTCCATGAGGGTGCCTGTATTCAGTTCACTGTAATGCCTGGCACTTCTATCCTTTAAAAAAAAAAACACTTGAATCACATACCAAAAATATGTAGTTTGTTCCTCTTGATGGTGTTCCATATCAGTCATAGACTTTCTTCAGATTTCTTTGTTTTTTATTTATTTTTTAAATTGTTATTTTAAATCATTTTATTGGGGGCTCGAACAACTCTTATCACAATCCATACAGCAACTGAATCAGGCATGTTTGTCCATATGTTGCTCTCATTCTTTTCTAGGCGTTTACTTTCTATTGAACCCTTGGTATCAGCTCCCCCCAACCTCCTGATAGATTGTACAATGTTATTATTTTCATCTCTCACACCAACCTGCTGTCTCTCCTCCCCCATGTTTTCTGTTGTTCTTCCCCCTTTAAAGGGGTGAATGGTTATGTATCGATCATTGCGATCGGTTCTCTCTTTCTTCCTTCCTCTCCCTCTCTTACGCCTTCCCTTCTTGTATCACTATTTCCATTCCTGTTCCTGGATTCTGTGTGTGGGGTTGAAAGTGGAATGATGACAAAGGGAGAAGGGTGTTAACTTAACTCGGGGGAGAGTACTGGTCTTGTCTCCACAGAATTGGGAGTGGACTTGCAGACCCTACCATGAAGCATCAAACCATGAGGACAGTGCGGCCACATGGAAGAATCCATTAAAAGACAGAGCCACAGGGCTGGCCCTAACCACAGAGAAACTGAGCCCTCCCTGAAAGGGGGTGTGGCAGAGAGCAGAAATGAACCTATAGGTTGGGGAGAGGGGCCAGCATGTCACACCCACACGGAGACAGGTCAGGAGGGCAGAAGAGAAAGCGAAAGCAAGATTAGAACCCATGCTGGCACACCAGGTGTGGAGGATGACATCTCTGCAGGGAACCTATGGGACACAGAGCCTACAGCACATGTCATGTTGTCCCTTTACTGGAGCAGACTGTGACAGAGGACATTTCTGGGGTCACATAGTAGGGAGGCAGTGTGGTCTGAACCCCCCCCCAAAACGGAGTAAACCAAAAACGGAGCATACCAGATCAACAACTGGAGCAAGGCAGAGCTACAAAGCCCCTGAGGAGCCCGCAAGGGGGCGCTCCAGAGGTCTTGCAGTCTGCTATGAATTTCAGAGATCCACCATTTGCTGCTAAAGAAGTTTCAAGTCTTAGGGGTCAGCTGGCACTTCCCTGCCAGGGGACAAGGATGGCCAGAGACACCCAGGGTCTTCCATGCCAGGTCTGGGGGATGGCTTTGGCCCTCTTTGCTGGGATGTGATGATATCTGCCAACATCCTAATGGAATGTGGAGGTGACCAGGTCTTTCCTTGCTGAGTTGCTTCAATGGTCAGGGCCTTTCTTCCTAAGGGGTGGGGATGGTCAGGGCCATCCCTGTTAGGTCACAGGGGCTTCCAGGGCCTACCTTACTGGGTCATGGAGATACCTGGAGTCTTCCTTGCCAGGGGTTATGGAGCCTACCTTGCTGGGAGAGACACCCAGCCTTCCTTGTTGGGTTGCTGGTCCCTTCCTTTCCATCACGGGTGATTGTGACAGCTGAGGCCATCCTTGCCTGCTCCTAGAGGTGACCAGAACCTCCTTACTGGGATGTGGGGACAGCTGAGACCTTCCTTTCTGGGTACTTGGATGATAGGGGCCCTTTTTTTCCCTGGAGGTGGCAATACCCAGGTCCTTCTTTGCTGGGATGTGCCTGGGCCTTTTCTTATTGAGGGATTTGAGTGGCCAACAGCTAGTTCCTTCATTGCTGCGATAGCTAGTTCCTGCCCTGCTGGGGAGAGGGAATACCTGGGGTCTTCCTTGACGTGGGGCCCGAGCAGCCCAGCCTTGTCGGATTGCAGGGGCAGTTTGGCCCTATCTTGGGGATGGTGTGGACCCTCATTGCCAGGTTCTGGGGGCCGCTGGTGCTCTCCAAGCTGGGTCTCAGGAACACCCAGGCCCTGTCTTTCCACCATGTAGGGGAACCTGGTGCTTTCCTGACGAGGTTGTTAGAATGGGCAGGGCCTTCGCCACTGGAGGGCAGGGACAGCCAGGACCTCTTTTGACTGGGATGGGACCACCTAGGACTTTCCTTCTCAGGCTGCAGGGTTGCTGGTGCCTACCTTGCCAGGTCATTTTGTGTAAAATTGAAATGCTTTGCCCCAAATCCCTTATACCCTCTTCCCACATTTTTCTTACCAGGTCATACCACCAACAACCATACTTTTAACTTATTTTCTGCTGTTATCCCCCTCTACTTACTTATGTGCCCTGTATAGTCAATAACCCACTCAAAGTTAGGTAAAAAAAACCCTTTTTTTGTATGGCATGCATAGATCATTTTATTTCATATGCATCACTTATTTAGCAAGACTATGTAAAAACAAAGGCAAAGGCACAATTCTGGAGAAAAAGTGTATAAACGAGAAGCTGAAGCAGTAGGATCATCTAAAGTCAGTGAGACTGCAAAAAGATGGGGCGGCGGGGCTTCTCTGTGACCTCCCAGCATTGTCAGTAAAAGCAGATGGTATGGAGAATATCCTGGTGGTTCTTCTCTTCAAATTGTTTTATTACCCTGTCGATCTCGTTCTCCATGTCCTCAGTCTGCTGAAGAGTCTCACACAGTTCACAAATGAGGTAAGCCCCCATGGTTGCATCGTCAATGGTGTCCTCGATGTCCATGTTGACAACATGAACTGGCTGACAGGTCTCCTGCTCCCGGGAATTAAAATTTTCCAATACATCGTCGTAGATCATCTCCTCACAGGTGATGATGAGATCAAACACATCTCTGCATTCTTGAAACCGTTCTGGCCGGGGCTTTATTCTCTTGTTTCTGTCCAACATGAGTAAGGTGCCGGTCCGGGTATAGAGTTCTTTGTCCTTTCGACAAAGATCGTTGAACATCTCATCATACGTCGTTTGGAAATCATAGATGTTGGGCATGTTTGGCTTGGGTCCTGGGAGCTTTACATGGGAACCTGTCCCAAAGGATTGCACGTCGAATCCTCGTTTTTTGAGGATGTTGTGTGCCTCCATGCTCCGGTTCTGGTTACTGGAGCACACCACCGCCACTCGCAATGGCAAATTTGGCATGGTGACAATGAAAACAGTACCTTCAGTAAACACAGTACCTTCGACAGTGACAGCGTCAGTGACAGCGACAGCGACGGCAGTGGCAACAGTGGCTTCCTAGCTACCGGACCTCCAACGCACTGCAACGTTTCATGGTCAAAATGGCAGTGGGAGGAAGTTGATAATGGGGAAATGACTGCAAAGGCGTCATCATTCCATGTGACAATGTATTGGAACACACTGCGTGGGCGTTCACGGGCCGGGCCATGGGCCAATCAGAGTAACCAGTGAAGTCTCTGTGCTGGAAGTTGCTAATTTCTGACCTCTTGCTCTCAAAATCCCAAGCCGTTTAAAGATTTCCAGCTCTTTTTTGGTAGGGTTTTCTCTGGCCTGTGGGGCTGTTGAGGGGCAGCTGCAGGGGCAATGTCACAGATATCACCCCCTCACCAACTGTCATGACTCCCTCACTGCCAATTGCCTGAATCTCAGAGCAGCCAGATAAGGCTGTAGTTCTCCCGTAGGATACAACGTTCGCTGATGAGAGGGTCTTGGAGCAAAGAGCGCAGCAGTACTGCAAGTCCAGTCCTTTCAGGGATTGGCGGCCCCCTCCAAGTCCTCCTCCTTGCATAATGCTAATGGTGTATAATGACCAGGTTTTTGTAACCTAACCTAACCTGGTCAAAATGTGGGTGCTTTCTCCTCCCTCCCTCCCCAGTAATGTTCCTGTCACATAGTCAGCCTTCGATGAATCTTTCTTGCATTGGAAATCAATAATATACTATCCCTGCCTCGTGAACCTTGGCGTCAAAATGGGTATGCCTTGGGCTGCTAATCACAAGATCAGCAGTTCTTGTTTTGTTTGTTTGTTTGTTTGTTTTGTTTTTTGGGGGGCATCACTGCCTCTGGTGGTCGTGGGCGCTACCCAGTGCCGCTCCTGAGAGCCGCCACTGGATTTGAACCGCCAAGCCCGCGGGCCGCAGTCCGGCACTCAACCACTTAGGCCCCGGGGACTCAGCCCTCAAGATCAGCAGTTCTAAACCACTAGCCTTCCCCAGGAGAAAGATGAGGCTTTCTGCTCCCATAAAGAGTTAATCTCGGAAAGCCACAGCAGAAGTTCGATTCCGCCCTTTCGGGTGGCTGTGAATCAGAATCAACCCGATGGCAGTGAGTCGGGCTGTCTTTGTGTGCTTGCTTTCTTGTGAGCTCGTAAAGAAATACAATGAAACAAAAATATCTTCAAGAACCGTAATGCCAGCTCTGCGCCAGGCTGCGGGAGCCATGTCCTTGACCTCAAGCCACGTCCAGAGGCCTGGCAAGGGGTGGACAGAGAGGCAACTGAGACCTTTCAGAAGGTGGGCCCCAGGTAGCCTGGAGGCCAGTCCACCTCCCCCAACCCGACAATGTGCCACCTGGGAGAGTGCCACCAAGCAGGGACTGGTGAAAGACCCAGGCATTTGTCCCCTGTGGAGCAGACTGCTTTGAAGTCTGGACCACTGCAGCTGTGCAAGCCCTTGTCTGTAAGTGTAGCATTTGCGGGCAGCAGCCAAATAGCCATTTCATTGTTCTAGGTTACCACGTCCAGCTCCTGAAGGGAGCCGAGAGCCCGAGCACACATTCAAAACACACACACACACACACACACACACTCCAGCACACCTTCTGCGAGAAATGGAGTGTGCAGCGTTTTTGCACACCCTGCCCAAACTCTGGAGGCTCTGGAGTTGTTCCCCACTACCTCGGTGAGGGCGCCCTGTGCAGTGCGGTCATCAAGGAGTTAACGACAGCAAATGGGAAAAAGCCAGAAAGAAGTAGAAAACCACCAAGGACACATTTAAAAATGGAACTTTCTGCAGCCCACCTTCCGCAAAGGAGGAATGATTGGGGCAGCCCACTGCTGCCCGCGTTGCACCCTAGTGGTGCTTCAGCATGTGGCTGACCTACATTGTGGCCCTGTGGCCAAGCAGCCATCTCCATCTCTGCCCTTGGCTCTGGCTCCTAGACTCTTTAGGCCGCCCTCTGGCCTTCCTCTGCCCAAATGCCCACGGAGGCCAGTTGACATCCTTCTGTATCTCTTCAACTTTTATGTGATCGTTTAGCAAAAAAAAATTGTTCTCTTACTAACAACCCCAAAGAATAGTGATTTCATAAAACTTTAAAGGGGCTTTCCGAAGCATATAGTTCAAAGGTCAGGTCCCCAAGCAAGTTTTTTGGAAATTTCCTTGTGAATGTGCTCCTTGGGATCATCGAAAAAGTATCCCAACTGGCCAGCTTCCTAGTCGGCCCACTCGTGCATCCTTAGACACAAGCAGTGCTTTCCTGGGGTTTTCTATGAGCCCAGCTCATGAGCTGACAGTTCTAGTTCCTCAAAGTACTATCCAGAGGGAGACGCATGATGATGGAAATAGTCATAGCATGATCTCAGCTGCATACATTGTGAACAGTCATTGCCATATTCTAGGATAGTATGAAGATTGCCTCTCTCTTTATCTGAGAAGGAGCCCTGATGGTGCAGTGATTACGTGTGGGACTTCTAAGGACCAAGGTCAGCAGTTCAAAATGACCAGGCAGCTCTGTGGGAGAAAGACAGGCTGCCTCCTTCGCTAAAGGGGAAAGTTCTACTGCTGTCTTACAGGGCCTCTGTGAGTCAGAATTCACTCCAAGGCAGTGAGTTGTGTTGAGATAAGATAAACCAAAAAATATGGGCATCAATTTGTGCAAGGATGAACTACTACAATGTCATATCATGTGCCCCCTTTCCATGTCTCTTTCTCCCAATATGCCCATCTAGGTCTGTTCATAAGAGCAGCTGGGTGAGAAGCTAAAGCACTCTTCAGAGCGTAAAAGAACAGAAATATTCGTTTCTCCTCAGCTTCCCTGAAAAGGTCTTCAAAATAAGGATATACTTCAGGACCTAAATTTCATAAATTGAGTTTGTTTGGCCAAAGCAGTTTATCCAGACATACTATCCTTCTGCTTCTGTGACATTTAGATTAGAAAAGAATTAATGTAAGTGTACTAAGTCTTAGGGAAAATCTATCATTTTTTAATCTTCTCAGGAACAGATTTAAGAAAATAAATTTTGAGGTAATGATTTCCACCCAAATAAAATGACTCCATTTAAAGACGGCCTAGCAATTTCATTGCATGTTTGCTTCTTTTAAATTCGTTAGCAGAGAAAGACAGTGAATCACTATACCTCTGGTATCATGATATTATTAGGAAGGTGTTACCCCAATGGTCACAAAACCTCATTGATACAGAAATCAAAACATGAAACAAAATTATGATAACTCCTGCAGCTTTATATATCAAGGCACATTATATATTTATGCCCAGACCTAGATTTGCTTCAAACCTCTTTTTCTGTACTCTGGCTCTTCCAACTAAATGGATGAGGACTTCAGTATCCTGTGCTTGAGCCTCTCCTCAGGGACAGAGACGGTGCTCTTCCATTCTTATATAAGTAGGCAAATGTTATTTTTCTCCACACCTCTGTATGGTGCACAAAATAAATATAGCTGATCAGAGTCAGCCCTTCAGCGTACCTGACCACAGAAATAACGTGTGTGATTGTTTTTGTTGTGCTTATTTAAAAAAATAAGAGCAAACACTCCTTAGGTAATAGCTTTTTTTTTTGTTAACAGTTCTAAGCACTCAACATGAGAATATGTTATTTAATTCTTTAAGACTATGAAGTATAAGTATTGATAATATTCTTATCGTATGAAGATGAGACAAGGGATACATTTTGTGAATGCTGGAGCTCTAACTGTAGCACAAACAATCTGACTCCAGATCCCAAACCAGGTGCACTCGCTCCCCAGTTTCTGAATATCTTTCTATTCAATATTTTACATCTGCGACAATAGTAAAGAAAACATACTCTTTTGTTCCTTAATGATGTATGTCTGGCACTAATGAATACAGAGGTATGAGATGAGAGTCATACTAGCTGTGGGGATTAAGGTTATGTGTCAGGTGGGCCATGATGCTCCGTGATTTGACAGTTGCATAATGATGTAATTTGGTAGTTATACAAGGATGTGATTTGACAACATATTTTATTTACCCTACTATGTTTGTACATTAAAATGTTAATTGTGGGCTGAGCCCCGGTGGTGTAAGTGGTTGAGTGCGGGACTGTGGCCCGCGGGCTGGGCAGTTCAAATCCAGCGGCGGCTGTCAGGAACAGCACTGGGTAGTGCCCATGACCACCAGAGGCAGTGATGCCCCCCCCACCCAAAAAAAAATAAAATGTTAATTGTGGTTATGTCTTGGTGGTTAAGTTAGGGGAGGTTTTAATGATAGTTTTATACAAAACAATGACTTTCCGAACTCTTGTAAAATCATTATTTATTATTAAATTATTCAGAGCATTTAACTCCCCACCCCACCCCCTCCACACAGATGGAAGTCAAAGGAGAAGAGGAAAGAGGGCATACAGCATTGGTAAAAAAAACAAACAAACTGTGACTAAGAGAAAGAAACTGCTTATAAACCTAGCAAACATTGGTTCAGATGTGCTTATGTACTCATTTGCAGTGAACAATTTCATAGTTTTTTCACTACAGTAAAGATGCTACTTCTAGGTATTGTATGCCTGACATCTGCCTCTCTTTTATCCCTTGCAGCACCTTCCTGAACCATGGAAGCCTTTCCCCCTTTTTCTCTTCAAATTTGTAATCTCTAACTGGGATGGAGTATCCAGTAAGTAAGTTAAGCACAGACGTATTTGTGTTTACTTACTAATTTGTAGTGAAACTTGCACGAAACTGTTCATTACAAATAATTTGAGCATGCACAAGTAGGTTTATGGTTATCGCACCAGGCAGGTATGATGGTTCTCAACTGTATTTATTTCCACATTCATCCTTTTTTACAGACCTTTGGAAATGGACCTGAGCCTATAACTGGTTTTTCTTTTCCGGCTATTATGATATGAAGATTTTTCAGAAGGTATCAGAAATACACTTGAAGGGAAAAATTCCTTCCTGGTCCCAGGGTGCTCACTCAACAGGTTTCTGCTAGGCCAGTAGATTTCTTCATGTTCGGCTCCTACAGGGTTGTGCATGTGGCCCAGCAGCCAATAGCTTCCCCTGCCAATCCACTCTCAGTTGGTTATGTAGTGGAGTACCTCTGGTGAGATACATCTGATGAAACTCGATGAGACCAGATTCCCAGAAAGTTCTAGAATGTAAATTTTCAGCAAGTTCTGCTCTATAATCCAGATGCAAAGGTCACTGTTATTCCCTGTGTTAGAATAAGTGGCAGTCTCTCTTCTCTAGATTTACATTTCCTAACTTATATTTGCTTAATATCTTTAAGCTAATTTTGTGCATGCAAGCATAAATTTGCAGTAAGGCAGACTTGTGTTTGATTCCAGACATTACCCTTTACTAGCTATATGTATAACCTTATGTGAGTGAATGGGTCTTTCTGAGTCCGACTGTTTCCACGTGTGTACAATGGAGCAATAGTAACTATCTAAAAGGTTATTGTATGAATTAAGAACAATGACTGTAAAGTTTTTAATTTGGTGCTGCTTTAGTAATTTCTAAATAAGTGATCAAAAATCAATCTCACTGCCATTGAGCCAATGTTGACTCAATTCTACCCTACAATAATTATTCTCCTTTTTCAGTGCTTTTGTGTATACTGAATATTACAATACAAGTAGATAAAGAAAAACAAGAATTATAATCTCAAAGCTGGAGACATAAATAAGAGTCCCAGGACAGCATAAAAGATTCTTTTTCTATCTCCCTTTTCTCTCAAAATGGAGCCCTGGTGGTCGAGTGGTTACAATTTGGGCTGTGATCCACGTGGTTAGCAGTTCAAAACCACCAGGATCTCTATGAGAGAAAGGCTGGGCTTTTTTGCTCTTGTAAGCAGTAGTTACATTCTTGAAAACCCACCAGGGGTTCACTGTTAGTCAACATTGACTTGATGGTGAGTTTGGTTTTGGTTTCTTTAAGGAAGACCCATATCGATAGCCTAAAATTGGAAAGGAAGAGTGTGGGTGTTCCGAAATAGATGTTGGAAGCAGCACCAGTCATGATTATGTCCTACTTGAGTCCAGTGGTTGATATTTGAGCTATGTGGGCCTGGCTCTCCCACCAAGAGTAGAAGTTATTCAAAATTGGGTAAGAATCATATGATGCCGGTAATTAGATTTCTTGCTATTCTCTGTGTATCTAGGTTTGCTCCATTTCCAGATTTCCATGATTCATCAGGAATAACTGGAGGGGGTAGTTGATCTATGGACATCAGTATGTATATGGAAGAGGGTTGTGAGTGGACTCCTGCGATTAACTCCTCACTGATCGAATTAGACATGCATGTTGCTTGACTCTCTTTTCTCTCTTGGAAACCAGATAGATTCCAATTCCTTGTCTAGGACCATATCCAGGCTTAGCTTCTGATGTGCCACATTTGCCTTGTGTGTGTATGTCTGCCTCTGTACTTAATCAGCAATATTAATCCATTGGGAGGAAAGAACTCAAATGAAATAACTCCTGCAGTTGTAACTCTGTTGATGGCCTTGACCAGGCCTGGCTAAGTAGGTTACATCTGAATAGGTCTGGTCTACTGCAGAAGTAGAAGAGGTATTATTTTGTGATCAAGTTATTTAAGACTCCTGTTAACATACATTGACTATTTTATCTGTGCCAGAACACGGACTAATGTTAACACATTCTCTCATTTTAATCCTCAGAAGGTTATATGCGATAAGTGGATTATTATTCATTTTGTAGGTGAAAAACTTGAGACTCACTTTAGATGATTTATCCAAAGTTACTCCATTATTAAGTAACATTCATTCTGTGTGTATTTACTGAGTATCTCCTGTGTGCTTGGCTTTGTTCTAAGGGTAAGGACCTAGTAAGCTCATGGCTGTCAAATTCAACTCATAGCAACTCATTTCAGAGAGTAAGAGTAGACTTTCCCCAATGGTTTTCAAAGCTGTAATCAATTATCAGAGCAGTCTACCACATCCTTCTCCCATGGAGTAACTGGTGAGTTCAAACTGCTGACATTTTGGTTAGCATCTGGATGCTTAACTCTTGTGTAACTCAAGTTCTCTGGGTATAGCAGGAAAAAAAAAACAAGATGGACACCTAATCCTCATGAAGCTTATATTGCTAATAATAAAAACAGGCAATCAAAAATGGTGTATGTTATATAATAATAAATGAACCTAGCCTGGGGCATAGTGGTTCAGTGTTTGGCTGCTAACTGGCCTATGGTTCAAATCACCATTGGCACTTCAGGAGAAAAGACCTGTTGATCCTTTCAGTTACCCTGTGAGGCAGTTCTACTAGGTCATTTGGGTCCCTATGAGTCCCAATTATCTCATCAGCACACAACAATAACAACTTGTAATGATAAATGCTACAGAGAAATTTTAAAAAATCAAGATGTTCCAGGAGTTATGTGTGTGTGTGTAATTTAAGTTTAATAGGAGTTCAGCAAAAGCCTCATTGAGAAGGTGACATTTGAACAAAACTGTGAAGGAGAGGAGAGAGTTAGTTATGAGGATATCTTAAAGGAACAGCACTGCAGACAAAGAGAATAGAAATTGCAGTGTCCCTAATGTATGCATATGTTTGGTATGGTCAAGGAACAGCAAAGAGGTTAGGGTAAAGTAGTTGTGTGAGCAGGAGGAAGAGTAAAAGATAAGGTCAGAAAGGTTACAGGGGTCCAGATTGTGTAAGATCTAGCATTAAAATCCCTGGTAGTACAGATAATTTCTAGTTGGAATTCTGCTGGTGCTGTGGCAGCAACCAATGTAAGGTCGGTGGTTCGCAGGAAAGAGGGGTGCTGTCTGCTTCCATAAAGATGTATTGCCTCAGAAACTCTACGGAGAATTGCTGTGCATCAGAATCAACTTGATGGGAGTGGGTTTGATTTGGTTTGGATATTTTTCCTTTGGTAATCCCAAGATTGATACGTTGAATCTACCTGGTGATTCTGTGCAAGTAAAAGTCTGGCAATCTGTTTATATGAAGATTCTCCAAGGGATCCGTATGGAGCATTTCTGTAACACTTATAGTTAGAACTCTGATTGAGATCGAAAGGGTTGTGAGGAGTGATAGGATCTGGCTTTTGTTTTTAACTGGAATAGCCTATATTGATTCTAGCTTCCAAGCTCCCAGAGCACTCATAAGTTGATTAAGAATAAATGGAGAATTAGATATATAGTAAGGAGAGAGGAAGAACATATCCTAGGAAGCGTTGATTAGTCTTTGAGTGAAGTTCAATGAAGGGTTCCTCAGCACAGGACTGGCTCCAGTGATTTTTGTTTCTTTTGAGGCCCAAGGAGTCATACACCTTTAGCGACTTATTTTAAGTAAAGGAATGAAAGAATAGTTATAAAAGTGAATATATTTTAAATAATAGAAATAAGAGATGTGGGAAAGGGCCCGTTTAAGTGAAGGGTCCCTGAAATTTATGCTTCAGTAAATTCATAGTATCTCTGCCTCTAACTAAGGCACTTTGTACATGTCTTTATGTTAGACTCTGGGAACCAAAGGATGGAGAAGTTATGGTGTTTAGGTTTAACATTGAGACTATATTAAAGCATTCCCTCTTTCTTTCTTTTTGTGATCACTGCCCTCTGGTGGAAGTAGGAGGCCCAGCCTTGCTCCTGCAGATCTACTGCTGGATTTGAACCGCCAGTGGGCTGTAGTCCCGCACACAACCACTACACCACTGGGGCTTAGCCCGCATTCTCTCTTTCTGTCTGCTTACCTGCTTCAATCTGCTCAGGATGCCCCTAGATGATTTATTTCCATCAAGAAGAGTCCATTCCAACTCACAGAGACTGTCCTTTTAAAAGCCTGTCCCAAAAGTTCATGTATTTTAGTGGACATCGGAATCAATTAAAGGTTCTTATTCAAAATGCATGTTCTGTGACTCCAGCCTCAAATCTATCACATCAGAATCACTCTGATTGGGTCCCGGAATTCTCTGCTTTAAAGATTGTGTGTTTCTGATTCTGATGGCGATACTTTGAGAGGGATATAATTCATTCACAATCCTGATTTCCTTGACCTCGTCAACCCCATCTTCCCCACCCTCTTAAACAGACCTTCCCTTCTGATCATTGCCTCTTAAACGTGTTTGACATGTTCTTTTCTCCGTCAGGGCTTTGGTCACTTTGTCTCATGTGTCTAGAAGGCTCCTTCTCCCCTCACTACACCTCAAATTCTAATCATTTCTTAAGTCCTATGTGAGGTATGGTCTCTTTCTTGATTCATTCTCTGACCAAATAGCATCTTGTCATATTTATTGTTTTACCTCTCAGGCATGCCAGTTATTTCTATAAGAGCCCAAACTTCCTCAAGGCAGGGTCTACAACTTTATCGTTTTGTATCTCCCAAGGGCTGTGTCCAATATTGAGCAGGCAGAGAATGAAAGGAAGAATTCAGGAAAGAGTGCTTATGCTCATAATGGACTATATTTCTACTCCTTCATATTCTCATTTAGTAGAGCATAAAAAATTCCCAAACAACTGCTTTTCAATGAACAACACAGAACTGGTTCATAAGTGCATGTTCCAAAAATACATTGATGATAAAAAAACCACCTTTTGTCCTTGTCACAGGAAGGTATGCTGTGATCTACTACCGACTCATGTTTTAGTAAATATTTCAGCAATCAATTTATTTGGTGCTATGATTTTTATATTTTTTATCTAAGTTGTATTTCATTTTGTGTTGCTTCTAAAGGAGTTTATTTGCATGCTGAAATAGTGTATTTCTAGGCTATTTGGAAAGGAACGAGCACTCTCAAAGTATACATATAGATTACACTAGGGTTTGATAATGATACTTAGCAGGGTTTAAGATAGGGGGATGGCTTCAAAGTCACTATCACATTAGTATATTGTGGCAGGAATAAGAATAGTATTTACATTTTAGAAAGAGGATACAATTTAGGCATGGTGAATGAGTCATTGCCGTGCAATGAGTGAGATTGTAATTTTGTTGGAAGTAGAGTTTATGAGGTCTCATTTTCTATCTTTTTTATTTGCTATAAATTTCCCTAGGAGAGTATTTTTATATAAATATATTGTTAAATAATCTCAACAGTCCAAAACAAGTGCATTATAGATTAACATAGATTATTAAAAGTCAGATTAAAATTTAAGAGTGATATTTTAATGCTATTGCACTTAAAAGTAAGAATTTTAAGGTTATAAAGTAGACATTTTTTCTGTAAAATGATGCTCCTAGTCATTTCAGATATATATTTTTATTGCTTAATTCTTTTATTGGATCTTAATTCTTTTACAGGTATAACATTCCAAAGTTCACTCACATAATGCAGTAATGTACAATTGCTGACACAGTTTCAAACTATTGTTTCTTCTTGAACCCCTTCATATCATCTCCCTTTTATCCCCCACCCCCAGAAACCCCTCACTCACCTTTTCCTCTGTAATAGGGTTTAGAAGGTTCGCAGGGAGATGAGTCACTCAAGGTACAGTGTAGCAACAATGAAATATGCAACTTTCCTCTAGTTCTTAAAAGCTCCCTCCCCTCCTACTAACATGATCCTAATTCTACCTTACAAATCCAGCTAGACTAGGGATGTACACTGCTACAGATAGGAGCTGGAAACATGGGGAATGCAGGATAGATGATCCCTTCAGGACCAGTGGTGAGAGTGCTGATACCGGGAAGGTGGAGGGAAGGTGGAGTAGAAAGGGGGAACCAACTACAGGGATCTACATATAACCTCCTCCCTGGAGTATGGACAACAGGGAAGTGGGTGAAGGGACACATCGGACAGTGTGTGATATGACAAAATAATAATAATTTGTAAATTATTAAGGGTTCATGGGGGAGGGGGAGTGGGGCGGGAGAGGAAATATGGGGAACTCATACAGGCGGCCTAAGTAGAAGGAGGAAGTTTCAAGAATGATGGTGGTAACAAATGTGGTCTGCATGCAATTGATGTATGTATTGATCGTGATAAGAGTTGTATGAGCACCCAATAAAATGATTTAAAAAAAGAGAGTGGTTTAATAGCCTGATTTTCACACTGTTTTCCAGAGTTTTAGTTAACTCTTATTCCCGACTTGCTAAAAGCAGAGATCTTGAAGCTCTTCTGATGAAGATCAAAGACTACAACCTTTGGTGAGGATTATACCTTAACATAATTAAAAGAAAAATCCTCAAAACTGGGTCAGTAAGCAATATCATAATGAATGGAGAAAATATTGAAAATGTCAAGGATTTAATTTCACTTGAAATTACAACCAGAATCCAGGGAAGCAACAGTCAAGAAGTTGAAGGACAGATTTCATTGGGCAAATCTGATGTCGCATTGAGGATTGAGACATACGTGATATTTTCTTTTTCGTTTTTTAACAAATCATTTTATTTTGGGCTCCTGCAAATCTTATCACAATCCATACGTCTATCCATATGTCAAGCACATTTGTACATTTGTTGCCATCATCATTCTCAAAACATTTTCTTTCTATTTTCCCCCTTACTCTCCCATCTTCCCTCCCTCCCTCATGAACACTTCATCATTATAAATTACTACTTTTCCATGTCTTACACTGTCCAATATCTCCCTTCACCTACTTTTCTGTTGTCCATCCTCCTGGGAGGCAGTTATCTGTAGATCATTGTTATTAGCTCCCCCTTTCTCCTTCACCTTCCTCTTACATTTCTGGTATCTCTACGCACATTGTGGGTGCTGAGGGGGTTATCTGTCCTAGATTCCCTGTATTTCTAGCTCTGAACTGTACCCATGTACATCTTTTGGTCTAGTTGGATTTGTAAGGTAGAATTCGGATCATGATAGTGGAGGGAGAGAAAGCATTAAAAATCTAGAGAAACACTGTATGTTTCACGGTTGATATACTGTCCACTAACTGGCTCCTCTCCTCCCTGAGATCCTTCTGTAAGGGGATGTCTAGTTGCCTGCAGATGGGCCTTGGGTCTCCCCTCTGCATTCCCCCCTCATTTACAATGATATGTTTTTTTTGTTCTTTGTTGCCTGATACCTGATCCTATCGACATCTTGTGATCCCACAGGCTTGTGTGCTTCTTCCATGTGGAATTTGTTGCTTCTGAGCTAGATGACTGCTTGTTTATCTTCAAGCCTGTAAGATCCTAGGCACTATATCTTTTGATCACCTCAGGCATTCAGAAGATGGACAATGTATAAGAAAGACTACAGAATCTTTGATTCCTTTGAATTATGATGCTGGTAAAGCAATATTAAATATGCCATAGACTGCCCTAAGAACACACAAATCTGTCTTGGAAGAATAAAAGCCAGAATGCTACTTAGAAGGGAGGATGATAGGACATCCTTTGTATCACATATTTTGGACATGCTATCAGGAAATGCCAGTTCCTGAAAAAGGACATTGTGCTTGGTAAAGTAGAGCACCCTGAAAGAGAGGGAGACCTTTGGAGGGGTGAATAGACACAGGGCTGCACCAATATGCTCAAATATAACAAGGATTCACTTCATTCTGTTGTACAGAGTGGCTTGCTCTGAGTTGGAACTGAATTAATAGCACCCCTCCATGACAATGTACTGTAATGTTGCTTTGGGGCCAGTGAAGGAAAAGATCTGGTGGTTATGGATGACGTTACCACAGAGAAAGAAGCATATTTTAAATGTCCTATTTTCTATCTTCCTAAAAAAGGTGGAACTACCCATATAGCATGAGTGAATTGAATGCCAAGATAAAAGGATGCTTGGTGACCCCAAATGTCTTGATTTGGGAAGGTGTGGCTATTGTACTACTGTTGTTGATTTATTTTAATTTGGTCAAATCATACTTTGGTCAAATCATACTTTATATGATATTCATTCTTGTAAGTTTACTAAGACTTGCTTTATGGCCTAACTGGTTGTCTATCTCAGAGAATATTCCATGTGTATTTGAGTATAATATATTCTCTGCTGTTGTTGAGAGGAATGTTCTATAGATATGTTGTCTAGATAATTTGTACTTTTATTCAGATCTTCTGTTTACTTATTAACCTTTCTTGTTGGTCTATCTATAATAGAATGCCAAGTATTAAAGTTTCCAAATATTACTGTTGAAATTGTCAATTTCTTCCATCATTTCTGTCACATGTTGTTTCATGCATTTTGTTGCTCTTATTATGTGCATATGTTTATTAATCATATTTTCCTAATTGACTGGATCTTTTATAATTTAAATTGTCCTTCTCTGATCCCCCTCTAATATTCTCTTTCCAATTATGTATTTTCTAGTATAACATTTAATTTTTTTAACACTAGTTTTATTATATTTTGAGTTATTTTCTTAGTGGTTTCTCAAGGCTTTGCCATATTCATTTTAAGTAATTTTAATCTACTTATTTATGTTAACTTAATTACAAGATATAGAAATGGTAACTTTATTCTCTCTTCCCCCTTTATAATTACACATATTATATTTCGTGTATGCATAAAACTCCCAAATACATTGCTATAATTGATACTTTAAATAATTTTATGACTAATGAAGCTGAGAGAAACAAAGAAAGCAAGTATATATTTAGAGTTGTATTATATTAGTCTTATTTCTATTTTATGAGTTCTTTATTTATTTCTATGTACTCATGTTTTATCTAGAGTTATTTCCTTAGTTCAATACAGCTTTGCTCCTATGTGCTATTATTGCCCAATAGACTGCATTTCTGCATGTTAAGTGTTCTATACTATACTTATTTATATATAATTTTATTGATCAAATTTATACCTTTTGCTTAATAAAGCTGAAGAATGGAAAGTTATATGCATTTATATTGCCTTTTATAATAATATAATTACCACTAAATTTTTCTTTTCATATGTCGATTTGGATTAATATCTGGAGTCACTTACTTTCAGCTTAGTATATGTTACAAAGTGAGACTGATAGCAATGCATTTTTAAGGTTTTATTTATCAAGGCATGTCTTTTACTTTTTTAAAGTAACTTTGAAGGATACAGGATTTTTAGTTGACAGCCCCCATTCCCCGCAGCCTTTCAGCACTTTGACTATATTACTACACTGCTTTTGGACTTCTACTTTTTCTTTTTAAAAGATAGGAAGTTTATTTGCGGAGAGAATAACTTTAAGGTACAGTTGGCCCTCTGTAACTTTACTTGAAGAAAAATCCAAAGTCATTCAGTGGTCCAAGCAATTCTTCTGAGGCTAAGAAGGAGCATAAATTTCTATTTTCATGGCATTTACATTATAGAGGGCATTAAACATCATCTAGATATATTATATAGGAGGATGTGTTTGAGTTATAGGTACACACTATCTTGTTTTATACAAGGGTGAGTAAAACATGGCTACAAAAGCCTTGAATCCTTTATTTAAAAAATTATCAAAGTGCAAAGCTATTGCTTCTGGACACATCCTTCATCTCTCACTGCCCTTGAGTCAGTGCTGACTCCTCATGACCCCAGTTTATGATAGTAGAAAGCCCAGGCCTTCTTCTGCGGAGCAGCTGGTGTTTTCGGATTTAGGCCATACAGATTTTAGCCCACTATGTATATACTACACCACCAGGGCTCCATCTAGGTGGACACAACACTGAAGACAATGGTTCCATCTTTCTCACCCCCTAATGCAGCAGTTCTCAACCTACAAGTCATGACCACTTTGGGGGTCTAACAACCCTTTCCCAGGGTCGCCTAAGAGCATTGCAAAGCACATATTCCCAGTGGTCTTAGGAACTGAGATATCGCCTTTCTGTCTCCAGGCAGGTGCGCCCACATGCAAGTACCTGGTGTGAAGACTTACCCATGCTACATCGTGCTTCAAGACAAAATTTTATTGATTTGTAATTGGAAATACATATTTCACGGTATATAATTGCATATTGTTTTGTGATGAATCACTGCTTTAACTGTGTTCAGTTTGCAACAATGAAAATACATCCTGCATATCAGATATGTTCATGATGATTCACAACAGTAGCAAAATGAAATAGAAGTGAAAATAATTTTATGGTTGGGGGTCACCACACCATGAGGAACTGTATGAAAGGGTTGCAGCATTAGAAAGCTTATAAACTACTGCCCTAATGAATTCTGAGCTCATACACTATATTAAAACAGCAGTTTGGGCATCATTAAGAGATTAAAACAGTGTGTTATGTTTTAGTGTTTTTGTTGTTGCTTTTAAATTTTGTGAAAAGAAGTCTGAAGGGACAAGGATGGACTGTAGGATGGGTAGGGTGACGTTTCCCAACAAAATTCTCATAGGTCAGCCATTGCTATGCAGGAAGAATGAGGGAATGCATTGTCCTGATTATGGTGTGTGTGTGTGTGTGTGTGTGTGTTTGTAATCCTTGTCATACCATTCTAGCCTTTTTTTTTCTCCAGTGTACTTTTAATTTTCATGAAACCTATTCCTATTAAGCTCCCACAGTCACCTTGTCTTCTGAAAATTCATATCAAGATTACCCGTTTGGAGTTCCCCAAATTAGTTGCCATAATCTTTTGATCTGAATTGTCTGTCTTGAATTTAACTGAGGGACCTACGCCCATTTCCTGATGAGGTCAGATGCTATGTTTACTCTAGTTTCCTTACAACTGTTGATCTGCTTTTCCTTTTTTTTAGTTTTATGATGCTCTGTGTGTCTTTCAGCCTTTTTACTATCCATTTGTTTGTGTGCGTGAATCTATTTGTTTTTACTCTGTTTGGAGATTATTGAGCTTCTTGAATATGCATATCAAACTTTCCACTAAAATTTAGGAAAATTTCAGTCATTTCACGAAATATTTTTTTCTGAGCTTTCACCTTTCTCCTCTCCGTCTGCAACTTCTGTTAAATACATGGTTTTATAAGTAATGTGTCCTGTATTTCTCTAAGTGTGTTTTAATTTTTGTTCCTTTTGTTGTTTTTTGGATAGCATAATCTATATTAATCTATCTTTAAATTTGTTAAATTCTCCTGCCAGTTCAACTCTCCTCTCTTTGTATAGTAGTGTGAATGAATGAATGAATTCTACTGTGAATGAATGTCTCTCTTTGTATAATAGTTTAGTGGTTATCCACGATTGTATATAGTCCCTGAGTGGTGCAAAAAGCTAATCTTCCTAGCAGTTAACCAAAAGACTGTTTGAGTCTACCTAGTGTTGCCTTTGAAGGAAAGTCTGACTTTCTACTTTTCAAAAACCACTTATTAAAAACCGTATGGAGCACAGTTCTGCTGACACCTGGGTCACCATTAGTTGGATTAGACCCAGTGACAACTCAGTTTTGTAGGATCTGTTATATATACACACAGTATATATATATATATATATATAAATGTCATGATCTCTTTTTAACTTTATTTTGACTTCAGTTACAGCAAACTTGGTTACATAGCAGATTATAAGTTTTACATAAAATTCATATACATTTGTTTCTTATAGCTTTTACATTTTTATCCATAACATATATATCATTATCTTCTAAAACTGTTTTAGGAGTTGCATACAAGTTTACAGAGTAGATCAGCATCTTACATAAAACAATTCATATACATTTTGTACAATTTATTGATTGCAATTCCTACTTGAAACCACTTAGCCCACTTCCTGTTTGTTTCCTGTTTCTAGTGTTCTTTTGGTAAATTGCTGCCCTTTTGACCGCCCATGGTTCAATATTCTATAGCGTGTGTCTCTATCTAGTGTTATGATTCCCCATATAGACCTGTCAACTGTTTGATTCAAAATTGAGTCATTGCTGAAGATAAAATGGGAGCATAAGTTAATGTGGTAAAGAAAGCTGATTGTGCCCAGCTATTACACGATATAGCATCTGAGGTCTTAAAGGCTTGAAGTTAAACAAGTGGCCACCTAGCAGGGAAACAACATAGTCCACATGGAAGAAACATACACCAACCTCTGTGATTATGAGACGACCATGGGATCAGGTGAGGGAATCTACTTTTGAAATCAGGCATCAGAAGACCCAAAATGAACAACCATTTTGATGTGAACGAGGGTGGTGAGAACGGAGACCCAAAAGTTATCTGTAGAAAACTGGACATCCCTTACAGAAAGATCACAAGGAATGGCCGAGTCAGGTAGGATACAGTGTAAAACCGATGAAACACAAAACATTCCAGTTATGTAATGCAACCTCCTCTCGGAACACAATATTGACACTCCAGTTCTATCTTACAAATCTGGCTAGACCAGAGCATGCACACTGGTCCAACTCCTAGCACTGATCAACCTGCCCCCCCCCCCATCCCTGCATCCCACCTCTGGGGGACAAACAGCAAAAAGGTGGGTGAATGGGAGAGAGAGGACGATGTAAAATATGAAAATAAAAATAAATTATAGAGGGTTCATGAGGGTGGAAATGTAGGGGAGGGAGGGGGAAAAGAGCTGATACCAAGAGCTCAAGTGGAAAGAAAATGTTTTGGAAATGATGATGGCAACATACGTACATATATGCTTGGTACGGTGGATGGATATATGGCTTGTGATAAGAGCTGTAAGAGCCCCCAGTAAAATGTTTTATTAAAGTAAAAAACAAAAGAAAACAAAAAACAGTACAAAATTGAGTCCTGGGGGTCAGCTACTAAGTTGCAGACCTGTAGACCACAATCTTTTAATTCCATCTTCCAACAAGCATTTTGAAGCTTCTTTATACAAAATGTACGTTTCTATATTTTAGTTGCTTAATTGAAGTTTAGAAATCTCATCTTTCTTTATCTGCCTCTACTTATAATAAATACTAGAGTGGAAAACGGCTGCAAAAAAAAAGAGACCGACCTTCATTTAGATGGATTGACATAGTGGCTGCAACGATGGGTGGAGGCATAGCAGAAATTGTGAGGAGAGTGCACAGCTGGGCAGTGTTTTGTTCCATTGTTCATAGGGTCACAAGAGTCAGAACCAACTCAATGGCCCCTAACAACAGCAATTTATAATAAAATGGTATTTAATATTTCCTTTATGTACTTTGAGAGTCATATCAGGCAGTGTTATGAATTTTGAAACATGAGAGAAATATAATTTTGAATAGTCAAGAGAGGGAATGGACAGTCTTGTATTTACTCAAATTTTGACTCTTTCCACTCCTCCTCCTTTTTGATGTTCAGAGATGTGGGGGCGTTCTTGGCAGAACCTGTAGATCTGGGGGAGAGGTGTAGAAAGCACAGGATGGTGCTGCATCTCCTGGAGCAGTTTTGAAGCTGCTGAATAGTAATCCACACCCGTAGGTAGCTGGAACCCGCACTTCCATACCTCCTGAAATATTCCGGTCTTGAGTCAGGTGGAAGCCACTGGATAAGAAATCTGCACCCTTAGGTAGCTAGAACCCACGTTCCATGACTCCTGGAAAAAATTCCAGTCTTGAGGCAAATAACACCTCAGCCCAACTCACCTGACAACCTTCTGCTTTGACCTCTGAAACACAGCCTACCAGAATGCTTCTAGCTTCCCCATAGTATGGCTAAGATCCTGTAATGCAATTGGAGAGGAAGATCCTATAATGTGATTGGACAAATTAGTCCTGTAAGATGATTGGATGGGTTGGCTCAGCCAGCTACACCTAATTTATATACTTAGCTGGGAACATCTCATTTACGTAGCCCACAGTGTGGGCCTATTTTCTTTCACGTTACAAACCTGTAACCTTATAAGGATGTTAAGGAAGAAGGTGAAAGAAGTTATTTGATTGGCTAATAAAGCATATATAAGCCTTACAAAATCTGTAATAAAGTTAGATCTGTGTCATTGAGGTTGGTCTTCAGAGTCTGTGTGTATATCAGTTGACTCCGTCGCATTCACCTCCCTGCGTGCTCGACCTGTTCCCACACAGAGTCCCTCTTTCATCACTTCCTTCTTATTAAATATCTTTTAGCAATTCTTTTAGAAGAGGTACACTAATGACAATTAAAGTATTTTCCTTTGTCTGGGTGTATCTTTATTTCCCCTTTGTTTCTGAAGGATATTTTTACTTGATAGAAAATTGTAGACTGTCAATCTTTTTTTGTTCTGCACTTATTCTTTTTTTTCTGGCCTCTATGGTACTTATCATGAAATCTACTGTCACTTGAGTTGTTTTTCCATTGTAAGTAAAGTAAAATTCATCTCTTGCTGCTCTCTAGAGTTTTGCTTTGTAGTTTTCATGAGTTTGATTATGATGTGTTTTGGCTTGAATTTCTTTGGAATTATTCTGTTTGAAGTTTGCTCACCATATTTGGGAGTCTTCTGGCTGTTAGCTCTTTAAAGAATATTCAACCTACATAGTCTTTCTCCTTTTTTATGACCCTCAAATGCTATAAATATTAGATTTTTTATTATAGTCTCAGAGATCCCTTAGGATTTCCCCCCTCTTTATTCCATGTATTTTGTCTCTTACTGCTTGGATTGGATACTTTGTGCTGTTCTTCAAGTTCACTGACTTCCTTTCTCTCTCTCTCTCTCTCTCTCTCTCTCTCTCTCTCTTTCACTGACTTTCTTATGCCACCTGTTTTGCCGTTAGACCCTTCCAGTGGGTTTTAAAATTAGTTATTGAATTTTTCAGTTCTAAAATTTAGATTTTCTTTACATTTTCTCTGTCTTTGAGAAGACTTTAAATTTCTTTGCTGTGCCTATCTGTCTTTTGTTTTCTTCAAATTTTCACATACTTGCTCATTGGAAGAATTATAATGATTGCATTAAAACATTCAATCACATAATTATATTATTTATAATCTTGTTTATTGTTGGTTTTATTTTTTCTTTCATTTTGAAATTTTCTTAGCTCTTGATATGATGACTGATTTTTATCTTGGAATTTTTGGTGTTAGAGGATGAGATATTTAGCCTTATTTGCATGTTCTATATTTTAGGATTTCTGCCTTATTACTGTAAGTTGAAAGTAAGAGTCCATGTTCCTTAATAGGCCCCCTTTGACATTCTGGGTTGAGAAGGCTCTAATTATTTCTGAACAAGGGTGGAATTTCAGACCATCCACTAGGCCTCTGCTGACGCAATCCTAGTTCAAATGGGAGGAATGCCTTATTATTGTTCACCTCAAGGCCTCCACTATTGCCACCATTAAGGGAGGCCCCTTTATTGATGGACAGCAATGGAAGTTATGGTTTATTACTCGGCCTTCTCTGTCATCATCCTGGACAAGATGGGGAGGAAATATGCTCTCATGACAACTTTGTGAAGGTAGAAGTTTAGATGTTGCACTTGGCCTATGCTGTCACAGGTGGAAATGGTTCACAGTGTTGGCCTTGTTTTGTGCTTGCTTGAAGTAGGATGGTTTGTGTTTAAAACTTTTCTGTTTTGATATTATGACTTTTCCCTGGGTCTTGGGTTAAAGAAATGAAGATTTACTTGGAACTTTTTTTTATTTGAATGCATTGGTCTTTCCTGATTGCAAGCATCTACATACAGTATTTTATCCAGGATTTATAACGCAAAAAGAAAACCTAGGAAACTTAACAACCTATTGTTCCTTGGGTCCAAAGGTCCTTAACTGGTTTGTTTTCTTTCTCTAATTAAGCCACCTTATGTACATTTCATATATAATGTCCAGAGTTATTAGTTTAACTTAAAGGAATAGGGGGAGGTGCATGTGCTTTTGTAAATCATCTAAGAAATATAAGCCCCAAGCATTATTTGGACATAACAATTTTATGAACCAAGGGTACTTGAAAACTATTTTGATACAGAACCACAATTATGTTAAAATATAAGAGCTTTTTAATTATAAGATAATGTACACAAAGGTCATTTCTGCATCTCATTGCATATTGTACCTGGCCTCCTTAGAAGTGGGAGGCCCTTTATCTCTGTGGTGGGAAGAACTGCTTACCATGAATGAATTTCCTAATGATGGTGGGAGATTGCAGAAGAAGTCTTGTGTTATCGCTTATTCTCTGGCTCCACCTAAAACGATGACCATTTAATAGTTCGTATAATTGTATAAGGAGAAAATATGTGGCACTTGCACAATGGAGGAAATAGAAACAGAAATTTGGAGTCTATCACACCTGAGTTATCCTTGCAGTATATGAAGATTTAGCTCTTGTACTTACCTTGAAATGGTCATTATTAGACTTGAGATAGATATAGTGATTAGCTTAGATGTCAACAACAGTAAACTATAGTCCAAGGTTACAAACCGTACTGAAATTGTGTCTTCACTGGCAGAGTTTATGACCACACCAAGGTAACCTAAGGGTAAATGGTTTGCCACTTTCCTGGAAAAAGCAATCACTATTTTATTGTTCATAGAATTTTCTCCACTTCTCTTTCAACATGAAATGATGGCTTTTGCCATCAGCATCTTAACTCCTGGTACTTAGGAGTCTCAGCATGAAAAGGGTCAGAAAACTAGGGGGGGGGGGAGCTACCTAGAGCTGAACACATTAACTGAATCTACTGAACAAAATCTGATTTATTACACCATATAACCCACATCCCTTTAGGTAATACTGTCAAAAGCCATGAAGAAAACTTTCAGATTTAAATGGTACCGAATAAGGAAAGTCTATGATGTTGGCT
The DNA here is from genome assembly GCA_004026705.1 of Nesogale talazaci. NCBI lineage: Eukaryota > Metazoa > Chordata > Mammalia > Afrosoricida > Tenrecidae > Nesogale > Nesogale talazaci. Next base: position 141,303 of record PVJH01000268.1, read on the forward strand.
CCACAAACTTGCAACATAAGAAATTTTAAAAAGAGAAATGAGTTCTGAGATTGTATCTTCAATATAATTTTCCCTCAATTTGATTTTCTTTTCTAGTACAACCATTAAATATTCTAACCTTGGAGTCAAACTGCAATGGTTTCAATCCCTACTTTTGCCATTCACTACCCATGAGACTCCAGGCACATTAGCTAACCTTCCTGAACCTTGATTTCATGATTGGTGAACTATCCATCATGTAGGACCTACCTTTTAGAATTATTGTGAGATTTACATGCAGTAAAATATATAATTGTTCAGAAAATCTGGCCCATTAGAAACGTTCAATACATGTTAGGTAACATGATAAACTTTTTTCTTCCCCAGGAAACATGTATAGCTTTGGGAATGTGTTCCACTTGCCAACAGGATGTAATTCTCCTTGTTTATTTCATTTCTTAGCTCTGCTATTCCATTTCTTATCTGTGAGTATGGTATCTAGCTGGGTAGGGATTTGTGTTAGTCTGGGTAGACTAGAGGAACAAATTTCATACACTTGCATGTAGATATAAGGAAAGGATTTATATACAAAAGGAATGTGACACTAAGAAGGCATCCCAATCCAGTCCAGTACAAAGTCATAAGTCTGATATTAACCCATATGCCCGAAATCAGTCTACAAGTCTCCCTCTGACTCACGGAGTCACAGGTCAGTGGGTGCAGAATTCCGGCACCAGCAGCGGTCTCCCCATGGCTCCCTGCTTCCAGGGCTCAGGGTCCATCGACAGCAGAAGCAACTCATCGCTGGCAGAGGTCTCCATGTGGCCACCCCAGCTTCAGAGGTCTGGCTCCATCAGGGCAAAGCTGCCGCAGGCAAAGCAGGGCAAAGTGGTTTCTCTGCCGGCTCCTCCAGCTTCTCGGACGCTGCCATCTTGCCTTTTCCATGACTCATCGCCTCTGAGATTAACTCCCAACAACTAGGGAAGATAGCTTCTGATCTTCAGATTAACAGACTAGACTCCACCCCTACATTTCAATCATAAAATTAACATAAGTACATGACTGCCACAGGATTCAACTTTATACAGATACCTGTTACAGGTTTCATAGTTATACAACATCAAGTTAATTTTTTGGTGAGTTTTATTATGAAATTGGTGAAATTGTAAGTTTGTTTTCATTTTGTTTTGCCCAGGATCTCTAGCCATTACCCAACTGTAGGTAACAATTTCAGAAATTAGAGCCAGGATGAAAAGGAATCAGACAAACCAACTTGAAAATGTGGCTAAGATGAAGATATAACCCTCCATTGTCATGTTCAATGTGGTGTGGATCTGCTGTGAAAATATAGACAGAATATGATCTATTTGGGGGCTGTCCTGGTCATACAACAGTCAAACTCTACTCAACTCAGAGTTGATTCTGACTCAAAGCGACCCTGTAAGACAGAATAGCATCATCCCTGTGGGATTCTGAGACTGTGCCTCTTTATGGGAGTAGAAAGCCTTCCTTGTTTTTCTGTGACTGTAAATGAGTGTTTCACTATTCATGAATTCCTTTTAGTATAGGTACTAAGATATGCTTGCTGCTGCTTAAAAATAGTATCTATAATCACTTTTATTTGTAACTTTATGTCCAAATGAAACATTGAATAGTTTGACCTTTACAACATTCTCAATGAGAATATGACAGTGGGTAAACTGAAGATTACTTCCAAAGGGTAAAAGTTAGCAAAAGAGAGTAATCATCCTTATTCTTAAATTCCTGGGAGATTATTTAATGATATAGCTTTTTAAAGATTGGAGTGGGCAGAGGTGGAACAAATCAAAGAAGAATATGATTTAGCTTGCTGAAATATCAACTTGAAACCTAATTTTATGTGCCAAATTTTCAGTCACTGAATTAATCTAAGGCTTATATAAAGTATTTATTTATTTATTTTGTTTATGCACCAGATTGTGCCAACTACCTACTGTTTGTTAGGCTCCAGCAACTGAAAATAAAATGGTGGGGCATGGGACTTCAATCTATTGGGAGTATAGTAATTTATGCCCCCTTGTTAATTTATGTTTAAATTTTTTTCTGGCCAATTTGCCAGATAGAAAATTATTGGTCGAGAATTATTGTCTTTCAGAACTTTCCACATCATTCCATTGTCTTCTGTTCTCTATGGTTTCTGATAAGAAATTGATTCTTAGGGGTAACTGATCATGACTGACATATACCATCCTCCTAGGGGTCGGACAACAGAAAAGTAGGTGAAGGGAGATAGCGGTTGGTGTTAGACATGAAAAAATAGTAATTTATAAATTATCATGAACTCGTCAGGGAGGAGAGGTGAGGGCGGGAATAAACTGATACCAAGTGCTCATGTAGAAAGAAAGTTTTGAAAATGATAATGGCAACATATGTATAAATATACTTGACACAATAGATTGTGGTAAGAGCTTTACAGCAATGATTTTTAAATGCAATGATTTTTAAAAGTTGGTTCTTTAATTTTATTGAGGATATTTTGTATATCACCTCGCTTGCTGCTTTCAAGGGTCTCACTTGTTTTTGGCTTTTAACAGTATGAAACATGTCTTATTATGGATCACTTTGACTTAATCTTATAGCTTGTTGAGATTCCTGAATATATAAATTAATATATTTTAAAAAATTTGGGAAGTTTGGGGCAATTGTTTCTTTAAATATTCTTTGATCTCTCCTCTCCTACTCCCTCCATCTTCCTCTTCTAGGATTTCCAGCATGTATATATTAAGAACACTTGGCATAGTCCCATATATCCTTTATACTCTATTTTCCTTCATCCTACTTTTTCTTTTTTCCTTGGGCTGTACAATTTAAATTTTTCTATGTTTGAGTTTGTCAATTCTACATTCTGCCTGTACATATCAACTCTTAAATACTTTAGCTTTTTATTTTTCAGCTCCAAAGTTAATATTTGATTACTTTATATCATTTCAATCTATTTATCGATGTTTTTATTTAGTGAGAAATAGTTCTTTTGGTATATTTTAGTTCCTTGTTCATATATGACAGTGGCTTCAAAATTTTTTCTTCTATCTTCAATGTTTATGCTTCCTCAAAGGAGCTCTGTTGGTGTAGCAAGTTACACTCTGGCTTATAAACTACAAGGGCCGCAGTTTGAAGCCACCAATCACTCCACTGGAGCAAGATGGAACGTTCGTCTATCATAAAAAGTTATAGTCTTCAAAACATACAGGGACATTTCTGCTTTGGCCTATAGGGCTGTGATGAGTTGAATCAACTCAATGACTGTGAGGTTTTGTTGTTGTTGTTCTTCTTTCTCGGAGATGCGATTCTGTATTTTTCCTTTTTACCTGTGAATGACCCACATTTTGTTGTTTTGTTATATGTCTTGTAGATTTTGTTTTTCTTGTTTAAAACCAGATGTTTCAATATTGTAACATGGTAACTTTGTTATTCAGATCCTTCTCTTCTGTGTTGCCATTGGTAATTGTGGCTGCAGTTGTCTATCTGTTTAGTGATTTTTTGGCATCACTGCCCTCTGGTGGTGGGAGTAGGAGGCCCAGCATTTGCTCCTGTGGAGCTGCTGCTGGATTTGAACTGGCTTAATGATTTTATAAACAGGATTTCTTCTTGTGTGTGGTTACTAAAGCAGTCAGTCAATGACCTGACATTTCCTTAAATAAAGAAATTTAGCTGTTCCTTCATTAGGTCTGTCCTAGTTGTTGTTGTTAGGTGTCATCAAGTCACCTCTGATCCAAAGCATCCCCATGCACAACAGAAGGGGCACTGTCTGATCCTGTGCCCTCCTTACAATTGTTCCTCCATATGAGTCCACTCTTGCAGCTGCCAGATCTCAACCTAGCTTATTGAGGGTCTTCCATTTTTTGGCTGCCTCTCCTTTACCAAGCATGAGGTCCTTGTCATGGACTGACCTTTCTATCCAACATGTCCAAACTATGTAAGAGGGAGTCTCACCATTCTTGTCTCTAAGGATCACTCTGATCATACTGCTTCCAAGACAGATTTGTTTGTCCTTTTGGCAGTCTTTGTAGTTCCAGTATGTGTCACCAGCACCACAATTCAAACACATTGATTCTTCTTGAATCTTCCTTATTCAATGTCTAATTTTTACATTCATAAGGTGATTGAAAATGCCATGGCTTGACTCAGGTGCACTGTAGTCCACAAAGTAACATCATTGCTTTTCAATACTCTAAAGCAGTCTCGTGAAGCAGATTTTACCCAGTGTAACACATCCTTTGATCTATGACCTTCTATGAGCATAGATAATAGATCCAAGAAAGAAGAAATCCTTGATTCAAGCTGCTCTCCATTTATCACGATGTTATTTATTGTTCTAGTTGTGAAAATTTTGATCTTCTTTACATTTCATTGTAACTCATATTGAAGGCTGCAATCCTCGATCTTCATCAGAAAAAGCTTCAAGTCCTTCTCTCTTTCACTAAGTAGAGTTGTGTCATTTGTCTATTTCAGGTAGTTAATAAGCCTCCCTTCAAACCTGAGATTACTGTATCTTTTTTTTATCATAGTTATACAAAAGTTGATTCCCTCACTTTTTCCAGCTTAATTACTGTTTCAGCGGGGTGGCTTATTTTGGGGGCTCCTCACCCTACCATTTCTTAAGAAGCCATTCAGCATGTGTAATACTGTCAGCTATTGGATACTTCCCGACTTCCACAATCACTTAGTGATTCTTTGGAGTCTGCCAATGATACTGGCCTTTCTCCAATCTTGTACAAGTGAAGGCTAGCCAGACAGAGGAGTTGGACTTCAAAAGTCATAGCTGTTCTCTACCCCATTCCAAAAACATCATCACAGGAAGGCGGCAGTGAGGAAGGCATGCTAGTTCAACCCCTGCTTGCCAGAATAGGCAACACAACTCATCCAGCATGCCAAGGAGTCAAATGTTTTCTGTATTTATTTGAGATATATATTTTTCTTTTTGCAGATAAATAAGTGTCTTTAGTTGATGTGTTCATTTCTGAGATCTTCCCAAATCTTTACAAAGTCAGTCACATGTAGCACTGATTAGAGGAGGGGGCCATGTCTACCTTTTCCACCTCCCTACCCCACAGAGCAATGCAGGAACAGCTATATTGCTTGAAAGTTCTAGGTTTCAAACATGTTTAAGTATGCAACTATCTTCAAGCAGAAGCTCCACTAAGTAAACAGGTCAGCTAGGTTACATATTTCTGTGAAGAATTTTGGGCATTGCCATAGTCCCCAAGGCTTCTGGAGTAGGTTCATACTCCTGTTTGAGATGAGACCGTCTTATCAACCATCTGAACGTCTTCAGTGTGCAAAACAATCTCTTATGTGAACTATGATTCCACTCACTAAGGCCCAAAGTCCCCAGAATGAAGCATTTGAGCCAATGAGAGGGACTAACTCATTGTCATAGAAAAAGTTCTGACAAATAGTGACTCTATAGGACAGAGTAGAACTGCCCGTTTGGGTTTCTGAAACTGTAATTCTTTATGGGAGTAGAAAGCCTCATCTCTCTCCCATGGAGAGAATGGTGGGGTTTGAACTCCTGACCTTGTGATTAGCAGTCCAACAAGTAAGATTTACCACTCAGTGTATATTAAAGCTATAAGGCTCTCCAAGGGTGCCCATCACAGGAGGAACACAGCGTTGGGGGGTGGACAGGGGCGGTCTCATTTGGCTGCAGCAGCAGCAAACTCATAGTATCAAAGTGAGTACTCAGGCACATTGCTGATGCCTGCCACCTCTCGTGGATTGTCTGCCACCCCTCAAGTGCCTGACCCTAGGGACAGCGCAGATTCCCTGTTGGGCAAATTACAGTGACACACTGTGATGTGATTGGTAGAAGGAGCTGTGCTTATATACACCTCAGCAACCTTGATGAATGCACACTTACACAGTATGTGACATATCCAAGAGATCTGTTCTCTGAACCTTGAGCCCTTTTTGACATGAAAGCAGCAGGAAGTTTCCTCCTCCATGCTAGCTCCCCACCCCTGCCTTACATCTTAAAAGGTATCCTCACATTATGTGCATATCAACCTTTGTATGCCATTCTTCCTGCCACCCCCAGCCATTTCCCATGTAGTCAGTCTTGGGACAGGCAGAGAGGAGTGGTGGGAAAGTCTTAGAGGGTCAGGAGAAGGACCACAATAATATGTGCTCGCAGCAGGAGCCCTAATCATGGCGTGGTAAGATGGCAGAGCCGAGGACCTCACCCTTGGTTCCAAGGTTGCCCTTCAGGAGGTGCTACAGGGTCCTACAGAGAAGGCCTTCAGGTCTCCATGTTCCTCCTGGAGTTCCCACTGTAGAAGATCCTGGCCAGTCAGTATCACACTCTGATCACCAGAGAGTCTCTATTTGAGATTGCTTTTTGAGAAAGAAAGGGAGCACTACTACTAACACCATTGAGATAATGCATACATTAGGACTGTCTTTATAAATCAGTTTATGTGGTCATTTAACCTAAAAGTCAACTTTAAGGACTTCAGATTTTATCCCAAGTACAGTTAGAAATGATTGAAATAAGATTTTGACACAAATTATGTAATCATTTCAAAGCCTATCATTTCATGTTTTGGAGAACGCAGTACAGGGGAGCAAGTGTGGAAGCAGGTGGGGGGAGAGAAAGAAGCCATAGTCCAAGACAGAGAATAGTAGTGCTCTGACTTGGAGCCCTGGCGATGTAGTGGTTGCATGCTGGGTCACTGCCAGGTCAGCAGTTCAAAACCATCAGCCCCTCCAATGGTCAAAGTTGGGGCCTTCTATTCCTGTAAAGAGAGGATGGCCCGGCTCCATGGCAGTGAGTTGGGTTTGAGTTTGGAATGGAATGAGGATGGTGGGTCTATAGGTAAAAGGAAGATAATATAGAAGTATAATTGGACAGATTTAAGAGTCTTTAGATGTGGGACTGTTGGGTAAGGTAGAGAAAAACACTCAAGGCTAACCTAACGAATTGGCAGAATGTGGTGCCATTTACTGATTTAAGGAGGCTTGGTGGAAGAACAGTCAATTGTATTATTTGAGGTACTCATGTGGAGAAGTTAAGACATTGAAAATACAGGTCTTAGAGAATTAAAGTTGAGAATAGCTGGTCAATACGCAACCACCAAATCCATTAAATGGAATCAGATTCACAGTGACTCTGTAACACAGGGGAGAGCTATTCCACAGGATTTCCAAGACTGTAAATCTTTATGGAAGCAGTCTCATCTTTCTCCCATGGAAGTGGCTAGTAGGTTTGACCGACTGACCTGGTGGTTAGCAGCTCAATTTTTAACCAGCTGAGCCACTGGGATTCCTTTTATTGGTCTAGTGATGGCCTCTAAAGCGGTGGTACTACACAAGGTCATTTAGGAAGAGAATACAGTTAAGAAAAGCAGCAAGCGCATGACTAATAACTGAAAACTGGAAAACCTAACCCCCTATTGGTAGGGAACATAACATTTTCCTTTAAAAATCTTGCAAATAGGTGACACAGCTGCCACTTGAATATCTTCACTAGTTCTTATTGCTGAAGGCACTTAAGGGAGAATTACTCTAATGTGTTAGCTGCATAGAAGAGGATGATAGAGCCTATTTTGCAATTATAAAGATATCTTAATTTTTTCATGAATATTTCAATGAATTATTCACCAATTATTCTCAAAACCCCACAGTTTTTTTCCAGACCAACCAGTAATCTCCAACCTTTCTCTATGGATACCATTCATCTCTAGAAAAAGTAACAAATTTTGTGTTTGCATTTATAGATTCTTTAGGGCTGACAGGGTTGATTTGGACAGTGATGTTTGCTGATGTTTTGTTCTTTGGCTGCAGCTCACATTCCTGAGTTGACTAGCTTTCTCTCAAGTGTGTATGTATCTTAAATCACAAGGGTTGAAGGAGTAGGAATGGTTTTGATGGAAGAGCAACTTTGCATTCACATTTTATTTAGGGTAGGTCAAGAATGTTAATTTTGAACCTTAAAACATAGCTCTTCATTTGTAGGAGGAAGATGGGTTATGAATAAACCATACCATGGCTTCACTAAAAGCTTCAAAATATGTATTAATAGAAGCTAATGGAACATATTTTACCACTTGCTTTTTGCTTAATGTCTAATTCCTGTCATTTACTGTGTGCATACTGCGTCATCCTTGCCTCCCCCAGCTGCTTGTCACCTGAAAAGCAAATTTCTCATTCCCTGACTCCCGAATGCTCAGGGAATCAGAACATAAGCAAGTTGATATTCTGAAATCCCCACTAGTAAAGTAGGGTAAGTGAGGGGCAGTGCCTGATATTGGACCAGAAGCATTTTCCCATATAGTTGCAATAGTACTTGAATTGTGTGGATTGCGTGACATCTAAAATTTGAATGGAATTCTTGATAGAATTTAAGGTTTTCCTATTCTTCCTTCCCACTTTGTCTCTGCTTCTGCCTGATTTACAAAGCTGGAAACCAAATTCACTAAACTCCTAGGAAATTGAGTTTCTTCCTGACCACCTCACCATGGCAACCCCATCATTGCCTAGACATATACTGTATGTAGTCCTTATCAGAACCCAAGGATCTGTTAAAGGAATCGAGAGAGACTCTGCAGAGTTATAATCGTCTTCATAGGGAAGAAGTTCCTCTGTTGTTCTTGAAGTTAGGATGGGCTCAGGTTTGGTCTCAGATGCCTAGTTTATTGACAAGTGGTGAGGAAGGTATGATATTTATTCATAGCAGTGTTTCTTAACATCAATTTCATTGATGATCTATGAGGACAGTGTGAGCCTCTGTAAATTCAGTTGTAAAAACAAAGCAAAACTTGGTCTGTATGTATATTTTCCCTCAGAGGAGAGTGAGAAGATTCATAGCATTCATCAAATTTTCAGAAAATTGCATTGTGTCCCTTATACCATCAAGCTACTTTGTCTTAATTAATTTTAGGTTAATCCAGAGTTTTCTGTATCTGCTTTTTAAATTTCATTAAAATATTCTGGAAATATCTGGATTAAAATGAGATGTTAAGGAAAGGAGAAGTATCTTCAATTAGTATTAAAACCTACTTGAGCATTAGAGCCTACTTGATCATAATGATACCTGTTACCCACATTCCAACTGTTCTCAGGAGAATTGGTGGCCCATAAAATTAACCAAATTAAAAACAATAACCAAATTAAATGACAAACAGGGCTCATTGGGAAGGGGTGTTTCCCTAAGCTAAATGGTGATTGGAGAGCCTCTCACTGTCATTGAGGGCCTGGTAGGCCTATGACTCCAGACCAAAGCATGAAATAAGAGTGACTAAAGAAAGAAAGAATAGAAGCGCTGAGCCCTGGTGGCGTAGTGGATGAGTATCAGACTGCGGCCCAGGGGCTTGGTGGTTGAAATCCAACAGCAGCTCTCCAGGAGCAAGGCTGAGTAGCTTCCATGACCACCAGAGGGCAGTGATGCCCCCAAACAAAACAAAACAAAACAAACAAAGGAATAGAAGGGAAGAAAGTTGCACTGGCTTAGTGCTAGATTTTCTCGTTCATATCTTGACAAATTAATATCACTTAATTTTCATAACCATTTTGTGAGGCATGTATTAGCTTAATTCTACAGGTTTCGAAAAGTGAACTAACTTTCCCATTATCTTAGGTCAGTAAGTGTCAGAAGTGCAACTGAATCCTCCCATCCCTGCCATTATCTGGGGGATTATGGGAGCCTGGTACCAGGGATGGTGTCCCAAGGGAGAGTTGAGCAATCCTCTGGTTTTTGAGTCTGAGAAATGATACACTCTCTACTTCTCTAATAGAGAGATGCATAGTTTGGGCTCTAGGATGACTCAGTGGCTTCAGCAAGTCCAAGTCCTATTACTGGGGAAGCCACTGTTCTGTCCCTTCTAGGAGTTTTAAGTCTTGATTCTTTTCCCATGTTCCCTAAATAACACTGGCAATAGCCCACACTGAAACCACCTCCTCAGGATCTTGAAGTGCTATACAAATAGCTAAGAGAGAGCCTTGTCGAACGCCATATGAAAGGACTAGAATTTGTCTGCTGAACAAAAATTTTGCAATCATAACACCTTTTACTCCCACGGCTAGCAAAACTTTTTCTTTGTGAAGGAAGCAAGCAAACATTTCATTTCAGAATAATGAGGCTTTTGAAAAGGACAGTGCCAGCAGCTTAGCTCCGATTGCTTTTTCTTTGCACTGCATGCTGGTAGAGGAGAAAAGCAGACTCCCAGATACTTAGTCTTCAAAGTATTGAAAGCAGGGCTTGCGTTCTGAACACTTGAATGACTCCAAGAGGACTAAACCCTTCAAAACTGACAAACTGAAAAACTAACCATCATTCAAACTGTGGTCCACACCACCACTGACATTAGATTATATAAAATGTGATTATATAAAATGCAGATTCTGGGCTTCAACCCTAGACACTCAAAATCTCTTAGGTTGGGGCCAAAAACGTGCATTTTAGCCATCCTTCTGGAGAGTTTTTGCAGCCTCACATCTGAAAATCACGGCAATGGCAGCACAAGTCCCACTGTTGCCCAAGTTAGCGTATTTTTGTTTATAATGGCATTTGTTTAAAATGAATCTAGTCATTACTTGCATTTCTAAAGAGAAACTTAAAATCATATTTTTGGTTGTGAATTTGCACCTGACAAAGAGGGTGGGAAGAAAAGGTGGTGTGGTAGTCATGTGCTTTATGTCAATTTCAGGATTGGGAGTGTAGGGGTGGAGTCTAGCCTGTCAATCTGGAGATAGCCAATGAGGCCTCTGTGTGGGCATGGCTTTCTCCTGAGAATTCTGGGGAGTCTCACGGTATTTCACAATTGGAGAAGAGAGACTTGGCTTAGTTCCTTGATGATGAACTGCTGACAAGATAAGATGCCGAGAGATCCCGAATCCTGGAACCTGGAGGAGCCAGAGGAGAAACCACATGGGCTTGCCCTGATGGAACCAGATCTCGGGGACCAGAGAAGTCACACAGAGACCCATGCCAGCACTGACATGCTTCCACCACCAATGGATACTGCTGATAAACCCTGAGCCCTGGAAATGAGGAGTCATGGGTAGACCTCTGCCAGCACCGGGATGCTTCTACTCCCACTGGATACACAAGACTCTGCACTCACAAGTCTGTGATTTTCTTAGTGTCATTGCACATGCTTCATGAGTCAGAAGGAGACTTTATAGACTGGTATCAGACATATGGGCTAATATTGAACTTATGACTTTGGACTAGATTGGGTTGGGATGCTTTCTTAATGTTCTAGTCCTCTTGTATATAAACCTTTCCCTTATATCCATATGCATGTTTATGAATTTGTTTCTCTAGTCTACCCCGACCAACACAGGTGGATAAGAGCTTTATTATCTTTAAGTGCTTGACGGCCTGGTAGACACATCTTTTGTGATGGTCCAGAGATCAGAACTAGTGTTGTATATTAACACTTAGTGGGTTGCCACTCAGTTATTGTGCAACAGGAAAGGGAAGATTTGGAAGAGTTTGGAACTAAACAGGTTCCAAATCAAGTTCCAGGTTCCAAGAAGGAAGTTCACAGTGCTGTGGACAGAAGAGGCTACTCCCAAATAAGTGAAAATCTAGTGAGAGTCTAGGCCAATGATATCTCTCTATCCCTCCCCCTCTCTGTGTCTCTGTCTCTCTCCATGCATGCTTGCATGCATGGCAGTCAGTGAATTAATTTATGTGGCTCTTCTAGCCACAATCTCTGATTTCCATCAAATCACCTTTTCGTTATGGGACTGAGTAAGAGAAGGATGGGCAGATACTGATCAGATTCAGTTGATAGTGCTTGTTTACAGGATCCACTGTGATTGCCATCCTGCTGCATATAAAATTGTCCCTCTCAGAGGAAGGAGGATGAGGGACCCTCATCACCCATGAGTGAAAAGTGACAGGAGTCCTCTGGGTCCTGAGATCCCTGCACAGCAATTCTCCTTTATACAGAAGACAGCTGTGATATTAGAGGACAGGAAGAGGAACACCAGCAATAACTGGATCAAGATCCAGAGCATGAGGCAGAATGGTGGACTCTGCAGCCTAGAGAGCAAATAAAGTGGAGTACTTTGAGGCAGGAGGCTGGATTAGGGAAGTAAGGTCCCTGTGGGCACTTAGTTGAGTGAGTAGTGTTTGCTGATTGATGGAGCTGGAGCTGAGATTCTTCAGGTTGAGGTTTACTGACATGAGACACCCCAGGCACTTAATTCAGGAAGTCAGGTTCACTGAGTTGGAGTTGAGCGCATTTGGATTTAGGCTTACAGTGGAGTAGCATGCCCATTTGCATTTATCAGTGCCTATGAAAGAACCCTGTAACATGTCCTGATTGAACAACTATCCTGAGCATGTCTGACCCACATTGTAAACTGTTAATTTTCTTAGTAAACTCTTTAATAGTGGATATTGCCTGTGAGATTTGTGTGACCATTGTAAAGAGTTATTGTACCCAGCTGAAAAGTAGAGACTACTGTATATGACAGAATAGTGTATGGCACTATGTTGATAAGATGAATGCAATGAGACATCGTTATAGAAAATTGAAGACTAAAGGTATATTCCTATTTGATATGATCAGAAATAGAGGAAAGCAATTGAAAATCAATTATATCAGTGAATCTTAAAGAAGATAGATAACTAAATATTTAATTTGAACATAAATTATTTAAGAGATTGACTTATTTTTGTTAGTGCCCTTGAATCTATTCCATCTTATAGTAACCTCATCTGACAAAGTGGTACTTTCTAATATGAGAGATCACTGGTTTTTCTTCCATAGGATACATCAGGTAGGCTGAACTGCCAGCCTTCTGGTTAGCCGTCAAACACAACTTTTGCACCACCAAGATTACTTAAATATGTGAGATATCATTCTATAAAAATACAATGTCCCTTGTTGTTCCCTTATCCCTGGGATGGTTCCCCCCTTCCTTTCTCCCACCTCCCCTTTTCTCATATCCCCCTGGAACTATTGGTCCTATTCTTTTCATCTTAGAATTGTTTATCTTATTTAGATAGCTATGCAGATATATTAATAAGTGAGAAAAAAAGGCAAACCAAATGAAACAACAAAGAAGTCAAAGCCAAAAAAATAACAACAGTAAAAAAATACACAGAATGACAATAACAAAAAATCCACTAATATAAATTGAAAAGTCCATAAATAGTTTAAGATCTGTTTGTTAGCCTTTACGAGTGTTTTTCAGTTGAGCCTGTTGGGGTGCCACAAGTCTATTTTTGTTATTCCCCAGGGGTTTAATCAGTCTGCTCCCTGTGCTGCTCTGCTGCATGCCCTCAGTACCTTGCCCCAGCACTATTCCCACACTATGTCTCTAGTGCTGTCCTCTACAGAGTCATGGTTCAGTGCTGGACACCAAGTCCTGTGGTGGAGCAAACACGTGAACTAAAATCCGTGGAAGAAAAGTCTTAGGATGCCAAGTGGGACTCAAATCAAGGGTAATGTAGCAGCAAGGGATTACTAAACCAGAATGAAGGCCGAACATGAAGGCGGGGCAAGAGGGAAGTAAAAAGGAAATTGAGGAAAGAACCAGGAGGCAAAATTAATTTATAGAGGCCTAAATATAGGCATGAACATATATATATATATATATATATATATATACATACATACATATGGGGACTAGAACTATGTACTCAAATCTAATTGTTAAGAATTATGATTGCAGATGGAATTTGGGTCTCATTTCCTTAAGACAAGATACTTTGTTCTAATAATCCAGCATTCTCTGATGCTCACCTTCCCAACACCATCCCTGAAGGTGCATAAGCGAATGTGGTGAAGAAAGCTGATGGTGCCCGGCTATCAAAAGATATGGCATCTAGGTTCTTAAAGGCTTGAAAATAAACAAGCAGCCACCTAGCTGAGAAGCAACAAAGCCCACATGGAAGAAGTTCCCCAGACGGTGTGATCATAAGCTGTTGATGGGATTAGGTATCAGGCAGCTAAGATCCAGAATAAAACCATACCCAAGGTGAATGGAGTGGGGGGTGGGGAGGGGAGCATGGAGTGGAAACCCAAAGCCCATCTGTAGACAATTGGACATCCCCTCACAGAGGGGTCACAGAAAAGAGATGATCCAGTCAGGGTGCAGTATAGCACTGATGAAACACACGATTTCCATCTAGTTCTTTTGTGCTTTCTTCACCCCACTAGCATGACCTCAATTCTACCTTACAAATCAGATTAGACCAGAGCATGCCCACTGCTACAGAGAAGAGCCTACAGCAACACAGGGAATCCAGAATAGATAAACTCCTCAGTAGAGATACCAGGAGAATTAGGGGAGGGTGGAGGCAGAAAGGGGGGATTGGGGACTGAACCCTGGTGGCGTAGTGGTCATGCTTGGGATTGTGGCCCACTGAGATGGAGGTTCAATTCCAGCAGTGTCTCCACAGAAGCAAAGGCTGGGCCTCCTACTCCCACCACCAGAGGGCAGTGCTGCGCAAAAAAACAAAAAATGGGGGGGGGGGGTTGATCACAAGGATCCACCTAGAACCCCCTCCCAGAGAGACAAACAAGGGAAAGGTGGGTGAGGGGCGATGGAGGATGATGTAAGATGAAAATAATAATATTTAACTTATTAAATAAGTTCATGAGGGAGGGCAAGAAGGGAAGGGTCGGGAAAGAAATGGAGAGTTGATATTAGGGGCTTAAGTGGGAAGAGAATGCTTTGAAAATGATGATGGCGGCATATGTGCAAATGTGTTTCACACACTGGATGAACGTATGGATTGTGATAAGAGATGTAAGAGCCCCCAAATTAAGGTATTAAAAATACAGTGTCCCTCCAAATTCTGATATTGTCCATCCTTCTAGAGTTCTTCTTGAAGACAGGAATCATCCATGATCCTAATGACCCTGAGTCCTACACCCAGAATTGTTCATTTGATGACTGAACAGAGAATGAAATAAGAATCTATTTGGAGTCCAGATCCAAAATTCAGTGGCGAATTCCTGATGATAATACAGGAATGCAAAGTGTTCTACCCTCCCTTTACCCCTCCTAGGAAGGAAACAGTGTATTCATGTAGAAATTCAAGGACATTTTCCTCTTACATGATTTTAAAATAAAAAAGGATAGGTTCCTCCTAGATTTATCCATGGAGACAAATGTCAGCTCACTGTCATTGAGTAGATTGTGACTCGTAGTGGTCTTATGGGACAAAGAAGAACTGCTCTTATGGGTTCCTGAGGCTGCGAGTGTTTTCCAAAGTAGAGGGTATTGCCCCTGAGGATAGTGGAGCAATCTAAGGTGGGAACTGAAAAGGCAGACACCTATACTCTATCCTGTATTATGGGAAACAGTAGAAATAGTTTTCATTACTAAGAGGGTGCTGAGTAATTATTTTTTTCTGCTGAAAAGGGTGTGTTCACCTATATAAATTTGGAAACCTATATTAAAACAGCCTCATTTTCCCCCCATGGAGCTGCAGGTGGCTTTCAATTGCAGACTTTGTTGTTATCAGTTCAACACATAATCAACTACACCACCAGAACTCCTTGGAGACAGAGGAATATTTAAAAAACAAAACCCAAAACCAAAAAACCCAACTAATCAGACCAAAAAACAGCAGACAAGTAACAAGAAGGGTTTCCAAATTAAGTGGCTGTAATCAAGAAGACACCAGATGTTACTCATTTTCTTTGAATGAAAATATATGAAGGCACTCTAAAAGATTTGCAGAAAAATCCTCTTATCTTTGAGTTTGTTTTCCTATGAACTTTGCGAAACCCCTTTGTATAGCTTATATGAACAATGACCTGAACCTTCCTTCTTAAAAACATTTCACTTTCTTATGAACAGTCATCTGTGAGTCATGACCCCTTTATCCTTTCATAGGGGTTGCCCAATTCATAAGAGTAGAAAAATTACAGTTAGGAAGTAGCAGCAAAAATAATTTTGTGGTTGGGGTTACCACAACATGAGGAACTGTATTAAGGGTCATGGCATTAGGAAGGTTGAGAAGCACTGGTCTAGAGGAAAGAAGAATGATGAAAATCGAGAATTGTGTCGTCCCCCACAACTTACCCATGGGCGAAACACAAAGGGAGTGAAACAGAGCAGCAAGGAGTGCAAAGCACTGAAGTCCTCGAGGAATCCTGAAAATAGACTTCTTACTTGTGGGAGCTTGTTGGGTAGGGGGCTCGGCACCTCATCAGATCTGACCAAGAAACATTCATAAGCGCCAGTAGACAGACCTGGAATTGTAATAGACTTTTTCATCTCTATCTATATAAGATAGGTAGGATGGTTTATAATCCTGAGGAGAAAACAACAGACCTATGGTTCCAGGGCACCTGGGAGAGGAAGAGGTGGTGGAAAAGGAGGGGGGAGACAACAAGTCCAGAGATAAGGGAAAAACAAGAAGTGTGAAATCAATGGCGAGGAGGGTATAGAATGTCTGCTGGGGTTTGATCAAGTGCAGTGTAGCCCAGAAGAATTACTGAGCGTCAGATGAAGGTCAAACATGAAAGTGAAAAAAACAGAAAAAAAACATGATAGTGAGACAGCAGAAAAGTAAAAGGAAACATAGGAAAGAACTAGGAGGCTAAAGATATTTATAGAGGTTTAAATATAGGCATGCATATATATAAATATATTGATATATAATGATAGGGGTGTAGGTCTAGGTACATATATTCATATGTTAGTTATTAAGGTAGCAGTTGGACATTGGGTCTCATTTCTTCTTCAATTCAAGAAAAATTTGTTCTAATAACCTGGCATTCTATGATACTCACCTTCTTTACACAATCGCTGAAGACAAAATGGGTGCATAAACAAATGTGAAGAAACCTGATGGTGTCTGGTTATTACAAGATATAGCATCTGGCATCTTAAAGACAAAGAGAAATAAGCAGTCCCCTGGCAGGGATGTAAAAAAGCCCACGTCAAGGAAGCACACCAGCCTGTGTGATCATGAGGTGTTGACATGATCAGATATCAGACATCAGAAGACCCCAAACAAACTATCCTATCCATTGCGAATGAGGGGGGTCAGAGTGGAGATGAGCCAGCCAAGGTGCAGTCTAGAACCAATGAAATGGCTTTCCTTCAGTTTTTTCATGCTTTCTCCTTCCGCCCACTATCATGATCCATGTTCTGCCGTTCAAATCAGGCTGAACCAGAGAATGCACACTGGTACAGTTAAGAGTTTTCAAAATATGGGTTCTAGGACAGATAAATCTCTCAGGAACAGAAATGGGAGTAGTGATACCAGGAGAGTAGAGGGAAGGTGGAGGGAGAAGGGGAGAAAGGGAAACTTGATTTCAAAGATTGATGTATGATGCCCCCCTATCCAGGGGACAAACAACAGAAATGTGGGTAATGGGGGGCAGCAGACATGGTAAGATGTGAAAATAATAAGAATTTATTCTTTATCAGTGGTTCACAAGGGTGAAAGGGTGGTAGAGGGAGGTAAAAAAGAGGAACTGATAGCAAAGTCTCAGGTAGAAAGAAAGTGTTTTGAAAATGATGATGGCAACAAATGTACAACAGTTCTTCATACAATGGACATACAGATTGTAATAGAGCTGTAAGAGCCCCCAGTAAAATGATTTATTTTTTTAAAATCTAATAATATATGGGAAGAATTACTCTTAATGGGCTAGTGGAGGACCACACAAAGATCAGTAAATATGACCCTAAGACCAGAAGAACTAGTAACTACCAACTGCCACTACCATCTACTCTGAAAGCGATGAAATCACAGCAGTGGTTCTCAACCTTCCCAATGCCATGGCCCTATAAAACAGTTCCTCATGTTGTGTGACACCCCCAATCATAAAGTTATCCGTGTTGCTACTTCACCAACTGTAATTTTGCTACTGTTATGAATTGGGTGACCCCAGTGAAAGGATCATTTCACCCAAAAAGGGGTCATGAACCACAGGTTGAGAATTGCTTTATTAGTTCTAAGTAGATTGGGAGAAAATGGGGGGGGGGCGGCGGGGAGAGGAGAAATACCTCAAAATTCACAAGAGAAACCAGACTTACTGATTGGATAGTAATGATGTGACTCCCAAAACTATTGCCCTTGTCCTTCATGTCTAGAACTGAATTAAGCCGAGTGATAGAACTATCATCCATCTCAGAATTGAAGGGCCACATTTTCCCAAGGGCAAAGTTCAGAGTTAGGAAAGAAAGAGGAATAAAAACATAGGAAGTAGGTGGAAAAAGTGATGATACATTGTGGAGATTGTACCTGATGTGATGACACAAAATATGTAAGAATAGCTGAATATAAAACTGATCTGCTTTGTAAATCTTTACCTAGTTACATTATTAAAAATTAATTGTCATAATCTATCTGATGCTTTTGGGTAACCATTGGATTTCGAACTTCAAGGTTGTTGGTTCAATTCACCAGCCACTCCATGGGGGAAAGATAAGACAATTTGCCCCCATAAAGATTTACAACATGGCTGAGCACCGGTGGTGTAGTGGTTGAGTGCGGGACTGAGACCCCCTGGATTGGCGGTTCAAATCCAGCAGCAACTCTCCAGGAACAAGGCTGGGATTCCTACTCCCACCAAGGCAGTGATGCCACACATACAAAAAAGATTTACAACAGTAGGAACCTCACATAGGGTTGCTATTATTCACACAGCCAATTGTCTGCCAGTTGACTACTCTGTTGACTTGTGTGTTGCTGGAGCCATGTCACCGGTATTTCAAATACCAGTAGTGCTATCCAAAGGGCATCCAGACTCATAAAGGATTGTGAAGAAGGATCAGGCAACTCAATTCTGAGGAGCTTATGAATAGGTGCAGGAAATTGTCAGATACTAGAAAGTTTGTGAATAAAAACATGACATTATATATAGTGCTAGTGGATGAGCCATTCAAGGCAGAACTATGACTAAAGAAGTGGTCTTCTCAAAATAGAGTATATCATAATCATGTGGATGAAGTTAAGACTGTGGGGGCTTAGTTTACATATGGGATATGTCTAAAATGAAAAGAAATCACTGCAAACATCTGTTAATATTGGAACTTGGAAAGCATGACATATGAATCTAGGAAAATTAAAGTTATCAAAAATGGAATGGGATGTATACAGATTGATATCCTTGGCATTAGTGAGCTGAAATGGATCTGTACTGGCCATTTTGAATCAGACAGTCATATAGTCTATTCTTCTGGGAATGACAATTTAAAGAGGAATAGTGTCACATCATCAAAAAAGGACATTTCAAGATCTAGAAATACAATGCTGTCTGTGATAGGATAATATATATCCACATTGAAATCCAGTCAACACAACTCTTATTCAAATTTACACACCAATCATTAAAGCTAGTGATGAGAAATTTGAATTTTACCAATGTTTTCAGATTGAAATTGAGCCAACATAAACTCAAGATTCATTGCTAATTATTGGTGATTGGAATGCAAAAGTTGGAAAAACAGAGGAAGGGACGGTAGCTGGAAAATACGGCCTTTTGACAGAAATTAAGTTGGAAACCATCTGTAAGAATGTTGCAAGAGCTTCATTGCAAATACCGTTTTTAAGCAACACAAATGGTGATTATACACATGGACTTCTCCAGAAGGAAAACCCAGAAATCAAATAGACTATGTCTGTGGTCAGTTTGAAGTACAACATCAGCAGCTCAAACGAGGCCAGATTGAAGCTCAATAAAATAAAAAACGAAATCACAAAAAGAGAACCAAAAATATGACCTTGAGTATATTCCACCTGAGTTTTGAGATCATCCCAAGACCAGATTTGACTAATTTGAACACTATGACAGAAGACCTGATGAGCTATTAGATAATATCAAGAACATCATACATGAAGGAAGCAAAAGGTTATTAGAGAGGAAAGAAAGAAAAGATGAAAATAGAGTCAAAAGAGACTGAAATTTGCTATTAATTGTAGAGTAGACAACTTGAAGAAATGATAGAGAGCTGAACAGAAAATTTCAAAAAGACAGCTGAGAAGACAAATTAACATAATGAAATGTACAAAGATCTAGAGTTAGAAAACCTAAAAGGGAGAACACGGTCTGTACGTCTTGAACTGAAGAAAAAATTCAAGTCTCAAATTGCAATATTGAAAGTTCTATGGACAAAATGTTGAATGATGCGGGAAACACCAAAAGTAGATGGGAAGAATACATTGAGTCACTGCACCAGAAAGAATTGCTTCACATTCAAAAATATCAAGAGGTATCTTATGAATAAGAACCAGTTGTACTAATGGAAGGAATTTAAGCTGCACCAAAGGCATTAGCCAAAACGGGTGCTCCAGGAATTGATGAACTATCTCTTGATATGTTACCACAAGCTGAACATTGGAAGTGCTCAGTCATCTATGCTGGAAGTTTGGAAGACAGCTACTTTTACAACTGAGTGGAAGAGATTCACATTTTTACCCATTCCAAAGAAAGGCGACCTAACAGAATGTTCAAATTATAGAAAAATATAATTGATATCACAGAAATATATTTACTTGTGTTTTATTGATCATCAAAGGTATTTGAGTGTGTGGACCATAACAAATTATGGATAACCTTGAGAAGAATGAGAGCTATCATTTCCAACCCGTGTAGTTATGCAAGCAGAATATGAAAATACAGAAGAGTTTTAAATCAGGAAAGGTGGGCTGAGCCCTGGTGGCGTAGTGGTTGTGCGCGGGACTGCGGCCCACTGGGATGGAGGTTCAATTCCGGCTCCCAGGAGCAAAGGCTGGGCCTCCTTCTCCCACCACCTGAGGGCAGTGATGCCTAAAAAATTAAAAAAAATTTAAAAAAAATCAGGAAAGGTGTGCATTATGGATACGTCCTCTCAGCATACTTATTCAATCTGTTTGCTGAGTAATCAAACAACCTGGATTCTATGAAAAAGAATTGCAGGGGGCTGAGCCCTGGTGGCGTAGTGGTTGTGCGTGGGACTGCGGCCCACTGGGACGGAGGTTCAATTCCCGCTCACAGGAGCAAAGGCTGGGCTTCCAACTACCACCACCAGGGCAGTGATGCCTAAAAAAAAAAAAGAATTGCAGGAAGAATTTTTAACCACCGGTGATATGCAGATGTTATACCCTTGCTTCATGAAACTGAGAAGGATTAGAATCACTTGCTGATGAAGGATCACACACTTCAATATGAATTATATGCTAATGAAAAAATCAAAATACTCACAACTGGACCAATAGTTAATATCAGGATAAATGATGATAAAATTGATATAGCTCACTTGGATCTACAATCAATGCCCAGGGAAACAACATTGGGGAAAATCTGGTACACATGATCTCTTTAAAGTGTTGAAAAACAAGGAGACTACTTTGAGGATTAAGGTGTGCCTGACTCAAGTCATTGTATATTCAATTGCCTCATGTTCATGTAAAAGTTAGACACTGCATAAAGAAGATTGATATATTTGAAATATTGGGCTGGTGAAGAAGATTGATAGTACCCTGGATTTCCAAAAGAACAAACAAATCTGTTTTGGAAATAACAGCCAGAATATCCCTTGGAGACTAGGACATTGAGACTTTGCCTCCTATACTTTGGGCATGCTATCCCTGGCACAAGACAGCATGCCTATTAAAGTAGTGGGGCAGCACAAATGAGGAACATGGATTGACACAGTGGCTTCAACAATTAACTTAAACATGACAATTGTGAGGGCAGCAGAAGATAAGGAAGTGTTTCCTTCTTTTGTGCATAGGGTACCTATAAGTCAAAAACAACTAGATGGCACCTAATATCAAAACAATGACAAAAAATGATTGGCTTTGAGTTTATTGGGTTAGGTCAGATCATGAGATGCTAAGTGCCAAACCACTGAGAATCCTGGACCAGTCAAGTTGACACAGAATTTAACTATCACAGTTCTTGACAAAGAGCATTTAGATTTCTCACATATGAAAATTTGAAATTAGGTCTGTCTGACTCTAGAACCCAGTGAAATGCAATTGAACACATGGAAGTAGAAGGACTTAAATACGCTTAAGTGTTGAAGGTAAATTACCAGGTGAAAAGTTGGTGTGGGTGTATTAAATTTCATGCATTTTCTTCCTGTAATCACGCCTTTGACCTTTATATATTATTTGGTGTTGTAGCCAAGGCCAAATTAGAAATCATGCCAGAAGAATTTTATTTGGGTGTTCTTTTTAAAAGAGAGATAATTGAACTATTTTATCAATGTAATATATGCACAGCTTAAAAAGCCAGCAAGCTCTAAAAGGCAATACATAAAAGCTGAAGTTCTCTTACTTGCCCTCACTACTCCAATTCTAGATCCCAACTTATTTCTTCTGTTATAATATATATTTCTAAATACCATATTTTATTGACTTTCAAATTTTCTAGAAATAGATACACATTTTTCATTTCAATATGAAGTTTTAGTTATCTAAACCACAGCTCCTATGATGGGCACTTCATTTACTCTTCTCCCAATATATGGCTAAATCAATACTTCGATTTTACATTATAGGTCTGTAAATATTGTGTATCATGTAGAACTTGTACATGGATCAAGAGGCAGTTATGAGGACATAACAAAAGAATACTACATAGTTTAAATAAGGAAAGGTGTGCATAAGAGTTATATCTACTCTCCATACTTATTCAATCTATATGCTCGACAAATCATCAGAGAAGCTGAATTATGTCAAGAAGAATATGGCATCAGGATTGCAAGACCACTTCTTATTTTCAATAATATATTTTGTTGATCTAATAAATATTATAAAGTTTATTTTTCCCAGTTGGAAGTTACACTTAAAAATGCTTTTATTGAGGGTTCTGACATCTCTTATCACAATCCATACATTCCACTGTGCCAAGCACATTTATACATATGTTGCCATCATTATTTTCAAAGCATTTTCTTTCTACATGGGCTTTTGGGATCAGCTCCTCATTTTTCTCCCTCCCTCATGAATCCTTGGAAGTTATAGATTATTCTTTTCATGTTTTACATCATCCTCTGTCATTCTTCACACACTTTTCTGTTTTTCACCCCCCTGGGAGGTGGTTATAATTGATCCATGTGGTCGATTTCTGCTCCACCCACCCACACCTTCTCCTGGTATCCTCCTGGTAGCTCTTTTTTCATTATTTATCCTGAGGGGTTTATCTACCCTGGATTCCCTGTGTGATGGGCTCTTATCTGTAGTAATGTGCATCTTCTGGTCTATTCTGATTTGTAAGGTAGAATTGAAGTCATGATAATGGTGGGGAAGAAGCATTAAATAATCAGAAGAAAGTTGTGTTTCATCAGTGCTATATTGCACCCTCACTGGATCATCACTTCTTTGTGACCCTTCTGTGAGGGTATGTCCAATTGTCTGCAGATGGGCTTTAGGTCTCCACTCCTCCATACTCCCACCCCCATTCATATTGATAGGATTTTGTTCTAGGTCTTAGATGTCTGTAACCTTATTCCATCATCACCTCATGATCACACAGACTGGTGTGCGTTTTCCATGTAGTCTTTATTTCTTCTCAGCTATATGGATTCTTGTTTATCTTCAAGACTTTAAGTCTCCAGATGCTATATCTTTTGATAGCCGGGCACCATCAGTTTTCTTCACCACATTTGCTAATACAATTTTGTCAGGAAGGTGAGCATCACTTAATGTTGGATTTGTACAAAGTGTGCTTGTGTTGAGGGATTACTTGATTTGAGGTCCAATGTCCATCTGCTACCTTAATTCTTTTTTGTGTGTGGCATCACTGCTGTGGTGGGAGTAGGAAGTCCAGTCTTGCTCTTGGAGAACTGCTGCTGGATTTGATCCGTCAGTCCTGTGAGCCGCATTTCCGCATACAACCACTACGCCACCAGGGCTCAGCACTACCTTAATTCTTAACATATAGATATTAAGTATATAGATCTATTTCCCTCTCATTATATACAAATATATTTACATATGTACATATCTGTATTTAGACCTGGATAAATGTCCTTTGCTTCTTGGTTCTTTCCTCTATTTCCTTTCACTTTCCTCTCATAATGTTCGACTTTCAGTTGGATTTAGTAATTCCTCGTTGTTACTTTACCTTTGATTAATTCTGCGCCCTTCTCTCCATTGATTTTAATTTACGTGTTGTTCCATTGTACCCTGCGCTGGTTGTTCCCCTTCCTCCCCTGCCCCCCCCCGCCCCCGCCGAACTGTTGATTCCTTTGTTTTCCTCCCTGAATTGTTTATCTGGCCTCTCTTAAATAGATAGACATGCAGAGAGCCTAATAAGCACAATGACAAGGCAACGCCAAACATAACAACAAAGGAAGACAAAATCAAAAGAATAATAATAACAAAAAAGAGAATAGCAAAAACAAAAAGAAAGCCAATGAAAAATAGGAAAAACCTATAAATAGATCTAGATCTGTTTTTTGAACTTTAGGAATGCTTTCCAGTCAAGTCTGATGGGCTGCTACACTCTGTCCCCAAAGTCTGTTTTTAGCTTTCCCCAGGGATTTCATCTCTCTGCCCCCCTTGCTGCTCTGTTGCATGCCCTTGGTGTTTTACTCCAGCGTGATGCGGTCAGATTCGGAAAAAATTTCCTTATTGCATCTCCAGTTTTGTTCCCCATAGTGCTTTGGTTCAGTGTGGGATGTCGAGTCTCATGGTGAGGTCAGCTCTATGGACTTCTCTGTGCATTGTCTGTTCTGAGCAGAAATATTGTCCTAGGGAGTTGGTGGGCCAGGATGTGTTCCCTTCACTCTCCATCCCTCTTCCTTTCTCCTGTGTGCTCTAATCAGACATGCCCCACTCCCCAAGCTGTAACTTTGGTGCTGTCTTCCGAAGTGCATTCTTTTGGAGGGCAGCGGTGTCCACATAGTTGGGGTTGTGGCTGGTCCCATAGACCTCTCGATTTCCTGGTAGATGCCGGTATATTGTATTCATTTCTTGGTATACCGGGTTGAAGCTTGGTCTCTCTCTCCCTCTCTTGTGGATGGGAAAAATTGAGGAGCTAATAACAAGGGCTTAAATAGAAAGCAAATGCTTTGAGAATGATGATGACAACAAATGTACAAACGTGCTTGGCATACAATGTATGTATGTGTGGATTGTGAGTTGTATGAGCCCTCATAAAAATGATTAAAAATAGTAAAATAAATAAAAAATACCTTCTCCTTGGGTGGGTTAATGCCCTACTTGCCCCCTACTCATGTATTTTTTCTCTTTCTATCCTCTCTGATTTATTTTTTTTGTGGGCATCACTGCCCCCTCGTGGGAGTAGGAGACCTAGGCCTTGCTCCTGGAGAGCTGCTGCTGGATATGAACCGCCAACCCTGTTGACCGCAGTATACCACCGGGGCTCAGCCCCCCTCCTCTGATTTATTTGGCTGCTGTATGTATCCCTGGATTGGGTTTGGCCCCTGCCATAGTACCAGGGCCTCATCCCAGGAATGTATGTATATAGTAGCTTTTCCCCTATGCCCCAATTTTAAGCTTACCTCCGTGGACTCATGTTGTACTTGTCCTTTTATGCTTGACTAACTTCACTTAGCATAATGTCCTACAGTTCTTACCATGCAGCAATATGCTTCATGCTTTCACTACTGCGTTTTAGTGATGCATACTCCATTGTATTTATATACCACAGTTTGTTAATCCATTCATTTGTTGTTGGAAAGTTGGGTTATTTCCAACTCCTTGCAATTGTGAACTGTGCTGTGCTGAACAATGGAGCACAGGTGTCTGGTCATGGTTTGTTTCTGGCCTTTTCTGGGTATATACCCAGTAAGGGAATTGTTGGGTCTTCTGGTTGCTCAATTTCCATCTGTATTAAATATCGCCAAATCTATATCCATCATGGTTGTACATACCTACAAGTCTTCCAGCACTGAATGAGAATTCCTATCTCACCAGAGGTCCTCCAACACTAGTGACTTTCAGATTTTTTGAATTGGGCTATCTTTGAGGGTGTTGGGTGCTATCGCATACTTGTTTTTGTTTTGGGGATCACTGTCTCATACTTTTTTTAATTTGCATTTTTATATGGGTAATGATTTGGAGCACTGTCTCATATGTTTATTGGTCATTTGGATTTCTGCCCTTGTTAAACTTCTGTTCTGGTCCTTTGCCCTCCTCCTCAGTCAGAAATTAGTTTTTCTTGCACTGAGCCCCAGTGGCGTAAGTGGTTGAGTGCAGGACTGCGGCCCGCGGGCTTGGCAGTTCAAATCCAGTGGTGGCTCTCAGGAGCAGCACTAGGTAGCTCCCACGACCACCAGAAGGCAGTGAGCCCCACCCCCCCCCCAAAAAAATAAAATAAATTAGTTTTTCTCTTTTTGGACGCTAGCAGAGTATTATAGATGTTAGTAATAAGTCCTTTGTCTGATGTTTCATTGATAAAGATGTTTTTCCAGTCTGTGTGCTGTCCTTATTCTCTTGGTGAATTCTTTCCATGTGCACAGGGGCTTTATCTTCAGTGTATCCCACTTGTCAATTTGTAACTCTTCTGTATTTGTTCCGTTCCCTAGTTCAGATAGCCTACATAGTCCCTGCGCCACAGTTTTAAGGTTTATACCAATTTTCTCATTACTGGCCTTAGTTGTTTGGAGTTTGACTTCAAGATCTGTGATCTACCTTGAGTTTTTTCTTGTGCATGGAGTGAGGTAAGGGTCTTGCTTCATTTTTCTGCAGGTAGATGACCATTTATTTTGCAGCACCACTTATTGAAGAGGGCATTAGCTTCCCATTTAATATTTTTTGGATTCTTACCAAAAATCAGTTGTCTGTATGCTGATGGTTTTATTTCTGTGGTTTCAGCTCTCTTCCATTGGTCTGAATATCTGTTCTTATACCAGTACCACTCTGTTTTGACCACTGTGAATATATTATAGGTTACAAAGTCAGGTAGAGCAAACTCTCCTACTTTGGTTGGGCTGCTTCTTAACAAGCTGAAATATGCAGAGGATGCAATTCTGTTTGTTAAGCATGAGAAGAGCTTGAAACACTTGCTGCTTAGCATAAAAATATTGCAGGCCACTGGAAAGAAAACCAAAATTGCCACAACTGGACCGTCATAAATGGAGAAAAGATTGAGGTTGTCAAGGCTTTCTTCTTCCACCAACAACCAGTGCTCATGGAAGCAGCAGTCAACAGAGCAAAAGAGGTATTGTCTTAGGTAAATCTATTTCACATAAGCTCTTTAAAGTATTGACAAACAAGGGTGCTACTTTGAAGACCAAGGTGTATTTGACCTAGGCTGTGGTATTCTCAGTTTCCTTGTATGCACGTCAAAGTTTTTTTTTTTTGGGGGGGGGGCATCACTGCTCTCTGGTGGTGAGAGTAGGAGGCCCAGCCTTGCTCCTGGAGAGCTGCTGCTGGATTTGAACCTTCAACCCAGCGGGCCGCAGTCCCGCACTCAACCACTATGCCACCGGGACTCAGCCCCCAAATTTGACACTGAATAAAGAAGGCTGAAGGAAAATAGAGCCATTTGAATTGTGCTGGAGAAGAGTACACGGACTGCCAAAGGACAAGCAAATCTCTCTTGCAAGTACAACTAGAGTGCTCCATAGAGGCCAGGAGGAAGAGACTTCATCTCACGTAGTTTGGACATGCTGTTAGGAGAGACCAGTCCCTGGAAACGGACATTATGCTCGTGGAAGGGCATTGAAAAAGAGGAAGTCCCTCCATGAGAGGAATTGACACAGTGGCTGCAATAATGGACTAAAGCAGAGGAACAATTGTAGGGACAGTGCAGGACCAGGTGATATTTCGTTCTGTTGAGCATTGGGTTGCTATAGGTCAGAACCGACTTGAGGGCACCTAGAAATAACAACAAAATGTTGTGCGTGACCAACCGAGTAAGGGAGTAGGTCATGATGGCAGTTTATTTCCTGTGAATTCTGTTTTTCTTTGGCATATTTGGTTCATACTTGTTTTAATTTCCTATGGACTTCTAAAAATTCATTACAGTTTTTAACTCTGACTATAGAAAATTGCAGGAGATAATTTATCAGTTTAATTTTTTCCTTTGATGACTTCACCTAATAGAGAGTAGAACTGGGCTTTTTAAGGGACAGTTTTATTGGCCTAAAATTCACATAACATGTAATACAATATGATTAAAAAAGAGTGTACAATCAGCATCACAATCAATTTTAGAACATTTTCTTCTTTATTGTACTCGTTGTTAGCTCTTTATATCCCCTAAAAACTATTACTCCAGTTACTGTCTCTCTAGATTTACCTATCCTGGATTTTATATACAGAATAATATACAAACATGACAGTAACAAAAGTAAGCTAACAATAATAACAAAGTAAAATAGAAAATATTCAAAACTATAACAAATTTTAAATGTGTCAAAGAGAGATCAAATGATAAGTGCCAAATTCTAGCCTAACTACATCTGCAGTAATTCACTTTCCAATGCACTCCATGATAGCAAGGCTATTCATGTCCTTCTACTATGGTCAGAGGCGAGTCACCAGAGGCTTAATCCATATATGGGCCTGGTAAATGAATTTTGGGCTTCCACTGTCATTTATAAACTTCTGCATGCCAAATGTTCATAATTTAAGCTCTGTTACCTTTCCCCTCTTCAGATTTGGGTTTTTTTATTTACAAACCGTGGATCACACAGGTTGGTTTTCTTCTTCCTTGTGAAATTAGTTGATGCCTCACTTACATGGCTGCTTATTTGAAGACAAATTTTGAAGACCCAGATGCTATTCTTTCTGATTACTGGGCACCATCTAGTGGTTTTCAACCGTCTTAATACTGTGACCTTTTAATAGAGTTCCTCATGTTGTGGTGACCCTCCCCCAACTATAAAATTATTTTCCTTGCTACATCACAACTGTAATTTTGCTACTGTTATGAATCGGACAGCCCTTATGAAAGGGTCATTTGACCTCCAAGGGGGTCTCAACCCACAGGTTGAGAACTGGTGAGAAATTAGATTCTAGTTTCCTCACCATACATTACTATAGTACCTGTAACTTCAGTATCTTTTCACGAGGATGAGCATCAACAGGACTGATGTAAGAACTAATTATACAGAGATTGGAGCTAAAATTAAGGCAGAGCTCCAAATGTATCCATATATCTATGGATATGTATATTTCTGGTTCATTTTAGAGACATCATTTATATTTCATGTTAGAGAACATTATCAATCATCCCCCCGGGACATAAGGTTGTGCCGTTTGTGCCCCCCAGGACATATTGATTGTGCCGCTATTTTAGCCAATAGAATAGAACTTAAAACACTGTTGAGAAAAAGAAATAATACCAACGTAGGTCAACTATGAACTGTAATATGTGAATTGTTGACTTGCATAGATTAAACTCTTAAGTGACTGGTCACTATTTATACAAACAATGAAGGTTGGTTGTAGGGCAAAATTTTCAATAACATTTATTCATAATGGCAGAAAAATGCCTACTAGATTAATACATGTCATAATAAAATGAGGAGGGCAATAAAATAGTAAATGTATCCCCAGCAGTTACATTATCTCTTGTCAACATGAGTGAAGGTGTGAAGTCAAGCCTGTCAATCAGTCACAGATTGATGGTCTTATTTAGAGGAGCAACAGAGAGAAATAGTTTAATAGAGGCCAGACTTATTCTCTCTGCCTTCCCATTCCTGCTGTTGAGACACTCAGAGAACTGGAGACACGTGGAGACACACACCAGCATTGAGATGCCTCTACTGCCATAGGATCCATAAGGCATTCTACCCACCAGCCTGTGATATTCCTGCCTTCAGCATTGTTGCCTTTGCTGTGTGAGTCTCTCGAGAAATTAATGTACTAGTATCAGACAGATGGACTAATATAGGACTTATGGACTTGATCTGGACTGGGCTGGTATTCTCAATACAATTCTCAATAAAAATAATTTTATTCGGGGCTCATACAACTCTTATCACAATCCATCCATCCATCCATCCATCCATCCATCCATGATATGTCAAGCACATTTATTGTCCTTATCATTCTCAAAACATTTGCTTTCTATGTAAGCCCTTGGTTTCAGCTCCTCATTTTTCTGCTCCCATTGCTTTTTATAGTTCTGTGGATTCAAATAATAGGCAGCCATTATAATGTCTTGATAATTTAGAAGAATCTTTATTCAATGATAACAGAACTGCTAGAATCTAAAAGCAATTCTCTGATTGCAGTACTGAGTCCACCTTTCAGTCCATCTTTTAAATGTGAAAAACTCATTTACCCTTTGTATAAGACTTATGCAAGCGTGAACAGGAACAGAAAGCAAAATTAATGTTCCTATTCTTTAGGGTTAGGGAGCATAACTTCAAGAAAAGCAAGCATGCATTACAAAGCACACTCGTTATCACAAATGAAACAATACAAAAATGGACTATAACATCCTGGTTACTATAAAAAGATTAACGACACCATTCAGATTACAACATCAAAGGGAGCAAAATGGAACCAGAACAAATGATATAGTGAAGAATAGTCAAAACTAATCATTGTGTCCAGAACCTGGACAAATGGGTGTATATTCTAAAATTAATCACTAGCAGAGGCTTTCCCGTAAGGGGAAGGGGAATAGGCCAGTCAAATAGCAGTCAACTTTCTGAGATGGGAGGGAGGAACGGATAAGTTGCTTAGCAGTTTACAAAAATGGAGTTTCTTTTGATAGTCTGCCTCAATATACAGCTCTTTCTTCTCCACATATGAGTGTCTATGGATCTGTTTCTCTATTCAACTTGGATTAACACAATATAATAATCCCAGGTCGCCATTCATTAGACACCCTCAAGGCAAAAGATCCAAACCAAAGTTCCCGACAGCTCAAACTGGGTATTGATTGGAATCTCTATGGAAGTAATGTTGGGTGGGTTTGAACTGCCACCTAAATCAGCTGTTCAGTGAGAACCATGTGCATCACATAGGCAAGAGTTGTAATGGATTCAGTGTCAACTAACAAGAGGGGGAAATTGAGGAGCTGGTACCAAGATCTCAAGTAGAAAGAAAATGTTTTAAGAAGGATGATGGCAATAAATGTATAAATGTGCTTGACATATAATGGGCTGTGGGTGTGGATTTGGATAAGAGTTGTTTGAGCCCCTCAATCAAATGATTAATTTTTAATGCTGCTCTTTAGATCTTAATTTTTACAGGCATTGCTTCTCTGTCTTCTTCCTATTAAGATGCCCACTTTTACTCTTTTATAATCCACTGTATGTCACATAGTCTTTCTTTCTGAAAAGTTAAAAAAAATCTCATCATTTGTGTTATTCTGAAGTTTCTTGATGATCTGCCTCATATTCATTGTACTGAGGTTTTTAAAGCAGAAAAGACACACCCCTTACATCTGGAAACTATTCTTGAATTTTAAATTTAATTTCCTTCCCTTTATTTTCTCTCATCTGAAACCACTATTAGTTAGATGTTGAATCTCTTAGAGTGATATATTTTATTTTTATCCTACTGTGCATTTCTTTTGTTCTAATTCCCATGGAATTTATTCAACTTTTGTCTGGTCAAGAACTTATGTTCCAATTTTTGTTCTATCCTGATAGATGCATATTCATATATACATATTTGTATATATTTATGTATGTACATATTTAATTTATAAGATTTATTTGTTTTCTGGCTATATATATCTATATGAACAAGCACCCTTTTCGTTTCATGAATGGTATGCCTTAACTCTGAAGATAACATGTATTTTAAAATATTTTCTTCTGCTTTCTACATTCTTTCTCCTACAAGTTTCTTTTGATCTCTGTTTCATGTTATAAGTTGCCCTCAAATATATGGTGGTATTGTAATTATATGTTTACATCTTCAAGTGAAGCTTTTAAAGTGAATTATAAAACATTTCTGATACCGTGTGACATCCTACCATAACCGACTAAAGGGGTGGATAAAAGTAGGTCTGGATAAAAGTAGAGAAGGGAAATGAGCCAAGATACCCTAACGACTACCTCCGTTTTCTTCCTGGGGCATGTTTTAAGTCTTAGCATAGTGAAACAGTACTCAAGCAGAGCATGGAGAAATCCCCTGAGTCAAAGAGAAATATTTGATATAATGTTGTGCAGTCTGAGGCAGCTGGGATTTGCAGGTTATGACATAGGTACCTTGAACATTGCCATGGTTGAAGACTTCACATGCTGGCAACCAACTCTACAAATTCTATAAATCAAATGCTTCTATTCTTTCTTTGTTCCCCTATATCCTGAGAAGTCATTCAGTAAACATTTACCAGCATAAATTTGGCCACATTCATAATTCTTAAGTCTACTTTGACTTACAGATAGGATAGGAGGCAGACTAGAAAGTTTGGAAATGTAAAACTCATGCATATATGGTCAATTTATTTTTGCCAAAGCTGCCAAGGTAATTCATTAGAGAAAGTCTTTGCAATGATCATTACTGAAAGATTTAGATTGCTGTGGTAGGTATATAATTTTATGTCAATTTGAAGGTGCAGGGGTGATATTCAACCTGTCAATCAGGTCACAGCCTGATGGCGCCACCTTGTGGAAGTGATCTTCTCATAACCTCCCCCTCACTCGGCTTTTCCATTTTATTGTTTGCTGACTATCCTGAGAGCAGCCAGAGCCTGATATTTTCACTGACCTTGGATCCAAGTGATTTTGCACCCACCGGGCTGTGAGCTTCCTGTGATCTCTGTCATTGCAGGTAGTTGCATAAGTCTGAAAAGAACATGGACTTGCGTTGGCGGGCTGGGATAATTTCTTGATATATAATTACTGCTTGATATAAAGCTCTTTCTTAGACATAGACTAGAGCACAGGCCAGCAAACTCTTCAGAAGGAAGAGCCAATCCGATTCCTTCTAAAAACTTTAAAATCACTCAAGAGTCTTAAATATGTTTTTGTAGGCATCACTGCCCTTTGGTGGTGGGAGTAGGAGGCCCAGCCTTTGCTCCTGAGGAGCTGGAATTGAACCTCCATCCCAGTGGGCAGCAGTCCTGTGCACCGCCACTATGCCACCGGGGCTCAGCCTTGAATACGTTTTTTTCCAAACAAATGAAACGATTGTGATCTGCAATGGCAACCTTCAAATGTTTTCTTTTTCTGTTTTCCCTTCAAATGTTTTCAATGTTACTTCAGAGCCACATATTCACAATGAAAGAGCCACATATGACTTGAGAGCCACAGTTTGCCGATCACTGGAAAAGAGGATAATTGAATTTGTTTCCTTAGTTAACTTAGCCTAACACAACTGCCATCTGGAAAAAACTTGGCTATTACTTCATATCATACCTAAACATTAGTTTAAGTTGACTAGAGATTCAAGCATTAAAAAAAACAAAGCTATGAAATTTCTGGAAAAATGCTTACAGCCTTGCACTAAACCTCTAAAAAGAACAACAAAAAACTACCAACCAACCAAAGGGAACAAACCTCACTTGTAAAGTTTCCTTTTACCACAAGCAAGTTGTAAGGGTATACATATTCTACTCTGTGCCACTAAAGTGATTCTGTCTCATAGTGCCCCTGTAGGACAGGGTCGAACTGTCCCTGTGGGTTTCCAAGACTTTCTCTTTCCAAGAGGAGAGAGCCTGATCTTTCTCCTGAGGAGCCACTTGTGGTTTTGAATTGCAGACCTTACTGTTAGCAGTGCAACCAATAACGGCTTAGTCTCTGATAAAGGACTCATAAGCATAACATGTAGAGATATTTTCCATCTCGATAATGAAACAAGCAACAGAATATAAGTGGGGGAAAGATTTAAACAGACACTTCAACAAAAGAAGTATGCCATAGAACTGCATTAATTTAAAAACACTGTGTTCGCCAAAGGAACGAAGATACCCAGCAGGAGTGGCACACGGTCTCCTGTCTCACCTCAGGGGGGTCAGAGGCAACAGAGGAATTTTATAGTAAAGGAAGATTGGGAGGGAAGGAGTAATCTCTGTCACCCTGCCTTCAGAAACTCATACCTGTATGGATCATTGGCAGAGGTTTTTAGAGAATAGGGTATGTAGGTGGAGATGGTTTATTGCTAATTTTCTTAACTTTCTGAAATTGAATGATAAAACCTGTGCTGTTCTAGCTTGGACAGGCTACTGTGTATCTACTGAGCAAAGTAGCTTCTTGTACTCTATAGTCATAAGCCTTCTTTGCAAACTAAAGCTCAGTTAGAAATGGGGTGTGTGTGTGTGTGTGTGTGTGTATTCATGATCCAGTAATTAAAAAGGGCCAAAGATGACCTTTTGCTGTTACCTCTTAGCTATAAGCCACCACCTCCCAAACTTTTGAACTTCCTTGTCTCTATTTTCCCCTCATATATAACTTTTGAATTGTACTTGAGAAATAGGAATGGGGCTGGGACGGGTGTACGAGGATGAAGTGGTAACGTACACTTTCAGCAAGGAAGCCTAACTTATTAAATTGAAAAATATACCCCCTCTTCCCTTCGTCCACAATATTTTTTTAGGTAGGTAGGACCCTACCTGGGAGTTTATCTCATATGAATGACAAATCTTTTTTCATATATAATATTGAGTATTGTATAATTGATGCAAACATTTCTTCATATGTAACTGTAAAGGTGAACATTTACCCAATTAAATATAGACAATTGTTCAAGAACTGTAATTATATAGATGAGTGGTATTTACTTTGATTTTAGAATCTGTCACCTCTTTACCTTTCAGGAACTTTCAGTATTTCGCTCTTGTTCTGAAATTATATGCTTTTGAAATATTCTTAATTATGAAATCAAACATTTTCTAAGATCTTAAGATTTGTAGTCCAATCAATTTAAACTTATCTACTAATTGAAAAGGTTACTGTTTGCATTTTCAATTGCTGATCTTTAAATGTTTGTAATTAAATAATTTTCTAATATTTTATATGCAGATTTGTCTAAAATTCTGATTTTTTCCTACTCTCTCCTGGTGAAATTGCATGTATTCAAGATCAAATATTATTGACTTACATTGTTATTACCCAAATAGGTTTTTGTGCTATATACTTGAAGCCAATGCCTGGTAGAAGTTTGACGGCAAAGGATAAACATGTCTTCTAATGGTACTTGTCATTTAGAGAGACATTTTTGGGTTAAGTAAATTTGAGGATTATTAGAGATTTTTAGAAGCAGCATCTGTGTCATTCAATGGTTAATTCTTGTTATTTGGTTGCAATTACACACACGTGTTCTGTTTGATAGGTGAACTCTGGGAAAGTTACAAGGAAAACATTGCACGTATTTCCCTCATTTGCTTAGTATATTATGTGCTTTCATCTTCAAAGGGAATTCTATAATATAATCAAAATTATCAGAGGGGAAAAAAGGAAGAAGATGCCAAGGGATATATACCATATTATTCCATTATGATGAGACATTTAAACAAGGAAAACTGATCTGTCGGGACAGAGCTTATCAGTAGTTGCCTGAGGCCAGCAATGAGAGGAAGATCGGCTACAAAAGGGCTGCAAAGACATTTTTGTAGTATGGACAGGGTCCGCATCTTGATTGTGTTAATGCTAGTTTGTACATTTGCCAAAACCTAGTGTTACTTAAATGGGTATGCATCACCCTATGAAAATTATATTCTTGCAACCTGATGTAAAAATCAAATTGGATTAGAAGTTATTTATATAGAGTGGGGGCTTCTCTTTGACAAGGGTCTCGCTGTTGGTTGCCTTTTTCCACTAAGGACTTAATTATTTGCCAAACTATACAACTTAGTGTGACACAGTTAAATTATTTGGCATGATGCTTCTAGCCACTAGCCATAGCCCTTCTAACTCCCCCCAAATGGCCTAGTGGAGTATGCACACAGGACACAGGGGGGTGTGAGACTAATATGACAGGATTTTTGTGGGTTCTGCCATTTCTCAGGGTATAAAAGGAGCCATCTCAGGAGCAGGGATGGAGAATTCCATAACAATCGAGAAAGAAGAGTCGTGCACAAAGTGCGCCTTTTAGACCCGTAGATTCCTTTGTGGAGAAGAGGCAGCAGCGACCTGTAATCGAGGAGTGGGCTTCCTGGCCCACTGGCTCCTTTGGGAAGGAGGCTGATTGGCAGAGTGGTGTGCCTGTGGACATTTATCAACGTCATACTTGCTAGAGCAAGGCTCAGGCCAAAGGATAGCATGGCTAAGAGGCTGAGGACCAGCCAAAAGGTGCTGCAGACAAAAGAACAGCATCCCTAACGTATTTCATCCTGGCTTATAGCCTGTTACTTTCCCTAACAAACCAATAAGTGCATCTTCTGTGAGGTCTATGTAGATGTTATACTAGATTATTAAACCTAGCAAAGAAATGTGATATGGCAGGAGGGAGAGTTGATATCAGAATAGGGTAAAGGAGATTGGAAGGAAAAGACATGCCTGGCTTCTGCCACAGAGGAAACATCTTTTGGAAGATATTGAAATGGGTTCTCCTTTTTCCCTAGAGAAGTCAGAGGAGATCAAATATGGTCCCCATTTCATTTCTGCATTTATCTTTTGGGAAAAAAATTCTGTGCTATTTATTTTATAAAAAATTTAATGACATATTTCACAACTACAATTACCATCTTTTTCGGACCATAGGACACACTCCCCCCACCCCCCACAGAGGGGGGAAAATGAGGGTGCGTCTTATGGTCCGAAGGTGTGGTATTCCAGAACATTTTAGTACATTGGTCCTATTTGGTTCAGAATATTTTTTTCTTGTTTTCCTGCTCTAAAAACTGGGTGTGTCTTAGGGACAGGTGTGTCTTATGGTCTGAAAAATATGGTACAAATGGCTTACAACAGATTGGGAAAATGAAACAATTGTCTCTGCTTAAACATTGAGCTCAACCACTGTTGTTAGGTTTCCCAAGTGGATAATACCTCGGTTCTTGGCTTGGTACTGTGAAAGAATGCGCACCGAAATCCATTTTGCCATCCAAGGGGGAGGGGGGGGTTATGAAGTACAGGACAGGACACGTTTCAGGTTTTACAGTATCAAAGGATGCCCTCTGTTTCAGGGAAGCATACCAAGGCGCACAGAAGCCCACAACTGGGCACGTGCAACCTCGTGGAACCACGCACCCACCTGTGTGGAACTGGAACGGTGACCCCGCTGACCTGCCACTGACCAGGAACAGGGTAGAAGAGAGTAAGAGGAAGTCCCAGAATGTGCTTCTGGCCTTTATTCTGGCCCATACCCTGTCTGGGGGAGGCCTGGTTGAAGGTGTTGGTTGATCCTCTTAGCTGTGTTAAGCTCACCTGGGTGATGGCATAGGCCTGGGGCCTAGTTTGGCCCTCCCTGGTGTACCTCTCACCTGGTTGGAGAGGTAAGTGGTGGGCCTAAATTTGAGTATGCTCAGTTTGTGGGTCTTCATGGGCATCTAAGTCTTAGATTCTAAGAGTCTCCTGATTACTTTCCAATCTCTTTAGGGGGTCTGTGCAGGCGTGGGAGGGACAAACCCCTGTCCCTGAACTAGCTACCTAACAGTGTGACAGCATCCTAAAGCAGTGGTTCTCAGCCTTCCTAGTATTGCGACCCTTTAATACAGTTCCTCATGTTGTGGTGACCCCCAACCATAAAATTATTTTTGTTGCTTCTTCATAACTGTAACTTCGCTACTGTTATGAGTTGCCATGTAAATATCTGATATGCAGGATGTATTTTCCTTTTTTTGTTTGTTTTGGTTTTTTTCGGGGGGGCATCATGGCCCTCTGGTGGTTGTGGGAACAGGATGTATTTTCATGTAACATTAAACATAATTAAAGCATAGTGATTAATCACAAACCAATATGCAATTATATATTGTGAAATATTTACTTCTAATGTAAAGTGACCAGTTTTTAAGTGAGACACCATTAACCCAGGTGTGGTGGTGGTGTGCTCTTGATAATAAATTTGGTCTATATGGAGCAACAAAAATTTTCATAGAATGCAAAAATAGTATTGTAACATATGTATTTTAATTTTAAAATTTTAAAATTTTAAAATGCCTCGTTAAATTGTTAGAAAGTGGGATGGGTAATCACCTTATTCTAATGACAAATCAATGAAATTTTGTCTTGAAGTATGGTGTAGCATGGGTAACAGTCTTCAAGCCGGGTTCTTGTATGTGGGTGGACCCACCTGCAGATGGAGAGAGGAGCGCTGTCTTGGTTCCTAAGACCATTGGATGTACGTGTCTTCTGATGGTCTTAGAGGACCCTTTTACCCCCAAAGGGGTCCCAACCCACAGGTTGAGAACCGCTGCCCTAGAACAGGGGTCCTTAAGGTACTGCCCGTGGGCCACATACTGAGGACATTTTTGCTGCCACCGCTGTCCTGCTTAGCAGCCAACTCATTCCGGGCCGACAGTGAATTTGTTCATAGTTTTTTTTTAATAACTCTTGTCCGGCCTTCCAATGATCTGAGGAATCGTGACCATATTTTTCGGACCATAACCAATTTAAAAAGTTTGAGGACCCCTGCCTAGAGCATAGCGTACATGTTATGAGCTCTTGGCATGCTGAAGGCATAAGTATATTTTAGAGCCGCCTAAGAGCTCCACATATATCACTAGTCTGTTAAGTAGATTTGGTGAAGGGAGCTTAAAAAACTTAGGCAGCCATTAAGTACTCTGCAACAGGGCTGATGAAATATATTTAAACAAAATCTCCTATGAACTTAGTGAAATCTCTGCATAAGCTGTAGCTAAATAAAGAGATAAACTACTGAAAAAGCTTTCAGCCGGACTTTGATTTGTATCAGCGGCCATTCCCTCAAGAGATTGAAAAGATTAAAAAAGAACTCTCAACTTTTTATAAAGTCAGGTAGATGCCATTCATTACGTGAATGCTAATTGGCCAAAGGACAAAGAAATTTCCTCATTTCTCTTCAACAACCAGGAAGTTACATCTTAGTACTAAACTTCCCCAGAGACAGAGGTACTGGGTAGCACCTTTGTGATTCTGACATTTCAGAGAGATGAGTCTTGTGCCTCCAAAAAGCTAGTCTTGGGGTATGTAACTGGGTGCTCAGCAGCATTTGAAAGAAGAACTCCTTATATGGTGACAGCCTATGTGGCTTTCAGAGCCCTTTTATGTAGACCAAATCTCCAGGTTGATAGGGGGGAGAGACTTCTTCTGGTAAGTTATTTTGACTTTGGATTTCTAGGGAAGAGAGAAGACCCTTTAAGTATTAGCATGAATAGGAATACGAGAGCATGATTATGAGGCTATTTAGTTAAATTGGGCACTGGGTGTGGTTTCAGGCGAGGAGTTACTTGAATCTTTAACGCAGTTAAACCCTCCTTGCAGCCCCATGGGAGAAAGACTTGGCTATTTGCTTCTGTAAAGAGGGTGGAGGGCTGGTGGGGTAGAAAGGGGGAACCAATTTCACAGATCTAAATATAACATCCTCTCTGGGGCATGGCCAACAGGGAAGGGAATGAAGGGACACATTGAAAAGTGTACAATATGAAATACCAATTTGTAAATTATTAAAGGTTCATGGGGGGGAAGGGAAATATGGGGAGGTGAAGCTGGGGGCCTAAGTGCAGGGAGGATGTTTTGAGAGTGATTATGGCAACACGTGTGCAAATGAGGTCTGCATATAATTGATGCATGCATGGATCATAAGGGGAGGTGTATGGGTACCCAATAAAATGATTCATTTTTTAAAAAGGGGGGGAGGGGAAAGAGGAACTTTTTTTTAAGAGGAGCTTATACTAAGGGCTCAAGTGGAAAATGTTTGGAAATGAATGTGGCAAAATGTGTGCAAATGTGCTTGATACAGATGATGTATTGAATGTTATAATAGCTGTAAGAGCCCCCAATAAAATTATTCAAATTAAAAAAAGAAGAAACTAAATGTTTAGAACATAATTATGGCAACTTATGTACAAATATTCTTGATAAAATTGATATATGTATTGTTATAAGAGCTGAAAAAACTTACCAATAAAGTTATCTTTCTTTAAAAAAACACACACAAAAAAGATTTCACTCGATAAAGCCCACTGGAGTAATTCTCCTTTGTTATAAGGGGTTGACATGAGTCAGAATGAACTCCATAGAATCAACCAACAACAAACGGTCATTTTAAAATATCATTTTATTGGGGGCTCTTATAGCTCTTCTCACAATCCATATGTCAAGCACATTTGTACATAAGTGGCAATAATCATTTTCAAAGTCTTTTTTTCCTACTTGAGTCCTTGATAGCAGCTCATTCTCTCCTCCTCCACCATCCCTCACTCATGGACCCTTGATAATTTATAAATTTATAATCTCTCCTCCCTGTCTTGTACTGACCGCTGTCTCCCTTCACCCACTTTTCTGTTGTCCATCCCCTGGGAAGGAGTAGATCTCTGTGACTCATTGCCCCTTTCTCCTTCCACCTTCCCTTTCCCCTCCTTGTAGTTCTATTCTCATTTTAATGCAGTAGGTTTCTGAGTTTTTATCGATAAATTTTTGAATGGTTTGATTTATCTATTGCATTTGGAGTATGATAGCTTGTTGGAATTTGTAAACAACTGCACAATTCTTGGATGACAATGGAAAGTAAGTGACTTCTCTGCCTCATTCCTGTAATTCTGGAATTCCTAAAGTGGGAGATATGTGCATTAAGAGAGCTCCAGTGCCTGCACACTGGATTTTGAAGAAGGAAAGACTTTAAGTTTCTCAACCTCCCCCCCACACACACACGTAACTACACAAAATCACAATGACATTTAACTGCCATCCATTTCTTGGTAAAGTTGGTGGGGGCAAACTATCTGTATTTACATACTTTGAGAGTGGTCTGTAACAAATCCTGCTGGAAAACAGCAAATCTTTTTAATATATTTCATCATTTTGGTAGGTGTCTACTGAATTGATTCCAACTTATACCTATCTTATAGGACAAAGGACTATAGCATAGGGCTTCCAAGGCTTTTGATGAACAGCTAAGCACCTAACCGCTGTCCTAAAAGGACTCCAAAGAAAAGACATTAATGAGATACAAAACTGGCAGGAACCTTGTTTAGCTTTAAACAAAATATAAGCACCTTAGAGAGAGAGAGAATTTGTAATTTCAAGTTTTCTACAGGAAATACTCAAAAGACAAGGAAGGAGAAAAAGGTTTCTAGACTAGGGACATTTTTAAAATAAAAAATGTAAAGCTTTGCATAGCTTTTTAGATTTATACTGGCAAGGCAAGCCAACATCGGTCCTAGAGGTCCTATCCCTAACCAAACTCACTGTCAAATTGTGACTCATAATGACCCCATAGGACAGAAGCAGACTCCCACATTTTTCCCCATGGAGTGGCTGCTGGGCTCTAAGTGGTAACCTTTTTGTTGGCAGCTGAGTGCTTTAACCCCTACCCCCCAGGCTTATATAATGCACAATAAATTACCCAGACAGGGACCCAGGCAAGGAAGGAACTAAAGGTCTTATTACTTGGATATGGAATATGAGGGGAGTATTGGATCTCAGGAAAGGGCCGTTATGAGTAAGGCATAAGGTCAGAGTTAGAGTAATGAAAAGAGGCTTGATGCTGGCTTTGAAATATTTGGTCTACAACGGGTTAAATACACTTTTGGTTTGGATGAGTTCCCAAATTTTGCATAGGGTTTCGCTTGCAAATCAGTCTCAACTACAGAAGAAAGAGCAATTTCGGTTTAGAAACCAGGACACTAGAAGTTACAAGATGGGTTGGTGTACAAACGCCTTCTTTTTTCCCCACACCATATCAAAACTTACTCCTTTCACCCAGGCCATTTGAAATGTGGCAGAGAAAAAACCTCAACATTGATGCACGCAAAGACACTAGTTTTGAAAGTGGACACTTTTTATTTTAAGGAAATAATCCTGCCCACAGTCATGTCTGGGATAATGTAGTGAGCCCTGGTGTTAATGTGCTCGACTGTAAACCAAAACATTTGTGCCTCTTCCTGAACTCCTCAGGAGAAAGGTGTGACAGTAAGTGTGTGTAGAGAGTGTAGCCTGGGAAATCCTGTAGAGCACTTCTACTCTGTCTTGTGTCCTGTGCTGTCGGTAGCAGTCAGAACTGATTTGAGGACAATTATTTTTTTTTGTTGGGGAGAGGGATAATTTACCCCATGAACAAAATTATTAAAATATAGCTGCATTCCTCTGAGCTAATTATCGGAGCTACAGTAAAGTATTTGCAGTCAGCTCTAAGACCAAGGCTGACAACTATTTTAAGAGAAAGAGCCGTACATGTTTTATCACCACCTGTGTATGGATGGCTCTCCTTGCCTAGTTACAGCTCAGTTAGGAGGTTGCCTGTGCCTATGTTTTTCTTCATATCTTCAGTTAAAAATATTACAGCTGGTAATGTGGTCCAGATCTTGTCTGATTTCAATGCTGTAGTCCAAAAAGTGTGGTTGGAGAAACAGGTAGCCTTCTCAATGCAGATGATATATCCTGCTACTTTTCTCTAAGTAGGGGGCTCAGGGTTCCCTGAGCTTCCATGAACTGTCAAAGAATTGTGATCATAATGATGGAAGGACGGTCACCTCTAGCTGGTCCATCGTGCTGAAGTGGAACAGGTCCTGGAGGAAAGTAGCTCCTACAAGGTGGCATGCAGGCACTAAAATGTCCAGAAGGAGGGTGCTAGAGCTCAGCTATAAATCAAGGGAAGGGTACCTGAGACTTGGAGAGGATGTGACCTTAGATGACTTATTGGGGGTGTAGTAAGTGGCATGGTGTGTAGTGCTGCTTCTGGAATGTCCAGAAGGTGTGATACCACTGGTTGACCTTGATATGATGATGGCAGCCAGCAGCATGGGAAAGAGGCAGAATTTCTATGCACTTAGATTTAAATAATCCCGAATGGGAACAGCTATTGGATTGCCATGTTGCTTCTTGGAAAATGAAAGGTTTCTTTTTTTGATAGGCCTTGGTCTTTGTTATGTATCATATTAAATAATCTCACAATTAAAACACAGAAAATGGCAACCATTATCAAGTCCAAAGGCATTTTAAATAAACACACATAGGCATCTTCTTCTCCAGTACAATAAGTGCATTCAGTCCACAATAATCTGCAAGAGCAGAGCTGGAAACAAACACCAGTCTTTTGTGTATTTCTCACGGATGACTAAGACACTTGTTCTTTATTGCCTGATAGTTTTTGAAGCCTTTGTTCATAAAGTCACTGGAGCATTTAAAAATTTATTAGTAATTGGTGCAAAGCTTTTTTAAAACCATACAATAGTGGACAGTGCTAGAATCAAGACCCAGTGGTTCCAACAACTAGTTTTGCCAGCATTTAATAAATTCATTAAAAGAGAACGTACTTTTAAAAATTCAGTAGCATGGACAACAAATGTCAATATTAGTATCCTTATACAGATATCAGAACAAGAACTTAAGTGAAATTGATGCCTACTAGACTTCAAGCCTAACTCAGGGTCCTCTCTCAAGGCTCGGTGGACTCCCCTTGAGCTTTTTAAGATATATACTAATCTGTGTCAAAGAAACCAGAGCAGAGTTGCTGATTATTGTTTTTCCTTAGGTGTCATTCAGTCCATTCTGACCCATAGCCATCTTATGCACAAAACAAAACAAAAAAGAAAATGCTACAGAGTAAAGAAAGATACATTGAAAGCCATAAAATATTTTTTCCATGGTATCCACTTAGATATTGGAATTGCTGAAACATAGAGTTAGATTAAAATATTTTTGTGCTGAGCCCTGGTGCCACAGTGGTTGTGTGCGGGACTGTGGACCACAGGGTTGATGGTTCAAATCCAGCAGCAGCTCTCCAGGAGCAAGGCGGGGCTTCCTACTTCCACCAGGGCAGTGAAGTGAAAAAAAGAGATAAAAGAAAAAAATAGAATATTTTTCAGTAATGTCTGAAAATCAA
Organism: Nesogale talazaci; assembly: GCA_004026705.1. Taxonomy (NCBI): domain Eukaryota; kingdom Metazoa; phylum Chordata; class Mammalia; order Afrosoricida; family Tenrecidae; genus Nesogale; species Nesogale talazaci. The sequence continues at coordinate 185,017 of PVJH01000268.1, forward strand.
AACTGGATTTGGAGAGACTAAAATAATGTTTGCATTTGCTAATGTACTTTATAAGAAAAAAAGTTTAACCACATGGGGCATTTTATCAGAGAGAGAGAGAGAGAGAGAGAGAGAGAGAGAGAGAGAGAGAGAGAGAGAGAGAGAGACTGAGGTAAGGGAAAAGAGTAAGAAACAACTCCCTTCTTTTTATTTTGGGGGGGTGGCATCACTGCCCTCTGGTGGGAGTGGGAGGCCCAGCCTTGCTCCTGGAGAGCTGCTTCTGGATTTGAACTGCCAAGCCAGTGGGCCGCAGTCCCGCATTCAACCACTACGCCAACAGGGCTCAGCCCCAAACCTCCTTTTTATGATGAAAATATTTATGGACTTGTACTGTTTCATTATTGATGAATTCCTGAAAAGTTGCATGTAAATAGGCAACATTTTCTTATACTGCGCTGCAGTATCTTTTAAGAACCATTTTGTTTTTTTGTTTTGAATTTGATGTGCAATGGGCTACTGAGACTTAAGCTTTTGACTTCTTTGAAACTTTGCCAAATAGCTAATGCCATACAACCAAACAATACACAACTGTCTAAGGGAACCTTGCAATTCATACTTTTATTGGGTACTCTTACATCTCATCACACAATCCATACATTAATCCAGTGTGGTAAGCACATTTGCACATATGGTGCCATCATCATTTTCAAAGCATTCTCTTTCCACTTGAGCTCTTGATATCAGTTCCCCATTTCTTTCCTCCCCCCTCAACTGCCCTCCCTCACAAACCCTTGATAAGTTATAGATTATTATTTTCATATCTCACACCATCCTCCATCACTCCTCACCCACTATTTCATTATTCATCCCCCCGGAAGGGGGTTCTAGATTGATCCTTGTAATTGATTCTCCCTTTCTCCCTCCCCAAATCCTCCTGGTATCTCTACTCTCATTGTTGTCCCTGAGGGGTTTATCTATTGTGGATTCCCCATGTTGTGGGCTCTTTTCTGTACCAGTGTACATGCTCCAGTTTAATCTGATTTGTAAGGTAGAATTGAGGTCATGGTAGTGGGGTGAAGGAAGCACCAAAGAACCAGAGAAAAGTTGTTTGTGTTTCATTGGTGCTATACTGCAACCTGACTGGCTCATCTCTTCCCTGTGACCCCTCTGTGAGGGGATGTTCAATTGTCTACAAATGGACATGGGGTCGCCATACCATGCTCCTGCTTCCCCCATTTGCATTGGGTATGACTTTTTACTGGGCCTTAGTTCTCATTGACACCTCATGATCACACAGACTGTGGCGCTTCTTCCATGTGGGCTTTTTTTTTTTTTTTGCCAAATAGTGGTGCTGGAAACGAAATATTTTTCAGACTTGTATATTCAAATGGGTGGAGCTATTCTGAGCGAGGAACGAGTCGGGGAATCCCTCTGTCCCCTATAATGTCTGGTAATTCCCTTCAATTCTTTGCTCTACTCCTCAGTTTTTTTTTTTTACGTAGTTCAATGAAGTACAGTTTGAAAACCACTATTCAAATAGATATTTTCTAAGCTTATTACAGGCAGTATGCAGGTTACAAATGGCATTAGTTTCTAAGTTGAATTTTTATTTTGGAACCAATTTGTTGTTCCAAAGGCACATGGCTTTTACTTAGTAATACTTTAGTGAAAGGAATGGATCCTGGTGGTACAGTGGGTTAAGCATTGACCTTCAAACTGTAAGGTGAGTATTTCACACCTACCAGCCCCTTGGAGAGAGAAAGATGAGGCAGCCTGTGCCTATAAAGATTTATAGTCTCAGAAATCCAGAGAGCAGTTTTGTGGGGTTGCTCTGGGTTGTAATCAACTTTTTGGCAGTGAGTGGGTTTAAGGCAACAAGATGCCCTGCTGACACAGAGGGTAAAGTGCTCGTCTGCCAACCTAGGTTACAGGTTGAGCCTTATGATTTTGAATTTTGTTTTACGTTTTCTCCCAGTCTACCTGAGATTTTTAATGCCTCATATTTTCTTGCTTACCTCCATCTTAGTGCGTACTGCCTTCCTCTCTGCCCATGATAACATGTCTTTACCATGTAGCTGGCAATTTACTGTGCTTTCCCCTCCCACTTCTCGTCAATATCAACATTTTTTGAGGGTGCAAACCTCTTCACTTTTGGCAATTGGTGATCTCATACAATATTTGTTCTTTTTTATTGGTTAAGTTCACTTAGTTTAATGTCTTCCAGGTTCACCCATGTCCTGACAGAGGTTTTCACAGATTCATTGTTCTTTAAAAAAACGTGTAATATTCCAATGTATGTATGTCCAACAGCTTGTGTATGTATTCTTCCATTGATAGGCATATAGTTTGTTCCTTTCTTCTTGGTATTATGAATATTGCTGTGATGAACATGGGTTTTCATATAGCTATTCATGTCATGAATCTTATTTCTTGAAATTATATACCAAGGAGAGGGATTGATGGATCAAATGGATTTTTATTCCCAACTTTTTACAGAAACACCATACCCTTTTTCATAGTGGATGAACCATTTGAGTTCCATAAGCAGTGTCTGAAGGAACCCTGGTGGTATATATTGGGCTGCTGGGTTTGGAGAAGAACAGTCCAAACCCAGCAGCTGCTCCATGAAAGAAAAATGTGGCTTTCTGTTACCATATAGCATTTAGAGTCTTGGAAACCTCCAGTGGCAGCTTTCCGTTGTCCATAGTGTCACTCTGAGTCAGAATTGACTGCATGGCAGTGAGTCTTTTTCAGTAATGTTTGAGGATCCCAATCTCTTGATAGCATTACCAGCCTTGTTTATTTCTAACTTTGCAATTAATGCTGGAGGGAGATTACATATTATTGTTTTGAGTTTCAACTCTCCAATGACTATGAAGAACAAGGATCCGTCTTGTAAGATGCACAGCTTGAATGTTCTTTTGGAGCAAGGATGGTGAGGTTTCATCTCACATTATGTTGGACATGTTATCGGGAGTGGTCATCATGGTTGGTAAATTATAGGGCAGTGAAATAAATGAAAACCCTCAAGTAGATGAATTGTCACAATGTCTGCAACAATGGCCTCAAATATCACAACTGTGAGATAGCCCAGTATCAAGCAGTGTTTCATTCTGCTGTACATAAGATCTCTAGGAGTTGGAATGGATGTGATGGCACCTAACAACCATGGCTAATAATTAAGCATTTTTCAGGTATATCTGAGCTCCATGAATATCTTATTGGTGAGGTATTTGTTGCTATTTTTTATTTCAATTTGATAACATTTTGATTTTGTATTAGTCCGGGTAGACTAGAGAAACAAATTCATAAACTCGCACATGGATATAAGGGATAGGTCTATATACAGGAGGAATGGAACATTGAGAAAACATCCCAACCCAGTCCAGTTCAAAGTCATAAGTCCAATATTAGCCCATGTGTCTGATACCATGCTATAAAGTCTCCTTCTGACTCATGAAGTCACAGACCAGTGGGTACAGAGTTCTGGCTCTGGCAGGGGTCCCCTCATGGCTTCTTGTTTCCAGGGCTCAGGTCCATCAGCAGTATCCATTGGTGATAGCAACATTTCAGCCCTGGCAGGGATCTCTCTGTGGCTTTTCTGGCTTCCGAGGTCTGGTTCCATCAGGGTAAGGCCATGTGGCTTCTCCTTCGGCTCTTCTGGTTCCTTGGACACTGCTATCTTGTCTTGAAAATGGATCGACTCCCTACAACTGGGGAGATGATCTCTCATCTCCACAAGGGAAATATCGTGAGACTTTCCAAAATTCTCAGAGAAAGCCATGCCCACAGAGGTCCCATTGGCTATATTCAGATTGACAAGTTAGACTCCACCCCTAGACTTCCATTCATAAAATTGACATCAAGTACAATACCACCACAGATTTGACCAGTTTTTTAGTACTTTGATGTTTTTCTATGTATTAAAATTGTGTCTTCTTCTTTTCCGTCATGTCAAATTAGCAGATAAAGGTGTTGCAAGCTTTCCTCCATGCATGCCATTAAGGTTGACTGTACTTTGAGGAAGCAGTTCTTCCCCTGTCATATTTGGAATGCCTCCTAATCTGAGGGCTCATCTTCCAACACTGTATCAGGTAGTGTTCTGCTGCTGTTCACTAGGTTTTCATTCACTAATGTTTTCAGGAGACTGAGCATTTTTTCCAGTTGATCTTAGTCTGGAAGGCTCTGCTGAAATCTGCCTACTATAGTTTACCGTATTTGCATTTTAAATATCGGTGGTATAGTTTCCAGCATCATAGCAACATGCAAGCCATCATAGTACAACAAACTGACAGAGGAGTGGTGGGTATAGGAGAAAACATCCATGAATATATCACCTAGATTAAAGAATTATACTTTATCACATCAATACAAGTGAACATCCTCTGGGTTCTTCACGCATTACACTCATGAGGAGGAAGCACTAGGGTGAATTTTGTGTTCATCAATCTATTTCCATTTTCATCTTTTAAAGTGATCTATCTTTATGTAATATATTATTATTTCTCCCTTTAACAGTATATATCTGAGCTATCTTTATGCCAGTGTGCTTAATTGTATTTGTTCACCTTTAATACTGTATTGCATTATATGACCATAATGTAATTATTCTCTTATTGATAAATATTTGGTTGAGGTTCAAGTTTTATAATTACAAATAGGAACGCTCTGCTATGAAACAGTGTACATGTTTTCTATGTATATGTTCAGGAAATTCTCTACAGCATTCTTATAGGAATGTTATTTTAGGATCATAGAGAATGAGCATATTTTACTTTCCCCAATGTCCATTATGATTCATTAGAGTATAAAAATGCTGCTGTTCTATATCTTAACCAGTACTTTTTACTGAGAGACCTTTGAATTATGACCGACATGGTGGTTGTAAAATGCATATCATTGTATGAAATATAGTTGAGCAACTTTTCATGTGCCTTGTAGGCAACTTATATTTCTTCTTTGTCAAATCTTCTGTGATCTTCTGTGACTGTCAAAAAAGAATGATGTGGGGATAACATTTAATCTTCTCTAAGTTCATAAGAGGGAAAATAATCACATTATCAGCATTGACTATCAAAGATCTATTCCTATGAGGTCTAACCATTTCAATTTTTATACCAACTGCCCCTCCCCTTCACTACTTTTTAGCTTGTTCCACAATCCCTTTCAATGGTCAATTTGAACTCCCAGACAATACTCACAAATAGCAGGAAGTGAGAAGGTTACAATTCAGATGGGAAATTCTCAGGGTTCAGTTCATTCAGGGCAATCTCTTTTTTGCCATGGCCGAATGTAGACCTCTATGTGGGCATTGGAGATTTAGTCTGGCCTCTGCTCTGCTCAGGCAGTGCTACAGAACACTTTAAGGGCTGCCACTATATTCCCATAGGGCTTGCCACTCCACTATGTACATCAACTGAAGGGCACTCAACTCTTAGCTTAGTGAAGTAGTAAACCTTGGAGGCACCCCAAGCTCCAAGTCAGCCTCCAATCTGAAAGCACTTTATTTCATGGAGGGCTGGGACATTTACCACTCTTGTGCTCTGGCTCTTGGTACTGTTGCTGCTGTGACTCTGGTGTTAAATTTCTCTCCTGGATTAAGAAAGCTAATTGCACAAGAATCTTGGGATCCAAAAGGCAAGTTCTTCTTGGGGCTATTCTCATTTGCTGGTAGTGAGATACACAACCTTCCTACTTTTAAGATGGCTGATTTTATGCACAACAGGATGGCAATCACAATTAACCCTGTTAACCACTCGATGTTGAATCCTAATCATATCTCTTTCTAAACCCTTCTATTACCCAGGTTCTTTAGAAAAAAGCAATTTGGTGGAAATATACAAAGACCATAGCTAGAGGACCTATATTAAATAATTAATGGCATTGCTGTGACTGTATTATGTCATGCTTTCACGCTTGCGTTAGGTCTCTTTATGAGTTTTTTGTTCCATTCCATTGATGTGTTTTCTGATTTCTGTCTTAACTGCTGTGTGTTTATAATGCTTTACTATTTGGGAGAGGGAAACAAGTTCCCCCAACCTGTTTTATTTTGAGGAACATCTGGGTTTGCCAAATTTTTATAGGTTGTTAAGTTTAGTGAAGTGAGGGACTAGGAAATGGGGAGGGAAAAGTAGGGGTGAGATGAAGGTTATAAAAGTTTGCTTATATCATAGTTTTTTTTTTCTGAAAGCCAACCCTGCTTTTGAAGTCAGATATTTTCAAAGACCGAAAAAGCTGCCTGCCTAAATTTACTCTTCCCAGCTGGCATGACAGTCAGAACTCTGAGTAATGAGGCACTCAAAAAACTCCCTGCAATCGAGTGGATTCCAAACTCATAGCAACTCTGTAAGAGAGAGTAGAGGTGCCTTTGGGGTTTCCAACACTATAACTTCATGGAAGTAGAGCACCTTATAGGGTTATCTTAATTTTTACTTTATTTTATTGGTAAAACTAACTCCTTTGGATCTTAACCTTTCTTGGAGTGGACAGCATATCATTGTGATAAAAATCTTGGTAATGAGGCACACTTTCCACCTCTGCCATTTGCTACCTGTGTGGCTTTAGGCATATTATTTAAGCTTGCTGACACTATTTTCTTTTTGTTTGTAAAAATAACACTAGTCTTCATGTACTGAATTATTCTTTTATTGTGGTAATAATTAATTACTACAAAATTCATGGCTTAATATAACACAAATTATGATTTATCAGCTCTGGAGATCAGTAGTCTGAGAAGGATCTAACTGGACTAAAATCAAAGTATTGTCAGGGCTGCTGTGTTCCTTTAAGAGCAGCTATGGGAAAATTCTTTTATCTCTCTTTTTTGGATTGTTGGTGAATTTAGTTCTTTATTGGAGTAAGCATAAGTAAGGCCTGTGTTTTTGCTGGCTGTCAGCCAAGGGTCCTTTGAAGGTTGCAGAAGCCACCAGCACTCATGGCTCATGCTTTCTTAACTTTCTTTTCCACTTTTATTGCACGATGGACTTATACTGGGCTGTCTCAGATAACCTAGCTTAAGTACAGTAATTTTAACCCCTTCCACAAAATTCTTTTTAATATTGCATCATGACATCACAGGTTGCGACGATTTAGATGGGAATCTTTGGAGGGAAAGAGTTTGCATTATTTTATCGACTATACCTAATTTATATGTTTTAGGAATATCCGAATGAATGTATATAAAGAACATAGCATAGTTTTGACATATAGTAAACACTAATAAAATTGTTAGTTATTATTTGAGTTAACACTGGTAAAATGCATTCCCCCTTGAATATATTTATGTGACCTATATTCACGGTCTATTCACATAATTCCTTTTTAAAAACATTTAAAATGTGAACTATTTCAAGCATACAGATTTATATAATCTTTGGAAGAATGATGCCCTATACAATTTATCATATTTTCCCAAAATGGTCTTCTATTGAAATGACATATTAAAAATGGCCTTGTTAGTTTTTAGTATATAAGACATTTATATTCAAATATATATACCCCAACAAATGGCCAGCATTATAGAAAGGTTTTTATGCTGTGGCTTCAGTAGCAGAATTAAGGTCAATGAGTACAAGTTATATGGAAAGTTTTAGAAACATATCAGTATATAAACATGAAACTTTCAAATAGCCGTGCTAGTTCATAAAACTAAGAATTTTTTCATAGAGAGAGCCCAGACCTTTTCAAGGGAACCACAGCTGTATCTCTCAGAATCCATGGAGGATTGGTTCTAGCATGCTGGTGATACCCAAATCTGAGGATGCTCCAGTTCTTCACATCAAATGGTATATAACCTATGCACATTTTCCTGTATACCTTAAATAATATCTACATTGCTTATGATGCCTAATCCAATATACAGCTTATGCTAATAGTATTTTCTGGCTCCCTTTTATCCTTTAAGGGATTGCTTTGAACACTTTATTGCTCCCCTACCAGATATTTTTGCTCCTTGGTTAGTTGAATCCTCAAATGAGGAATCGACAAATAAGGCAGACTGACTATAGTTTCCTATGGGGATTTTGGGGTAGGTGTTAATTTTTTTTAAGAGAATTGGGTACTCTTTTGGAAAACTATGATTTTTTCCCCCTCTTATTGTATGGGGAAGCAAAAAAATGTCTCTACTGGTGCTTGCTTGTCTGCTCACTTGTATTTAAGTAAAAAAGAGAAGACTCTTGTTCACATTTTTGAATTATGCTCAGATGGTTGATCAGGAAGAAAATTTAATTAGTACATGATTATTTAGTTGCCCTTGTAAAGTCACATCCCAAGCACCAAGCAATTGGGAGAAATTAAAAACTATACAAAAGGCTTCACCAGTAATTATTGAGAGATCTCTGTGTGATGCAAGAAATGTGGACAATATTCTTGCTGCTCTTGTTGATTTCATTGGAGGCCCTTACAGCTCTTATCACAATCCATACATATATCCATTTTATCAAACACATCTGGGCATATGTTGTCATCATCTTTTTCAAAACATTTCATCCACTTTTCTGCTGTCTGTTGCCCTGGCATGGGGGGCCATACGTCGATCACTGTGATCGGTTCCACCTTACACCCCCTCCCACCCTTACTGTCCTAGTATCGCTGCTTCCCTTATTGGTCCTGGGGATTTTATCTGTTCTAGATTCCTATTTTAATTGTTTAAAATTGATATTATTACATGTCTTCTGCAAATGTTCTTATCCTTACAGTTACTTGCTTAATTGCACAGAATCACTTAACTTTTTTTTCTTAACTTCTTACTGAAATATTTTGTTAATATAAATTTCATCATGTTTTTAAAAAATCATTTTATGGGGGCACTTACAGTTTTTATCACAATCCCATCCATCCATTGTGTCAAGGATTTTCTATCTACTTGAGCCGATGGTATCAGATCCTCATGTTTTTTTCCTTCCCTCCTCCACGATCCCTCATGAACCCTTGATAAATTACAAATTATTATTATTTTCACATGTTGTCTCCCTTCACTCACTTTTCTGTTGTTCATCCCCCTCTGCAGGGTGGGAGTGGTAGTGGTGTTACATGTGGATCATTGTGACCAGCTCCCCCTTTCCTCCCCCACCTTCCCTGTACTCTCCTGGTATTTCTACTCTTATTATTGGTCACGAGGAGTTTATTTGTCCTGGATTCCCTGTTTGGGAGTCCTTATCTGTACCCGTGTATATGCTCTGGACTAGCTGGATTTGTATGATTTTATATTACTGTGGGAGGGCCTAGAAGACATTTTTTTATTGCCTTTGCAATGGTTAATAAAAATTAAGAGGCTTTGATTCTCTGTTGAAAATAAGGAAAGACTCTTCCTATTATCTCTGTTGTTTTAGAATTTACTTTGGATATCTTGTAATTATACATCATTTTAGTCTCTGAAAAGTATGCAAATCTAAGGTCTTAGCTCAGACCTGGCAACCAATCTCTTTAAAATGTAAGTAACTTCAGGGAATCCTCCCCTATGTTCCAGTTTATTGGAAGATTAGCATAATCTCAGCAATCCTATATTCAAGATACTAGAAAATTAGCAATTTTATCTCAAAAGCAAGAATTTAGGAGTACAGAGTGGGTTTGTGGTAGACCGCTAACCGCAAGGCATGCAGTTCTAAACCCCCAGTTGCTCTGAAGGAGAAAGATGAGGGTCTTTACTTCTCTAGAGTATTATGATAGGTAGGTTTGCTGTGCCAACATGGTCAAAGAAGATAGGTAGGTTTGTTGTGATAACATGGCCAATGAACACACGTGAGATCAATTGAAGGGCAGTATATAAATGGCTTGGCTAGTCTCTCCTTGGTCTCTTGTTCTTGGATCTTCAGACCATCCGGCTGCCTTGTTTGTCCTGTACCTCGATCTGCAAGTTACACTACCCGTGGAACACCTAATCCGTGGACTGTCTTGCTGTGAGTTGAGGTTCCTTGAAGCCCTGCTTCGCCACACTGCTGGAATATACATGTCTTGAGCTGGGAACTGTCAGACCCTGTCATCTGGCTGACTGTTGGTGACCTGCTTGCTATTTGCTGCTTATGGCCGAATAGCCTGAATTGCTCGGCGGTCCTGAAGACTCGAAGGACTACTACTAGCTGTCTCAAGCAAGTGAGTTGCGGTGAGCCATTTGTACTGCTTTATAGATTAGTTTACTGTTTATTTCTTATGTTAGACATCTCTCTCTATCTATATAGAATTATTAGTGTCCTGGTTTTGTTTCTCTAGAGAACCCTAACACAGGTATAGTCTTAAAAACTCACATAGACAGTTAATTTTACCGCCCTATGGGTGAGTCAGAATTGACGTAATGGCAGAGAATTGCGATATATACATACGTATATGTGTGTGTGTATGTGTGTGTGTGTAGTGTGGAACCATAGTATGGTAAGTGTTGGGCTACCCACCACCCATCAGCTGTTGCCCAGGAGAAAGACGAGGCTTTGTGTTCCCACAGGAGCAGTTTTATTCTCTCCCCGGTGGTGCAATGGCCACACTTTGGCTGATACCTGCAGGGTTGGCGGTTGGAACCCACTAGCTGATCCACGGAAGAGAGATGGGGTTTTCTATGCCCAGAAAGAGTTACAGTCTCAGAAACACATGGGGGCAGTTCTCTCTTGTCCTTTAGGGTTGCTGTGAATCAATTCGATGGCTGTGAGTTTGTTTTGGGTTTGGTATAGGCTTGCTATGAATCAGAATTGAATTTGTGGCAGAGAAGATTGCAATCGTTATAGAAACAGTCGACTATGTCTCTTGCAGAGTGACAGCTGGATTAAACCCTGCCACCCACTGCCGTGGAGTTTATTCTGACTTAGAGTGACTATGGGATAAAGTAGCATTACTCGCTAGAGTTTCGGGGGCTATAAATCTCCATGAGAACATATTGTCCTAGCTTTCTTTTGCAGAACAGTTGGTGGGTTTGAACTTCTGACTTTTAAATTAGTTTAAGCTGTGTGCTATCAGGACTCCTTGGTTAGGGGCAGGGACTCCTAATTAGTTACATGTAGGTGTAGAGTTTTCATTCTGCCTTTGCAGTCTCTATAGTGGATTCCCTGTGATTCACCCATTCTTGTTTACTACTAAAGAATAAAACTTTTCTTTTGATAAGCAGTCTATGTTTTTGATAACTTTTGGTTCTAATTTTGTAGAGTGATTTTCTGGATATGGAGCACTTCTCATTTTTATTTTATTTTCCTTGTATCTTTCTACAATCCATTTTTCAACACGATTCTTAACAGAATGTACCTGTTCCCTCTAGTACACACCCTTCTCTTTCATAGGTCACATGCTTCAAGAAATGCCCAATCCATTTCATGATCTGAGGTGTGGGTGGACTGCAGTTGACTTAAGTTATTATATCTCAATCTGACTGAATTTAGTCGCTCTTATTTAGAATGTTGACAAGAAATGTTGTGTGCCCCTCAGGATGTAAATATAGAACAGATGTGATTGGGGCAATTATATTATTGGCAGGAGAGGAACCAACCCTAGGGTGAAGCTAATAAGGGGATGGAGAGCAGAGGAAGAAAAAGAAAAGGAGCCCATGAAGATATCATGGAGGTACTGATCAACCAATAGCTGAATGTCCTAGTTCAGTGAGAAAAGAAATCCCCTTTATTGGTTCTAGTGATGTTGTGGTTTGCGTTGGGCTGCTAACTGCAGGGGCAGCAATTCAAATCCACCAGCAGTTCCACAGGAGAGGTTTTCGACTTCTGTAAAGAGTTATAGTCGGCTGAGCACCGGTGGCGTAGTGGTTGTGCGTGGGACTGCAGCCCACTGGGCTGGCGATTCAAATCCAGCAGCAGCTCTCTAGGAGCAAGTCTGAGCCTCCAACTCCCAACAGAGGGCAGTGATGCCAAAAAAAAAAAAGATTTAGAGTCTCAGAAACTCATAGGATAAAGTGACCAGATTTTAAGCAGGACACCATTGACCGGGGGGGAGGGAGGGCTCTTTATTAAAAATTTGGTCTATATGGAGCAACAAAAACATTCATAGAATGCAAAAACAGTATTGTAATATATTTATTTAATTTGAAAACACCGCGGGAAACTGCCAAGGACTTGGATGGTTCTTTGTAAGACCTGAGGGCTGTATAAGGCCCTTGAAATCAACTTCACACAACTTCTCCACAGAAAAGCAGTTCTAGTCACCACATAATGGGTGTGTTCATTAAATATATTGCAATACTATTTTTGCATTCTATGAGTTGGTATCCACTTGATGTTAACCAGTTTGGTTTCGGTATTGCTAATTGCCAGTTTGTGTTATGCTTTCCGTTACTTGTAGCATACATTATTCCCAACCCAAATTTTAAACTCACTGCGATCATGGCAATTTTAGCTCAGAAACCCAGTAAGCCAGATTAGAACGTCCCTTGTGAGTCTCTGAGACTGTAATAGAAAGCCTCACCTTTCTCCTGCAGAATGACTGGTGGTTTCAAACTGCCTACCTGGCAGTTGGCAGCCCAACCTATAACTGTTATGCCACCAGGTCTCCTAGTGGCTACAACACTGACTGTAAACAGAGCAAAGATTGTGAGGATGATGCAAGATTGGGCAAGGTCTCCTTCCACGTATGTGGAGTTGCTACCTGTAATTTCTACACCAAGTCGACAACACCTATTAATAATAATAATAACTTCCCAGGTAATGCAGGTTCAGGGACTGTATTTTTTAAGGAACTACATTTTAAAAACCACTGAGCTATAGCATTTATCTTTACTTATCTAGCATGCAACTGATTGATCTTAAATGTAGCTGATTTAGAATTGTATATAAGCAACGTATACGTATTATTTAGGATAGGCTTGTAAAAAGCAGACTCATTCACAAAATTGTATCGTGACACAATGTTAGGAATCAGCATGGCATATATGGTGTATCCTTTATTGTAAGGATAGCAGGTTAGGAGAGAGTCAGTGGTTGAGAGTTTGCTTTTATTTTTGACCTGTCACTCTCTAGTGGTGTATTGGTTACACATTGGGGTGCTAACTGCAAGATCAGCAGTTTGAAACCACCACGGGAGAAAAATGGGGCCTTTTTACTCCTGTAAAGAGTTACAGTCTCAGAGACTCAGAATTCTCAGCAGTGAGAAGTTTTGTTTGTTTTGTGTTGGTTTGGTTGACTATCATTTCATCCTCTTCCATTAAAACCTTGGGGAAGAGAATGCAATATTGGAATTCTTCCTTGTAGACAAGATGTGTTGAGATGAACTCATTTGGACTACAGGTATAGAATGTGTTTAAAAATCATGTTATTTGGGATTCCTACAGCTCTTCTAATAATCCATACATCCATTTTGGCAAGCACATTTGTCCATGTGTTGCCATCATCCTTTTCAAAACATTTTCTTTTTACTTGAGCCCTCGGTATCAGTTCCTTTCCCCTCCCCCTCCCACCCTTCTTTATGAACCTTTGATAATTTTTAAATGATTATTTTCATGTCTTATACCAACTGCTTTTTCCCTTCACCCTTATCTCTAGCCACAGCATCTTACAAGCATCAAGTCAGAGAAGGGGAAAGAGTACACTCTTCCTTGTATTGGCATCAGACAGAGAAACTTCCATCTTTGGCTTCAAAAATTTGAAGGGAATTTTATCTTCTTATCAAAGTCTGACACTAGCAGGGCTATGACAGCATTGAGAATTTAACCTGCCCTGGCTTTATGGAATATTGGATATACCTCCTTGGCTTCATTTCCTTTCTTTTCCATAGTTTGTGAAAGTTTAAGTATTGATGTCATGTCCAAGATTGTACATCACCCACCCACATGGCCTGCTGGATTTGATAATGTGTTCTTGGATGGAAATGTTTACATTCTACCTTTTTCCCTAAAGCGCTGTAAGCCATGCATATTGATGCAGGCTGTGGAATTATGGAATAGGAACTGACTTTGGCTCAAAAAATGCTGGAAAACAAGAGACAAGCATTTTAAATCTAAATTGTTACTATCTCCAAAAAATAACCTTATATTTTCATCTCTTCCAAACTCTCCTAGGTAAAAGGTACTAATTATTGTTAAGTGTGTGTGTGTATGCGCGTGCACGTGTCAGCGGAGCTGGGGAAAGAGAGAAAAGATTTTGATTTCCTCTTGCAAATAACTTTGTACCATTGATAACTAGCTTTTTTTTTTGTTTTTGCCAAGGAGTGCCAGAGCAGTGAATATGCATTTTTAGAGCAGAGGCTCTTCTCAGTGTATTTAGTCATGATTTAATTAGTCTTGATAATGGGTCTTCATTTTAGAGGGAATTTAATTTAATGGTCTTGATATTGAATGACCTTGGCATGGTAAAGACACTTGTCTCTGTGTGTATATGTGTGTAAAATGCAGATAATGGAAGTGGCTTTGGAGTCTGGCCAAAATATCCCCAGCACCAAGCTAAGGTTACTTTAAATCTGCTTGCCTTGCAGGTCAGATTGAAGGATGTCTGAGACAAGCAATGAATCCTTCCTCTCTGCCATTTGGGGAGGATAAATCAGCTAATGAATCACCTGTGTTTGTTCAGCTTGACCGACCCCCTATTTGACTTGCTTTGAGGGACTAAGGTGGATCTCCCCACCCCCACATTCCCAGCAGGTGATAGTGGGAGGAAAATGTTCCACTCATGGGACACTAATGAGTCTTAGCACGGGAGAGTCACGTTGCCCTCGCATTTTGCTGGAAGGAGCAACTTGGAGCTGTGATAGGGTGTTCCTTGGTGGAAAAATGTCTACAGGCTGAGATGGTTTCCATGGGCACAGACTGGTAGAGACTTGAGTTTTCAGTGATTTCTTGCAATAGAAGAGTGTGTTTTGACATAACGTGGGCCTATTAATTGCTCTTGTTATTCTAGAGCCTTGAATTCATTTTTGCTAGCACTGGGCATGAGAATTTGATGGTTCAGGGGATGAATGTGTTACTTCCCCTCCCTATTTCAGAAGTTTCGAGCTCCAGTATGTTTCTAATGCACTTCTTTAAATGCCCCATTTTAGAGCTCATTTTTGGTTACAAACTGCACCTCCGGCTTATGGTGTTAAGTTGTTTTGAGCTAAAAGAGACGCATGAGGGGGCTACCGGAAACAAAACGGGAACTTTATTTTTCAAACTTATGGATTTAAAGTTTTTTTTTAGAAAACAACCTTATTACCTTCAAAATACTCTCTATTTTACTTAATACAAGTCAAATCTGTGATTCCATTGTTGGAAACATTTTTCAAACTCATCTGTTTGGATGGCTGACAGCAGCTCCTTTGATTTTTACTTTACCTCTTCGACATCATCAAATTGCTGTTCTTTCCATTTGTTGGAAACATTTTTCAAACTCATCTGTTTGGATGGCTGACAGCAGCTGCTTTGTTTTTTACTTTACCTCTTTGACATAATCAAATTGCTGTTCTTGCCAGTCACTCTTCATTTGAGTAAACAAGAAAAGTCCCATAGAGTGAGGTCAAGTGAGTCAGGTAGATGGGGCAAAAGAGGCGTGCTGTTTGTTTGCCATTAACAGTCATAGTGTCATGGCTACGCAGTTAGCAGGTGCGTTGTCGTGGTGGCAAAAACAGTTCTCTTTCTGCTTCAAATCAGGCCTTTTTGTTGCACACGGTTATGCTATCTTTTCACAACTTCTAAATAGAAAGCTTGATTAACAGTCTTACCTGATGGAATGAATTCCAAATGCACTGAGTAGACATTTTTTTTCTGTTTGGGACATTGATGGATGTCCAGAACGAGGTTTGTCATCTATCGACATTTCCCTTTTTTGAAACAGGAAAACCACACACTCGTCCACTTGAACTTTCCCCGTTGTGCTGTACTTGTAAGCTGTGTTCAGCATCACAACTGTTTCTGTGTTATGTTCCCATAACAGGAAACATCATTTCATAGCTGCATGCTATTGTCTTAAATTGGTCATCACAAAAATTGAGGTTTGAGCAAAACCGTGTTCATGAAAAAATTCACAGGGACTAAAGGGAACCTTCCCAGTTGATGCCACAGGGTGTACTAAGTTAGTGAGTTGCTCAATTCCTGCCTAAAAAGAAATATGCATATTATGGAAGTTCTGTCCAGTGAAGCTTTTTTTCTGTTGTTGCTTCTTTTTGGGGGGTGGTGGTGGTGTACTGACTTGGAGTCGAAAACACCCTGTAGTATCTTTGAAGTATTTGAAGTGAGGTAAGACCCAATATCCATAACATAACTGACAGACATCTATTACATATCTTGTATGTATTACACACTGTGAGGGTAAGAGTGAGGATACACAGATTATCTAGATTATATCTGCATATAGCTAGTTTACTAATTTAATTTTTGTATGCATTGTTGCTTTTTGAATACAGAGTTTACGGTTCTTTGTGTCCTGGGTTAATATTCCAGAGATTTATATTGGCCCTACACTATCTTTTTGGTCTCAATGTAATTCATCTGTAAAACAGCATTGATATACTTGCTCATCTTCACAAACAAGATTACTGTAAACTTTGCCCCTGGTCCCAGTTTGAGCCCAAATCATGCATTTCCTGGATTTTTGGACTATATTTAGCACACTACACAATATATTGGTTCAGTCCTTTTAAGAACATTTGTACAGTCATCATCACAGTCAATTTCAGAACATTTTCTTCTTGTACTCCTTTTTTTGGGGGGTGACATCACTGCCCTCTGGTGGTCGTGGGAGTACTCATTGTTTTTCTCTTTTTCTTTTTCTTTTTTCTTTTTATTTTTTTTCTTTTTTTGCCTCTCAGTACTCATTGTTTTTAACTCCCCGTTGCTCCCCATCCTTTTCTGCCATGCCCCTAGGCAATTATCAATCGGGTTACTGCATCTCTTGATTTACTTATCCTGAATTGCATATGTAGAAAGTCATACAAAACACAGTCAAGAAGCAAGCAAACAAGCATACAAAAAGCAACAATAATGACAAGGCAAAGAAACACCTCAATCGAAAGAAACAAAGTATTGAAAATGGAAACAACTTTCAAAAATCAAACTCACTGCCATTGAGTTAATGTTGACTCCTGGGGACTCCCTGTGGGTTTCTGAGATTGTAACTCTATGGGAAGAGATAGCCCAGTCTTTCTCTTGTAGAGCTGCTGGTGGTTTTGAACCGCTGACCATGCCGCTCACAGCCCCACACATAACCACAACACCATCAGGGCTCCAGGAAACAACTTTAGAATGTGTCAAAAGGGAGATCTAATTATAAGGTATTGCATTTTAACATAACTACTCCTGCCATAATCAGCTTTATCATGTTATCTATCTGATAGCAAGGTTATTTTACTTCCCTCAACTATGGTCAGAAGGGATTTAGTGGAGACTTAATCCATGCGTGGACCTTGAAACTGAATTTTGGGTTTCCACTGTCATCCGTACCTTCTGAAAACCAGGTATTCACAATTTAGGCTCTGATGCCTTCCCTCCTTGGGTTTTATTTTTTTTTAATTTCTGGTTGCACGAGTTTGTGTTCTTCTTATATGTGAATTTAGTTGATGCCTCACATAGAAGGCTGCTTGTTTGAAGACAAGCCTTTAAGACCTCAGACAGAATTCTTTCTGATAGCTGGGTACCATCTGGTTTCTTTTCCACACTTCTCCCTATCTCCTATATCTTCAGCTATCTCTTCATGATGGGGAGCATTGAGCATGCCCTGATAGTTGACTTGTCTGAGCACATCTGGAAGAACTGCAGAAGCAGAGTTTCCATGGGTCAGTTATAAAGGACCACAGAGCCTTTTGAAAAGGATTTTCTAAGTAAAGAGCATGCTGGCACTTGAACTTGACAGGGAACTGGTGCTAGGAAGCCACAATGAAATAAATAGCAAAGTCTTGTTATTGAGGACCCAAGGCAATAAGACAGTTTCAACACTCACTTTTGTTTAAGCAGCAGGCCAGAACAATTGTAGGGGGCATCTCAAGCTGGAAATTACCTTTGGAAGAAATAAGCACAGAGCTCTGTCAAGAGAAGAAATAATAGACACTGAAGCCTGGGTTCTAGGGTTCTTCTTATCATCAAGAGAGAGTGGTAATGCCCATTATCTATCCTCGGAGTAGGAAATTTGGCAAGTGGATGACAACTAATCCTGTCTGAGCTATAGATTGTAATAAAGATCCCTTAACATAAATAAGATTTGGTCCAAAGAAACTGGGAGGTGTTCACTAATTCTAAGGTAAAGGCATCTGTCAGTGCATCTTTTGTCCAGGGAATATAAGAACAGAGTGGTGACTGGCCAATCAGTATTGATATAAACTCTTGACTGTAGAGAAGGAGCCAATATGTGCTCCACCCATTCCCCCCTCCTATTTGACTGTGTTCATTTTTAGATTTTTAAATGTGACCAAGGAGCTTACTATTGTCTGTATCCATAGGTCGACACCTCAGAGCCCTGAATATGATCTGTCTTTCATTCATGAAAATGGGTGACCCGTGAGAAAGTGGTGGTAAGGTGTGGTTATTTTACTTTATTGTCTTCCGTATGGTGGGCCCAGGCACTTGCACTAATCATTTCTGTGAGTTCCAAAGACAGTCAGTGGAACATGAGCAGAAGCTTCTCCCAGGGAAGGAAGTTGAGTGTGGCTGTGAAGAAAACCGTGGTCTCTGAAGCTTCTGCTTCACTTAATAGAGTATGAGGAGGCAGGAGGGTAGGAGCCTGATCATAGAAAGCATTATAGAAAACAGGTTCTATCTCAATTTACAATTGTTGTTGAGACATAATTATTAAGAACACCTCCTTTTCATGCTCAGAAGTCTCCTGGTTCTGGTGGTAAATTCTATGACAAGGAGTTAGGGTGAGTCTATTTTGTTTTCTGAAGTGTTGATGCTCCTTAAGTTGGCAGGTATTTTATCTGGTCTGAGGCATCTGGTGATCTCGTCTTAATAAATAGACAAAGAACAATTGATTCTCAGTCACTTACAACTCATAGAAGCCCTATAGGGTGGAGAAGAATTTCCTCAAAGGGTTTCTAAGAATGCCAGTCATTGGAGAATCAGACTGCCAAATCTTTATATCTGTGGAGCTGCTGGTGAATTTGAATCTTGGATCTTTTGTTCAGCATCCAAGCTCTTAATTACTGTGCCACCGCTCCTCCTATTTGTCTCATGTTTAAAAACACTTTCATTGGCACATAATTTGCATAGCATACACATCAGCAGTCTAATTGGGCACATGAAGGAGAATTGTGCCATCATTATCATATCAATTTTAGAATATTACCTCTCCCCATGGTTAAATTGTCTTTTTAAAAAGTTGTGCAATCACAGTCAGTTCTAATGCCTCCCCCCTCCCATCTACATTTCCCTCTCCTGAGATCCCCTTTCTTTCCCTATCACCCATGTCCCACCCCTGCCTCCCTTACCAATCCCTGTATCAATTAGTATCACTATACAGCCACTCCTCCTGTGGGTCACAAACTGGGAAATCTAAGAGAAACAATAAAAACATTCAAAATGAGTTACTAGTGATATAATAAATGGAGGCTTTTGTTTTAATTTGTTGTTAGTTTTTACTGTTGTGGCTTTGTATGTTTTCCCATATATGAAATTCAGGGTAGGCAAATCGATAGAGACAATACTTAAATTAATGTTTTTTTGGGAAATCCCAGGGGAGATCAGGGAAAATGAGGAGCTAACAACAGTAAGTACAGGAGCGAAGTAAATGTCCGGACATTGATTCTGTTAAGATTGTACCACTCTTCTTAATATGATAGAACTATTGAATTGTATATGGTATATGGATTGTATGCCAATAAAGCTGTTAACAAAAAATAATATAGAGGTCAAAATACAAATAATGAGTAAGAATGCCAAGGAATAAATTTCTCTCATGGAACAAGCACACATAACCAACTTATGTCTCTCATAAAGGGAGGTCATCAGACCAAGTATGGATTCCGATTCAGCATATTCAAGGTTACAATGGCCCCTGCTTGAAAGCAAGGCTGTGTGAGACTCTTGTCTGTGGCTAGAGCTGATCTTCCAGTGGCTCAATTTGAGCAGCTACTTTGCCAGTGGGCTTTGGGCTCCCACCGTGCTCTGTAGCCTTCTACAAATTGGGTGTTTATAACTTTAACTGTGATACAGTTTCCATCCCCATACTCAAAATTCATAATTGTCATCTTTGGATCACACAAGTTGATGTACTTCTTCCATCCATTCCCTTAACCCATCCCGTGAATGTGCTCAATTCTTTATGCGAGTGGACGTTTTTGACTCTGGATTGCCAAACAAAACGCTGACTTCATACCAAGCTGCAATGGCTCTGTGCTCTTTCTCCATTTTGAAATTTGATAGCCCTTATATACAACTAAAAGGAAACACCTTGCACATCCATTAGCATAATGACACAGGAACCAAGACTTTATGACATTTAGTGCTACTCATATGATCCCATAGTCCAGGCCTAAGGAATAATTGCTAGAAATGCTAACCCTGTCGACTTCACGGCAACAAATACTGATAGCAGTTTTTCCCCAAAAGCAATGTGTACCACTGTCCCTGAAGGAAATGGGAGGAAGTAAAAATAGAAAAAAAAGTTTCCTGGGCATCACCAGGAAAGTTTGAAAATTTTTACCTGAAATTCTCCTGAGAGAGCTCAGTTGGCTAAGGCGAAGTCGGGGCCCACTCCCTCCCAGTGGAGGAGAATGAAACCAAATAGCTTGATGAAATCTATACATTTCCTATTCATCTTCATATCATTCTTTTTTTATATTCCTAGGGTCTGAAGACAGTTATATACAAGAGCAGTTATATAGGTTTTTCAGGGCACTGATGTCACCTGCGTACTTCCCTTATACATCATGTGTGAAAACAGAATCGGCCACAAATCACAGAAAAAAGTAGTTAATGTTTTATGAGTTCATAAATTCTGAGCTGTGACTAACACTGGGCCTTCTAGTGAAAACCATCAGTCTTGTAATTCAGCAGTTCTAGAATTAATTTTATCATACAGAGTTTCCTCTGGGAGCTCAAACATATCCATATGCAAATCTCCACCATGGAGAATCACAGAATGCATTTCTGCACGGAGGTTTGTGAATGTGCTCTTGTGAGAGAGCTTCATAACAGGGCTTTGATTTACCACCTGCTAGTAAGACACACACTATGCAGAATGCAGGACAGTGAACCTTTTGTTCATTTTGAATCCTCAGTGTTTAGTGACAAGAGAAGTTGTGCTGTAAAATTTACTAGTGATTGATAGCAGTTATTTCATATGATTGATCAAACCTATGTACATGTATAGATGAGGAAATTGAGGCTAAGCCACATTAAAGAAATTATTCAAGGACATGAAGCCACAAGTCATAGAATCTGGCATTTAACCTCAGATGACTAATTATTTTATAGCCACATACAGTCTACAACAAGAATTCAATAAATTCAATCACTTCTTATTGCCCCTCCACATCTCCAGGTTTCAGAGATGGTAATATACCCACCTACTAAGGGACAAGAATAAGGATGCTTGTAGGAGGGCAATCCTCACGAAATACGTGTTATGTTCAATAGGGAAGAACTTTGACAAATTTAAAACTTCTTATAAACTACACATCAATCATAGGAGGGAACGTCAGGCCTATTTCCCATCTAATGGGCTTTTCTGTACAAGTACTGTGGGTTTCTCACGGTCAAGGCTAGATTTTCATGGAAATAGAGTTGATGTCCCACTTTGTGGGGTAATTTCAAACGACTGGTACAGTGATTAAATGAACTTTGCCACAAACTGAAGGTTGGTGGTTTGAACTTACTTGCTGTGCCACTGGAGAAAAAATGTGACAGTCTGCTTCTCTACAGATTAAAGATCTTGAAAACCCCACGGGACTGTTCTACTCGTTTGCAGGGTTGCAATGAGTCAAATGGACTCAAGATAATGGGGTGACTTTTTCTTTTGTTTTACATAACCTGGCTCCCATTCACACCAATCCGTGGCCATTATGTTGATAGTGATGCACGGAAAATGGTGTGTGTTACAACTGTCCTCCTACACATTTACTTGATGTAAGAGTTATTGTTCGGGATTGTTGAATCAGTTTTGACTCGTAGCCAACAGAAGGAAGCACTGGCTGATCCTGTGCTAGCCTCACAATTATTGCTTTTTTGGGTCCATTGTTGTAGCCACTGTGTCGATCCAGCTCTCCGAGGCCTTCTTCTTTTTTTGCTGACCCGCTTTACAAAGCATGATATTCCCCTCTAGGGACAGGTGCCTCCTGATAACATGTTCAAAGTTATATGGTTTGAGCTTTAGGAAGCAGATTGCCAGGCTTTTCTTACGAGGTTCTCCTGGGTAGGTTTGAACAGCCAGTCCAGTACTTAATGGCTCATATCACTAGAGAATCTTATAAACACTAATGCAAAATAATTCTTTATTTTCAATTTATTGAAGTCTATTTAAGCCTAAAAAAACCCCAACACACCCTCAAACTCAATACCAACAAGTCGATTGAAGTCCCTTTTTGTTGGTAGGGGCCATGGGTGGGTTGGAACGCATAGCAACCCTGTGTACAATAGGATGAAACAGTCCTGTACCATCCTGATAGTTGTTCTGATGTTGGAGCCCATTGTTTCAGTGACTGTGTCAATCCATCTTGCTGAGGATTTTCCGCTTTCGCTGCCCTTCTCCTTTACCAAGTATGATGTCTTCCAGGGATTAGTCCCTCCTGATTATGTCTCTGAAGTATAGATGAAGGCATTTCACCCTCCTTGTTAACCCTATGGCTGGCTGTGAAACATTGTCAGATATTGTAGTCTCTATAAAGATAGATTTTTTAAAAGTCATTTTATTCAGGGATAACTCCTATTATTATAATCCATTCACACATACATTGTATGCCAAGTACCTTTGTACATTTGTTGCCATCATCCTTCTCAAAACATTTGCTTTCTACTTAAGCCCTTGGTATTAACTTCTCCTTTCCCCCTTCCCTCCCCCGCTTCATCATGAACCCTTGATAATTTATAAATTATTATTTTGTCATATCGTACACTGTCTGATGACCCCCTTCACCCAGTTCCCTATTGTCCATACCCCAGGGAGGAGGTTATATATAGAAACTTATAATCGGTTCCCCTTTTTACGCCACATTGCCTCCACCTTCCTGGTATCACCACTTTCACCATGGGTCCTGAAGGGATAAATTGTTCTGGATTTTCAATGTTTCTGGTTCCTATCTGTACTATTGTCCATCCCCTGATCTAGTTGGATTTGTAATGTAGAATTGGGGTCATTATAGGCAGGGGGGTGGGAAGGAAGCCTTGAAGAACTAGAGCAAAGTTTTATGTTTCATCATTGCTACACTGCATCATGATTAACTGATCTCATCCCTGTGACCCTTCTGTAAGATGATGGTCCCATTACCTACAAATGGGCTTTGGGTCCCCAATCTGTATTTGCCCTCATATACAGTGGTATAATTTTTAGTTCTTTGATGCCTGATACCTGATCTCTTCAATACCTCATGCTCACACAGATTGGTGTGCTTCATCCATGTGGGCTTTGTTGCTTCTGAGCTAGATGGTCGCTTAATTACTTTCAAACAATTAAGACCCTAGATGCTATGTCTTTTAATAACCAGGTACCATCAGCTATTTTTACCACATTTGCTTATGCACATATTTAATTACAGTAATCATATTAGGAAGGTGGACACACAATGCTATGATTTTTTTGTTCTTTGTTGCCAGATAACTAATCCCTTCATCCCCTCATGAGATTGATTTTTAAATGTCTAATTTTGATGTAGTTATGGACTCAGCAAGTTATAAAAGTAGTAGAGGAAATCCCATGCACTCTTCCCCAACTCCCACTAGTGATATCAAAACCAAGCGACTAGTTTGCTACGATATTGTTAGCTTGACTGTATGCCTTATTCAGAGTGTGCCATGTTATATGGTTATATCTATAATTCTGTGTAATTTTATCCAAAGGTAAATTCATTGAATTTAAATATGTTATCCCGCTGCAGTACAGCTCCACCTATTTTGTAGAGATAGTGTATTATAGTACAGAGAACATGGCATTGGAGTCTGGCAATCTTGATTAGGAATCTGCTATTTTCTAGGTGTGTGAGTGATTTTGGTCACATTGCTTAATCTTTCTGGGCCTCAGTGTTCCACTCTGTGAAATGAAGATAATAGTACCTAATTCACAGGGCTCATGTGAGAATGAAATGAAATAAGTGCATAAAATGCATCGATGGCATCCAGCAAATGCTATTTCCCGTTTTCATTTCCTCTCCCTTGAACAGCATTTTCTAAGCCACTCTCGGTTTGTATGCCTCTGATACTTTCCCAAGAAGAAAACATTTTGAGGGGAAGAAGTGAGGACATAAAAGCATGGAATATTTAAATGTAAGGGAAAAAGAGACCAGTTCCCAGAAGAGGTAGGGTGATGATGCCAAAGAAAGACTTGACCAGTTTTATATTTTTCTCCTGGTACAAATCCCTTTCCCATGTGGTCTGTGGGTTGTTCTTGCATAGATTAAATATTGATAATCCCCACCCCTGTAGATATACTTATGGCATGAGGTAATGTTCGTTGTGGTGATTAGCTGCTTTTAGGTGGTTTCAACTTGTGGAGACCCAATGTACAACCAGATGAAACGTTGCCCGAACATGTACCATCCTCATACTTGTTGCTGTGTTTCAACTCATTGTTGTAGTGCAGCCACTGTCAGTGGATCTCGTGGAAGGTCTTCTCGTGGAAGGTCTTCTCTAGTGCTGACTCTTTCCTTTACAAAGCACTGTGTCCTTCTCCCAGAAATCGTCATACGTGCTAACGTGTCCCAAGTACTTGAGGTGCAGTCTCGCCATCCCTGCTTCAGGTAACAATTCTGCCTGTGCTTCTTCCAAAAAAGCTTTGTTTATTCGTCTAGCAGTTCAATATCATAATCCACAGACACCGAAGTAACAAGCTGCTTGCTTCTTTATTTATTGTGCAGCATCCGCATGCGCTTGAAGTGATAGAAAAAGACCATGGCTTGTTTCAGGTGCTTCTTAGTCCTCAAAGTGGCATCTTTTCTTTTTAACACGTCACAGCTGTCTTCTGCACCCTATTTTTTCCAGTGCAATATGTATTTTTAGTCTGGTCTTATTTATTTTGTATAATGAATTTAAAATGTATCCACGTTTTTATGCATGTAAGGAAATAGTTATTTCTGATGATATACTTACTATGTTTCACTGAGAATAAAGTAACTGTGGTAGGTGGGGTTGTCTAGAGAAACAAAGCCTACAGCACTCATGTATGTGAAGAAAGACCTTTCCATCAAATAGTAGCTTTATGTCAGGAAAGCATCCCAGGCCAACTCAAGCCCATGAGTTTGTCGCTAGCTGGAGCCCCTGGGTTAGCAAAGAATATTGACAGTGCCATGTACTGCCAAAAGAATAAACAAATTTGTCATTGACGGAATACAGCCAGAATTTTCCATAGAGGCAAGGATGGCAAGACTTTACATAACTTACTTTGGACACGGTGTCAAGAGAGACCAGTAGTCTCTCTTGGATATCATGCCTGGGAAAGTCGTGGGGTAGTGAAAACGAGTAAGACCATTTACAGAATGAATGGACACAGTGGCTACATTGATGGCCTCAGACATCAGGACCAGGCAGTATTTCCTTCTCTGGTACATAGGGTCACAATGAGTCTGAGCTGGCTTGATGGCACCCAACAATAGCATATGCATATGGAAGTTGGGCAATGAATAGGGGAGTCCGCAGAAGAACTGATCCTTCTGACTTTTGGTATGAGGAATATTGTAAGTCTCTTGGACTGCCAGAAGAATAAACAAATCTGTCTTACAAGAACTGACTGAATGTTCCTTAGGAACAAGGACTGTGGCCCTAATCTAAGAAACCCAGGAAAGTAATCCTGTGAAGTGTATGGTTATTTCTAAGACATCTCTTTAATTATGTGCGCATGCAGTCACATAGTTACATATACATATGCATATACTTTATATGCATACATACACACTCACAAGCACATACCTAAGTACATATGAGGGCCCCTGAACTGTTGATGGATAATTGGAATGCAAAGGCAATGGAATTTTCCCACACATTTTTTGAACCCACTTCATATATGTACATTTATATAAACATACCAAAACACATGTGTATATATACATACACATACATACATACACACATATGTATATAAAGATCATTTTATTGGGTGCTTTTACAACTATTATTACAATTCATACATCAATTGTATCAGACATATTAGTACATATATCGCCATTATTATTTTCTACATATTTACTTTCTACTGAGCCCTTGGGATCAGCTCTTTTTTTCTCCATCCTGCCTCTCCCCCCCACCCACACGGCCCCTTGATAGATTATAGATTGCTATATTTTCATATTTCACACTTACTACTGCCTCCCTTCCCCTCTAGTTCTATTGTTCTTCCCCCTGGAGGGGAGTGTGTGGTTATATTGAGATAAGTATCCAGTTCTTTTCCCCTACCCTTTTGGTATTGCTATTTCCAGGTTCCATATGTCATGAGGTTAATCTCTTGTATACCTATGTACTTGTTTTGGTCCATTTCAGAGTGGGAATCAACACTAGGTTCATGATAATGGGAGCTGAGGATGCTTCAGGGAACCAGAGATATGTCATGTGATTCATCGGTGCTCTACTACACACTGATTGAATCATCCCCTCCCTGTGGCCCTTCTGTGGGGAGATGTTCCATTGTCTACAGATGGGCTTTGAGTCTCCAATCCATCTCCCCCCATTCTCATCAAAGTATTTTTATTTGTTATTTGTTGTGAAACTTCTAATGTCTTCTAATGCCAGTTCCAATGACACCTTATGATGGCACTGGCTGGTGTGCTTCTTCTATATAGGCTTGTTGCTTCACTGTTGCATAGTCACTTGTTTATTTTGAAGCATGTAAGACCCCTGATGCTATATCTTTTAATAGCCAGGCACCATCTATTGTCTTCACCACATTTGCCCACAGGATCTCTGCAACCTCCTAGATGTTGGTTTTAATTCTCCAGTTGTTACCCTGTCTATGGCATTGTTTTCTCACCACATCCTACTCCCCTCTACCTGCACCCCTCATCACATTCTCTCCCCAAGATCCTCTGGAGACATTTGCTTTCTCCCCGAGCTTACTACCCATATCCTTCTTATATAAGTAGACAAATCAGCAATGTCCTAGTACAAACAATAAAATGAACAAAAGGTTGGAAAACAAAAAGGAGAGAAAGAAATAAGGAAAAAAAACCCCACACCAAGCACACTTCCAGGTCTGTCCACTGGCCTTTATGAATCTCACCCCCCCTGGACCTGGGAAAATTCCAGGTGCTGCCCCAACTAGCCTGGAGTCCATCTGGAAGGCTCTTTAGGGGCTCTGTGGATTGGCTTTCCTCCAATTGTTGATCTGTTATGCTCCTTTAGTGGTTTTCCCTGCTGGATGGATTCAGGCCACATTATCTCCCAGCCATATGTCCCCATTATTGTTCGCTGTCACAGTACACTCCAGTTAGGAAACAACATGTCTTGAATTGTGGGTGGTTCTATAGTCATCTCTGTGCTTTAGCAGCTCTGTGGAGGAACATCACTCTTCAGACTTGGTGTGCCAATCTCGAGTCTAGGCCAACTGTCCCTTTCTCTTTTCCTTTCTTGCTTTGCTTTCCTATGGACAGGGTAAGTCAGCTCTTTTCTCTGACCTGCAAGTTTAGTGTTGTGCTCTGTCACATATCCTTCTGGTGTGGGGATAAGATTGGCTCTAGTTGGGACTGACCCTGTAGCCCAATAATTTCATGGAATCTTCCACATGGTTACGTTGCCCTCCGGGTTTGGTGTTTCATAGTAGGGTCTGTATGCACACCTTCAATTCTGTAGAGACACAACTAATACTCTCCCCCTGGGTGGGTTAGTGCCCTATTTTCCCAATACCATTGTCTCAGTTTCTACCCTTCCATTTTCTCCCTCCTCCTTCCCCCCTTTCCTCTTTTTTTGTTTGTTTTGGGGGCAGCACTGCCCTCTGGTGGGAGTGGGAGGCCCAGCCGAGCTCCTGGAGAGCTGCTGCAGGATTTGAACCACCAAGCCAGTGGGCTGCAGTCCCGCACTCAACCACTATGCCACCAGGGCTCAGCCCCGTTTCCTCTTTTTTAGGCTGGATTCACATGTACCTCCCTGGGTTTGATCTGACCTTCACCCAACTGCCTGTACCTCCACCCATATAGTGTGAGATAAGTGTCTTTCCTTCTATACCTACTTACCTCAGAGGACTCATGCTATACTTGTTCTTTTCTGATTGACTGGCCTTGCTTAGCAAGATTTCCTCCAAGTCTTCCCATGAAACATGTTTCATGTGATCATTAGTACCTTTTAGTGCTGCATAGTACTCCAGAATTTACAAACCCATTCAGCTATCAATGGGAATTTAGGTTATTTCCAACTCTTCACAATTGTGAATTGCTCCTCAATAAACATTGGGACACAGATGACTGGTTGTGTTTTATTTATTATCTCTTCTGGGTATATTTTCATTTTCTTTAAATATCGCCAGATCATTTTCCACAATGATTATACATATTTACATAAACACCTGCTGTGGAAGAGAGTGCCTATTTCAATACATCCCCTCCAACATTTGTTGCTCTCTGAATTTCTGATTTGGGCTAACTTCAAAGATTTTACATCGTTTGCATTTCTCTTATGGTTAATGTTCATGAGCACTTTCTCATGTATTTATTGCCCATATGGGTCTCCTCCCTAGTGAAATTTATTTTCAGTCACATTAGCCACTTTACCTTCTTGAGGAGTTATTTGCTAATTCTGGGTTTCTTTCCTCTCCATATGAAATTGGTGGTCAGTTTTCCCAATTCTTGAAGGAGGTTGTTGGTATTTCAATCTGAATAGCATTAAAATTATAAAGTTCTTTGGGTAAGTAAGATTGGCTTATTTACTATGTTGTCCCCCAATCCACGAGCATGAGATGTTTTTCCATTTGTGAAGGTTGCTTTTGGTTTCCTGTAGTAGGATCTTCTAGTTTTCTTTGTATAGTACTTATTTTTTGCTTAAATATATTCCTAGGTATTTCAATTTGTTCTTGGCTTTTGTGAAGGTTACTGCCTTCTTGATCTCCGCTTCCATGGTCCTGACTGATATATAGAATTTTCTGAGAAGCTTTTTGAAGCTCCTTCATATGTGTACATTTATATACGCATATATCAACACCTATATTTCTTGATTATTATTGCTGTTGCTCCAAAGTGATGCCATAAATTCAAACTCCAAACTTACTGTTATCTAGTCAATGCTCACTTGGGCTGCTTACTGCAAAGTCAGCAGTGTGAAACTACCAGCTACTACTATAAATAATTACTCAGAAACTCACAGGGGTAGTTCTACCCTGTCCTATAGGTTCACTGTAAAATTTTGCCATAGCAATTACGGAAACATCCTTTATATAGTACACACTTAAGTGACATTGGTTATCTTTTCAAGTTGTCAATACTTGATCCTCATTTGTTTATTTCCTTTCTTTTCACCCAAATATAGCAAATGCATGCCATCTATAGATTAATTCCTCTCCCCTCCCACACAACATAAATTTATTTTTCAACAATCTTTTTTATAAGGGGTATATTTCTGGATTTCTGTAGAATATGACATCAGGAATCAAGCAGTTAGATTTACTGTGCCTACTCACAATTGTTAAAGTAATGTGAAATTCTCTGTGTGTATTACTGAAGTACTTTGGTGTGTTATACCTATGTTGAGATAATTTCCCTTTATTTACCCTTATTTTATCAGCTATGGTATAATCTGTTCTATTTTGATTTCGAGTTTCAAGATTCATGTTAGGGTCAAACTCCTTATGAGGTTTGACCATTTTTCCAAAAGAATATATTTTTGGCTTTTATTCTAGGCAGGTGAGCGATTTTTATTTTGTTATACCAGACCAGTATCATCAACATCAAACATCATACAGTATTATTAACATGAAAACTTGGTTGGAAAGTCAATTCTCATCCCCCCTCCCGTGTACCCCAACTGAAACACTAGTGAATCAGAATTTCTGGTGACAAATTCTCCAGAATGTGTTTTATCCAGGGCTCTAAGTGATCCTGAATAAAGTTTTAGAAGCATTGTTCTTGGTGCAAAAGATTCTACTGCCAGTTGCTTTTTTATGTGAGAAGGGGAGCAATCTGCCAGATCCCATGTTTTGAATGCAGTTTAAGCAGTGATTAAATTTTGAAGGCAAATCTGTCATACTATTGATCAATATTGTGAGGATTTTCCTTTGAGAATCTTTGGAAGAACTGAACTTTATCTCTCCTGCCTTCGACTGGGATTTCATACGCTCAGTATCATTGTTTTCATTTTCTAGGAATTTCTTAGAAATGTTAATGATGCTATTTCCTTGTTCCTCGTGTTGATGTAGTTTTATTCTTTAAAAAAACTTTTAGCTATTTAAATCAGTTATTGGGGATGGAGAGAAAAGGTAGTTTGTGTTTCTGTAAATTCATTCCAATGATGAGTTCATGAGGAACAAAGTTGGATACACGACTCCTTTTTATTTATTTTCAGAATTATATATATTCACAAGTCACTGTCATCATGTTGATTCCAACTCAGAGAGATCCTTTGGACAGAATACAAGTGCCCCTATAGGGTTTCTAAAATATTAATCATTACTACAACAGATTGCCACATATTTTTTTCTGTAAAGTGGCTGATGTGTTCAAACTACTGACCTATCAGTGAACATTCAGGCACTTATGCGTTGCCCCATCAGGACTTTATGTATATTCATATTGTTAGGTACCCTCAAGTTGGTTCTAATTGATAGCATTCCTATGAAACACAGAATGAAACACTGCTCAGTCCTACACCATGATCACGATTGTTGAGCACATCGATGCAGTCATTATGCTAATCCATGGAGACACCATGCTAATCCATCTCATCAAGTGTCCCCCTCATTTTTTCTGGCCCTCCATTTTACCAAGCATGTTTCCCTTGGTTCCCTTTATCAGGTACTGACCGCTCCCAATAAAGTTTCCAAAAGTCATATCATTGTAAAGTAAATTTTAACTATTAGAACTTTGAAGAAAATAGGGTTGAGCCTTAGAAATAACCTAGTCTTGTATATACATTTTATATTAGGAGGAAAGCAAGATTTAGAAAGGAATAGCTTGCCATAGTTCAGACAGTATAGTATTTTCAGAGCAGAGGTTAAAACCTGGAGTATACTTGCTGATTAATTTCTGCAGGAAATGCAGAGGAAAAAGAAGAAGTCAAATTGAATCCAAAGTTGAGTATAGTCTACAGTTACACTGATCCAACTTTCAGAAAATTGGACTGTTAGAAGTCACAGAGGGAACTAGCAGCTGCTGTTACCGAGAATGAAAATGCAAGTGACTTGTTGCCATACTCCATAAATCTTGGCATATTTAAGAAATCATCCCAGTGTGTTACACATGCTCATGCAAGTGTATCAAACCAGGGTTATATTGCATTGTCAATATAAATATGTTTTGCATTATAAGTTGGTCTGAGGGCTTGATTGCATTTTATTAGTCCTTGAGAAACCTAGCACCTTTTTATTTTCATCCTGACCGGAGTTTTAAGATCAAACCATATCAGCCGTGTTTCGGTGGAGTGGAAAATGTTATTTTAAGCAATCAGAAACAAGATAAAAAAGCCCCCAGTGAGAAAGAAACACAACCACTCTGAATGGTGGATAAGCACAGACTTTTGACCTGTGGAAACAATCAGCAAGCTGAAATGCAGATCCTGAAAACAATGTACAAGCATACCTATGTCATCAGTCACATTGACCTATTCACCCAGGGTTTAGCACAATCTCTGGGAAGTGGAAAGATGAAAATTCCAAGAACACACACTCTCTCTCTCTCTCTCTCTCTCTCTCTCTCTCTCTCTCTCTCTCTCTCTCTCTATATATATATATATATATATATATAACTCTTCTCAGATTAGTTTGCTGTGGATCATAGTTATAATCCTTATTATGTGGGTCAGGAATGCTGAAGCAGAAATAATAGGAAAAAAGAGGCAAGATTTAAGGAACAGAAGCATTTTAAACCATTTGCTTCACTGACCTGCCCTATAGCTGATGAAATACTGCCAATGCTTAGGTCACATTGAATTGGTTCTAATATAGAGCTCTAGGTATAATAGAATAAAATATTGTCTGGTCCTGGGTCATACTCATGATTACTATGTGTTAGCTTATTGATTGAAACCACTCTTTTAATCCATATCCTTGAGAGGATGCCTCTTTTTTGCTGACACTACATTTGGTCGGGTGTGGTAGTTCATGCCACCTTGATTATTAAGTATAGTCTGCCAATTAGGTCACACCCTGATGATGTCTCCTTGTGAGTGTGGCCTTCTCATGGAGATTCTGGAAACTTCCAGTCTTCTACCTGGAGGTAGGCTATATACTCTCCCTCTGCTTTATCTTTCTGTTGATAAGGCCATGGAGCCATGTTGAGACCTGAAGGAGCTATGTAGTGGAGACCTGTGCCGGCTCTGTGATGCTTCCAGTGCCATTGGATCCACAAGATATTTACCTACCATTTTGCATCATTACATGTGGCTATGTGAGTCTGAAGAGGAATTTGTGGATTATTATCAGATATAAGGGATTATATCAGATTTATGGACTTGATCTTGGCTGGACTCTTTTCTTGTTCTTTGATATAAAGTTCTTATACATATATTAGTGTCCCTGGATTTTTTTCTTCTAGTCAAGCTGGACTAACATATTATGGTACTTGGGAGTGGGTTGCTAGAGAAATAATGATGATAGAGATTAAAGACTTGTCTGACCTAAACTTCACGAGAGTTTTTCTTCTTTGGCTAGCCAGAGATCAGATACAACCATGTACTCTATTGGGTTGTTTTCTGGACAGGACATGGGAAGGTAAAGTTTTGATACTTTACCTTTGTTGTTGTATTTAGTTATTGCTGCTTAAAATGGCATAATCTGAATGTGATAAATTTCAATTTTGAGCTAAGGCAGCAAAATAACCCCTTGAACTATTCCTTTGAGACCATGCTGCTTAATCAAAATGGCTGACAAAAGGTAAAAATGACTGACAGAAAGCTTGACTCTGGTTTTATGTAGTCAGAGGCTTAAGTCGATATTTCAAATCAATGTAAAAGTTTAGATAAGGATTGACATTAGATAGATAAGTATCAGGGGGTGATCAATCCTCTGATATACTCACAGTAAGTGTTTGACAGGTAGTTGTGTAACGATAATTATTATTTATTATGACACCAATATAGAGATCATGAGAGAGAGAGAAAAAAGAGCATTAGAAGTTACATATATACCCTTTCATAATACATGCTCACCACACCCCCGCTAGATGGTCTACTTGGAGAAGGAGGCAGGAGAGTGGCAGTGTGGAGGCAAGCAGGCTAGAGCCGGCAGGCTTCTTTTTCAATCTTATGTCTCTTCCCTATATCCCTCTGTA
Organism: Nesogale talazaci; assembly: GCA_004026705.1. Lineage (NCBI taxonomy): Eukaryota > Metazoa > Chordata > Mammalia > Afrosoricida > Tenrecidae > Nesogale > Nesogale talazaci. Next base: position 218,416 of record PVJH01000268.1, read on the forward strand.
GCCAAGCCAGGCCCCTAATTCCAGGCAAGGTCATATGTCACAGGAGAGGGCTGTCTTACGGGCTATATGGTGATAAGACGAGTGGTCTTAGGGATGGCTACGTGACTATGTGAAGAGGAGAATGATAAGACCAGCCCTCGGACATCTGGAGGTAGACAAACAGGTGTCACATTAGGAGGCTTTGACCATGGTTCTTGAAGCCCTCCCATAAGCTTCAAAGGAAGGGAGTCATCATCCTAACAGCAGGGAGTTAGCTCTGCTATGTGACAACACAAAGGTCTTAGATAACTGGGAGCTTCAGAGACAATAGCTAACTTCCATAGCAAATTCTGGTAAGCAGTTTGCTTAATATTTACAGCATAATAATTGTGGAAAAATTCTGTCTTCACCCCATAGATAAGGATTAAACTTAAATGTTTTAAGAATGTATTCAGGATCTGGCTGTACTAAGATTATACTGATTTATACTACCTATTATTATTGATATAAGATGTGTTAGAAATGAAAATAGAGAGCTTGTAGGCCTACTTGCCTGAAAGCATTAAATTGGATCTTTTCTTTTTGGGGGCTGGAGGGGGGTGTCACTGCCCTGGTGGGAGTAGGAAGCCCAGCCTTGCTCCTGGAGAGCTGCTGCTGCATTTGAACAGCCAATCCTGTGGGCTGCAGTTCCGCACACAACCACTACACCACTGGAGCTCAGACCCATTAAATTGGATGTTAAGTGGGTGTAGTACTGACCTGCAAAGAAGGTTCCTAAAAGATAAGCCCCACCCAATGTTTTCAGTGCTCAAGATATTTGCATGTGAAGAAGAGACTTGCCTATGGCTTATTGACAGACTCAATTTTTAAAAAAGCAATCTTGTCATTTTGAATTTTGAGCTAGTGGTTTGTGCCTGAAGTTGGAAAAATCTGGAACAATGAAGGAACTCTCATCTCAAGTACTGAACACTAGCGGGAAACTGCAGGCAGCCTGAAATGCTTGCTGGGTGACTACTTGGATCCACTTGTTGAGTGGAAGTGGGAGAAATGCAGGAAAAAAGAGATGGATTGAGTCTTGCCACTGACACCTGAAGTTTATAGAGCTATGCAGAGCTTGAGCTTATGGCATGACCTGGTCCAAGGGGACTTGGGTTGTTGGGAAATTGTGAAGCAACCCATGGTCTAAAGGCGAGGAGGCCAATAGACTCTCTTGTGAGGCTAAATGCAGATTACATGTCGAATTTACCAGAACCTGACAGGAAGAAGACAAGATTTTTGAGCCTGTGAATTGATGCCTATTGCTGCTGACTTTATGGATGTCCTGTGCTGAATTGACTTATGGTTGCAGTCGCACAAGGTTCCAATTAGAATGAGATTTCTTCACATCAAAAAATATGTTTGTTTCCTGAGAGCACTGGGCTTATATAAGTGGACAGTATAGAAATTGGATACCCCAAATTGGGAGGATAAATGAATGAAGTGGCTGGCTTACAAACTTTCATAGGTGGATAATATATTGATTGGATTATAGAATTATAATGTAAGTGTTCACATAACTGCAATTATTAAACATAGAATTTTGTTGTCACTTAGGGAGTTTTGTGTTTAAAGGAGTTTGACACATGTTCATTTGTGTGCATTTTAGTTTTATACTGCTAGGCACAAATATTATTTTACTGTTTTAAATATTATATTTGGCTAAAGAGTTATGTAGAGGTGTCAAGTTGACAGGGGGTGGTCAGTGGTAGTTACATAATTTCATTTCAACTTGATAATTAAATGTAGGGGTAGAGTCTAGCCTGGCAACCAAGTCACTGTCTGATGATGCCTCTTTGTCGGCATGGCCTTCTCATGAGGATTCTGAGAACTTCTCTTTCTACATGGAGGTGGGCCATATTATCTTCCTCTGCTTCACCTTCCCATTGACAAGTCATGTGGAACTGTGCTGAGACCCGAGAAAGCCACGCTGCGTAAACCTGCACCAGCTCTGTGATGTATCCAATGCTGTTGGATCCATTAGTCTTTTCACCCACTGACCTGTGATTTTCCCGCTTTCTGCATCATTGCATGTGGCTGTGTATGTCTGAAGAGGAATTTATGGATAGTATTAGACTTTTGGACTATTAGCAGACTTGTGGATTTATTTGGACTGGGCTGAGATGTTCTCTCCATATACAATTGCTATTTGATATAAAGCTCTTTCTTGTACGTCTATATGAGTATTCCTGAATTTGTTTCTTTAGTCAACCTGGATGAAAACACTAAGCATGATGTCCTTTTCCAGGCATAGGTCCCTCCTAGTAATACACCTACAGGGCTTAAGACAAAGTCTCTTCATCCTGGCTTCTAGGGAGCACTGTGGTTATGCTTCTTCCAAGACAGACATATTCTTTATAGCTGTCCATGGTACTTTTAGTATTTCTCACATCATTATAATTCAAATGCCTCTATTCTTCTGTGGTCTTCTTTATTAATTGTGTAGCCACCACATGAGGATATTGAAAATACATTGATTTAGGTTAGGTCCACGGTGGTCCTCCAAATGCCATATTTTCTTTTAAATATATTATAGGGATTTGACAGGATTATGCAGCAGATTTGACCAGTGAAATATGTTCTTTCCTTTCTTGACTGTTGTTTCCATGGACATTGATTATGGCTTCATGTAAGATGAAATCCTTCATCACTTCATCCTTTCTCCACTTACCATGCTATTGTCTATTGAACAAGTTGTGAAGATTTTTTTGTTTGCTGGTAACATGAAGTTTTAATCCATACTGAGGGCTACTTTCCTTGCTTTTCACAAGTGCTTCAAAATACAAACACACTCCCTGCCATCTTATAGATTTGGACTCATAGCCACCATATAGAACAGAGTAGAAATGCCCCTTTGGATTTCTGGGACTGTAAATCTTGACAGGAGCAGAAAACCTCCTCTTTTTTCCCATGGAGAAGCTTTTAGGTTTGACAAAGGGTTAACAACCCAACATGTAATCCTCTGTCCCCTGAACTCCATGTACTTTGAACTTTCTTCAATTTCAGCAAGTAAGTTTGTGACATCTGCTTATCACAGGTGATTGATGAGTCTTCCTTCAATCCTGAAGCTTCCTTCCTCTTCATGTAGTTCAGCTTCTTGGATTATTTGCTCAGCATACAGAGTGAATAAGTATGGTGTAAGCATACAACCATGATGTATACATTTCCTGATTTTAAATCTTGCAGTATGCCCTTGTTCTGTTCAAATGACTGCCTCTTTGGTCTATGTATAATTTTCACATGCGTGCAATGAAGTGTTCTGGAATTTCAATTATTAGAATAGTTATCCAACAACAACAATGGAAGAAACAATATATATATACTATAATATTTGTAATTGATATTATGTGAAATGTATGCAAGTGCTATCAGAAGGATTTAAATTTGTGTTAATAATTTAGATGCATAGCAGAGAATATTGTTTCAATCTACTAAACTAAGGGATTTCAAAAGTCATTGTTCATTATCCATTATTTTTAAATACCATTTCCATGAACTTTTGAAGCCTTGTAAATTTATCTTTCATATATGCAATGAAGAAGAACAGTATTTTAGACATATAGATTATTCTTTTGTTCCTCTAGGTTCTCTGAGAGCTCTGGTTTTTGTCTGGGAGGCTGTACTTCATTGATTGTATTAATGGGTTCCTCTTGACTTTTGGTTTTCCTTGGATGTAGTCAATGGGAGGTCCTGACAAATGTTTGAGAAAAGAAAGATAACATTTATTCAAGGCCTCCTTTTGGAGGTGATTTGCAATCAGCTGTGTTTTCTTACTCCTCCCCATTATTTCCCATTCAGGTAAAACCCCACAAATCAGACCCACTGTCATAAAGTTATTTCTGACCCATCGTGGTCCTAGAGAAAGCTCCAGGGGCTCTCAGTCTTTACGGGACAAGGGAGCCTCACCTTTTTCCTGGGGAGTGGGCTTGGACAACCAAAGCTTACCCAACAGCACCTCTAAGGTAGCGTCTTCCTTTATTTTTTCATACTGAATTAGTTAAGGCCTCACTTCAGAAAAATAGGTTTCATGTTCAAATAGCAATTTTAATAAAGGGAATACATGGCTGAGCCCCGGTGGCATAGTGGTTGTGCACGGGACTGTGGCCCACTGGGATGAATGTTCAATTCCAGCTCACAGGAGCAAAGGCTGGGCCTCCTACTCCCACCAACAAAGGGCAGTGATGCCTAAAAATAAAAAAAATAAAGGGAATACATACAGTGTTGTGTGTGTGTGTGTGGGGGGGGGGAACGAGTGGAAGGTAACTGCATTTCAGAGATAAGCAACAGAGACCAGGAACCTTGGCCACCATTGTTTGTAGTCTCTTGATTAAATTTTACTTTGAATGTATAATCTAATTTTTGAGTTGGGATCTTGACTAATTAAGCATGCAAAGAAATATTTATCCCTTTTGGAAGTGTGTTTGCATGTTAGGATAATATTTTCTAGAAGAGGCACGGGTATTTTTTTTTTCTTTTTTTTACCTCATGCTTCTTTTCTTGTGGATGTCTTTATGATTGGCTTCAACTTTTTCCTCACCACACACTCTCTGTGTGTTCCTGTAAATTATGGGGTCTCTTTTGGTGGTATTTGTGGGACCTTCAGAAGTTCATGGAATGATGGATTTCCCTCCCTGAACTTTTTGAAGTCTACTTATATGTGCCCACATTCATTACTCTAGAGTCTAGTTGAGTTAATATCTAATCACTGCAGTGGTCTCCTCATCCTGGAGTTAAGAAAGCCATGGCCAAGCATTTCATTTTTGTGAGGACCATTTACATAATTTGTTTTCAAAAGCTGTAAAATCAGTAACCAAGGTTTATCACCAATGAAGATCAGCCAGGGCATGTCTGGCTCAAATCAAGCAGTGAAATGCCTTAGCAGACCAATCTTAATTCAATAGTGTCCTCTTTGTCTAGGAAGGGAAGCACGATTGTCTGGTAATGGAGCAAGGTAGTGGTTCATTACACCAAACAGATCCTACATGAAATCTTTCTGGTACAACTATAACTCCCTTTTTCATTAAATATATTATCTTTTGGTCTTTTTTTCATGTTTAATCATTTTATTGGTGGCTCATACATCGTTTCTCATAATACATGAATACATATACTGTGCCACGCTTCTTCATATGCCTGCAGCTGTCATCACTCTCTGAACCTCCACTTTTCCATCCGAGCCTCTGACCACAGCCTCCCATCCCTTCCCCTCCATCCTTGTTCCCCACTCCCCCACCAACTCTCAATACTCCATAAATTACTGTTTTGTCTTAACTTACCCTGCTCGATGTCTCCCCTTGCCCTCTCCCCCAGTGTCTGTCCCCCTGGTAGGGGGTTATAGGTAGATTCCTGAAGTTGGCTCCCCCTCTCCACCCCACTTTCCCTCCACCCATCCTGCAGCTTCATTCCCACTACTGGTCCCATGGGGTTCACCCATCCTGGGTTCCCCGCCTTTCCATTTCTCATCTCCACAGTAGTGTAGAACTGGGACCTTGACAGTTGGAGGGAGGAAGCCTACAGGAACTAGAGAGAAGTTGTATGCTTCATTGCCACCTCGCTAAGCCTCACTTGCCTGTCTCCTCCCCCAAGACTCACCTGTGTGAGAGTGTCTAATTACCCACAGGTGGGCCTTGGGTCTCCACTCCACTCTCCCCCCATTCATACTGGCGTGGTTCTTGTTCTTTGATGTTAGATATCTGCTCCCTTCAGCCCTCCATGATCACACATTCTAGTGCTTTACTTCCATGTGGGCTTTGCTGCTTCTGGGCTAGATGTCCACCAATTCACCCTCAAGCCTTCACGATCCCAGGTGCTTTATCATTTGGTAGTTGGGTGCCATCAGATTTCTCCTTGCTGTATGTGTCTGCTCCCTTCTGTCTTCCACGATCTTTTCGTGAGGGCGGGTACACAGTAATATGATTTTTGTTCTTTGGTGCCTGATATCTGGGTCTTTCCACATCTCATGGTCGGGCAGGTTGGTGTGCATCTTTTAAGGTGGGCTTTGTTGTTCCTGGGCCATATAGCCATTTGTTCACCCTCACACTTTTAAGACCTCGGATGTCACATCTTTTGAGAGCTGGGTATTAATCACCATATTTACCACTCTTGCTCAATCCCCACAGGTCTTCAGTGGTTGTCTCATGTGAGATCACTCACAGTGGTACAATTTTTCCTGTTTGATGCCTGTGGCCTGGTCCTTTTGACATCTCATGGCCACTTCTTCCCTGTGGGCTTGGATACCTCTCTGCTAGATGGCCATTTTTTATCTTCAGGCTTTGAGACCCCAGACTCTATGTCCTTTGGTAGCTGGGCACCATGGGTTTTCTTATTTGCTTATGAACCTATTTGACTTCAGTGATCACATTGGGCCAGGGAGCATTCTGAAATGCCAAATGAGTAGAATAAAATGTTCTTGCCTTGAGGGAGAATGGCTGGGTAGGGATCTAAGGACCAGCTTCTATCTTAGTATTACACATATAAATATATGTATCAGGATTGTTCCCTCCTTATAATATGTGCTTATGGCTACATATGTACATATCTGTATTTAGACCTCTGTAAGTGCCCTTTGCCTTCTAGTTCCTTCCTCTATTTCCTTCTGCCTTCCTCCCGTTCCACCGTCATACTTGGTCATCATTTGGGTTTCAGTACTTTCTATTGCAGTACCTTTACTTTGGCCCCACCAGTTCTCCCACACCCTCCCCACCACCAACTGCAAACTACCCATTGCTCTCCCCAGCCCCGAGTCTGTTCAGGGCCCCCTTCCTCTCCCCTCTCCCCCATGTCCCCCCAGTCTTCCTCTCCTTCCCACTGTCCAACCAGTAGTGCTCTTTCTTAATTAGATCCATTTTGGGGGCTCAGCCCACATTTCTTTTCCACCATATGACCCCCAAAATGTCCTCTGTCATTGTCTACTTCCGTAAGGAGCAGCCCTCTTGTTGTTTGCCCTGTCCCCCTTGTGGCGTAGATTTCTGCAAGGGTGTAGTCTTCTGGTCCTCAAGGGCAGGGCTCTGGTCATCATGGGGACCGGTCTATCCCTCTTTCTCATCCTCTGTATCCACCTGTCTCCATGTGGGTATGGCATTCTGGTTCCTCCCCTTGCCTGTTCTTTGCCGCCCCTACTTCCAGGTCTGGATGTGGCCGGCCATGTAGCTTTTTTGGTCTTTTTTGTAGATTTTTATATTTCACTCATTACTTTAAATTCTTTAGGAAATAAGAAGCGTTTAGAATGCAAGAGAATGAATAAATAAATAGCCCACATGCTTTATGTAGAATGTTTATTTTTATTGCATTTGAGATATTTAGAGGTTTTTTTTTTTTTTTTTTTTTTTGGTCTTAAATTCTTTCCCATTGTAGTTTCGAGGCTCGTATAAATACTTAAAACAAAACACTCAAAAACTGAGTCCACTGCCTTCGGGTTGATTCCAATTCATGGTGACCCTATGTAGGGTTTATGAGGGCATCTTTAGGGGAAAGGGCATCCTTATCTTTCTCTTAATGACTGACTGATGTCTTTGAACTTCTGTAGTTAGTAGTGCTATTCTTATCCACCTTAGCCAACAGGATTCCATCAATACTTGTAGGTACTTAATGAGGTACATTCAAGGATATGGAATAATGAAGAGAATAGCCTGCATTCTAAGATAAACCTATAATTACATGCCCAATTTATCCCTCTTTACCCCTTAGTCTTTTTTATAAAAGTCCAAAATGATTATCTTATTCTTTCTTTAAATTCACTCAGTGTGTTTGATCTTCTGCAGTATGGGTAGATTCAAGCAATCCCCTAAAAGAGACAGGGTCATTTGTTAGATTGTACTATTGTAGCTAAGTAAAGCAATACCAATCAATACCTTCTTGGTTCTGTTAGTTGGGGAGCCTAGAAAAAGAAGAATCTAAAAGGCACCCATTAGCTGTGTTTACCAAGCATGTTTAAGGGATGAAGGAGCTTGAGTCAATGTACAACTCATGCCTTTAACCATTTGATTAATTTGGTTCCTCTTATAACTTCAAGGAGCCCTGGTGGTACTGTGGGTTAGGTATTGGGCTGCAAACCACAAGATGGCCTTACTGTTGTCAGGTGCCATTGAGTTAGTTACAACTCATAGTGACTGTATGAACAATAGAATTAAACACTGTCTGATTCTGAGCCTTTCTTACCAGTTTTCTTGTGTGAGCCCATTGTTATAGCCACTGTGTCAAGCCATCTTCTGGAAAGCCTTCCTCTTTGTTGCTGCCTCTTTACCTAGAATGATATCCTTCTCTAGTGAATGGTCTCTTCTGATGACATTTCCAAAATATGTGAGACAAAATCTCACCTTCTTTGCCTCTAAGGAGAATCCTGGATGTACTCCTCTGGGATAGATTTGTTTGTTCTTTTGGCAGTCAGTCCATGGTACTTTCAATACTGTTTGTCAGCATCATAATTCAAATGTATCAATTATTCTTCAGTCTTCCTCATTGCCCAGCTTTCATATGCATTTGAGGCAACTTAAAAATAATAGCTTTCACCAGGCACAACTTAGTCCTCAAACTAGCCTCATTTTTCAATGTTTTACAGAGATCTAGTGCATCAGATTTACCTAATGCAATGCATCATTTGATCTCTTGACTTTTGCTTCAGTGGACATTTTGGGTCAAGCAAAATGAAATCCTTTACATATTTAAACCTTTCTCCATTTATTTTGTTTTCTTTACAATGATTTGTAATCCTCACTGAAGGCCGCAATCCTTGATCTTCATCAGTAAGTGCTGTAAGTCTTGCTCATTCTCATCAAGCAAGGTTGTGTCATCTACATATTGCAAGTTGTTAATAAGCCTTCCTCCAATCATAATGCCACATTCTTCTTCATGTAGTCCCGCTTCTCAGGTTGTTTGTCCAGTATATAGGTCAAGTAATTATGGTGAGAGGATACAACCTGACACACATCTCTACTGATTGTAAACCATTCAGTGTTCTCTTGTTCTGTGCTCATAACTGCCTCTTGATCCATGTACAAGTTCTGCATGAGTGCAATGAATTTTTTTGAAGATCCCATTTTTATGTTCATTCATAATTTGTTATGATCCACACAGTCCAGTGCCTTGGCAGTCAATAAAACACAAGTAAACATTTTTTTTGTATTCTCAGTTTTTAGTCAAGATCCATCTGATATCAGAAGTGATATCCCACATCCTCTTCTGAATCTGGTCATCACCTTTGGCAGCTCCCTGTCAATGTACTGCTGCAACCGTTGTTTTATGATCTTCAGCAAAATCTTACTTACCTGTGATATTGATTCCATTGTTCTATAATGTGTGTATTCTGTTAGGTGACGTAACCACAGGGTAGGTGGTTCTAATCCTTCAGCTTCTCTGAGGTAGGGAAGATGGGGCTGTCAGCTCCTGAAAAGATTTACAGTCTCTGAAACCCTATGAGTATGAAATACTGGAAGAATCAACTTGATGGTAGTAGATGTTGTAATTTTAGAGTAGCCCTGCTGTTGCAGTGTTGAGAGCACTTAGCTGTTAACTAAATGTTCAGCAGTTGACAACCTCCAGCCATCATGGTATAAAGATTTGGTTATCTGATTCCATGAAAATTACAGCTTTGAAAAACCTATGAAGCATTCTACTCTGTCTTAAGACATTGTGCAGCAAGGTCGGTTTGTGCTGTTGTTGTTGTTACTCTAATTATATCCAATATGTATTCTGGAGTTGGTGTGGCTTTCTATACTATACAAAAGGGTACTATTTCTTTGAACTGTGAATACTTTTTTTACCTATTGTGGTTATTTTTCAGTGTAAATTAAGACTTTAACAAAACTTTATTATACCTTGGCCTTCTACGTTGTATGTCTATAGGGAGAAGAATATCTGGTCATACTGACTTGATTATTTCCATCCATGTGAAGATTATACTTTGATTTGTCCAAATGTGAATTGACATTTTGGTGCCTGCTATTACATGGAGAGCTTAATTCATGCCCACACATTGTAGAGAGAGAGATTTGCTCCTGGTGAGCTGACAATATCTGGTATCAGAGCTTGCAAGGCAGAGAGCCAGATCCAAGAGCATAGTAAATTCACCAAAGTACTAAATATCTTCCTGTGAGGTCTCATGGGAGTCGACGTACAGGCTTTGTTCCCTAATGGCATGCTATGTGGCATAACATGAGTGTTTTTAATTTGTAAGATGATGGAGCTGCTTATAATCTGTTAGCTAAGCTTTGTATACTTAGGATACTTTTAGGCTTTATCACAAGTGTGAGTATAAAATTTGGTCATGTTAAAGTTTTACATGTTTTCTATGACACAATTGATATACACAAAGTAATATGCATAAGCCACTAGAAATTCACTGATAGTAGTAATAAGAATCCACTATGTATATCTATTACACCACAGTACTAGCACATTCCCAATACTAGTACTGTTGAAGGAGCCCTAGTGGTGATGCACTGAGCCGTGAACCAGAAGGTTAGTGATTTGAACCTACCAGCTGCTTCTCAGGAGAAAGATGGGGCTCTCTGTATTCATAGAGATTTTAAAGTTTAAGAAACCAGAGGAACAGATTTTTGTCCTATGGGGTTGCTGTGAGTCAGAAGCAGCTCACTGGCAGCACTCTACTCTCTGGAGAACAAATGCTATTGAAATTCCAGTGGGTTCACTCCTGACATCATGAAAGCTATGAAATTTGGTGTCTAATCTGTCCACTATTCAGAATTCTGTATTCTTGAATTTCTTTGTAGGTTTTCTATCTTTTTTCATATCTATAAATAGTTCATGGCTTTTATTTTGTTTTTATAAGCATCATAAAAATGGCATCCTGTGCATATGTTTCTGGGACATGTTTTTCACTATAAAATTATGTTGTAAAGATTATTCTGTGCAATTATTGCATGTACAGGTAGTTGATTTATTTTTTGATGGGTAATATGCCATTATATGGTTATATTATAATTTATTTAGTCTTCTGCTGATCAGATGTTGCCATGTGAGTGTTGTCCCAGGTGCTAGAGATTTTTAGGGCCAATATCTAACAGTATAATTATTATGGCATTGGACACGCATGTTTTAACTTTATGAGATAATGGCAAACATTTTTAATGCGAAAGTCATTGATCAAATCCAGGTAGAAAACAAGATGAGGACCTTCCTCTTTTCACTGCCCCTCTACTTTAGCAAGATGTCATTCTATAGAGACTGATTTCTTCTGATAACCTGTGCAACATATGTAAGATGACATCTCCCCATCCTGGCCTCAAAAGAGCACTCTTACAGTGTTTCTTATAGAACAGATTTGCTTGTTCTTTAGGTAGCCCATGGAGCTTTCATTATTCCTTTCTAGCACCACAATTCTAAGGCATTGGTTCTTCTTCAGTCTTCTTTATTCAATGTCTAAATATCACATGCATGTGAGGCAACTGAATATACCATCGGTTGGGTCAGACCCACCTTAGTTCTCAAAGTAACATCCTTGCTTTCCTACACTCTGCAGAGGTCTTGTGCAGTAACTTTACCCAGGACACTATATCATTCGCTTGACTACTGCTTCCATGAACAATGTTTGTGGATCCAAGCAAGACAAAATCCTGGACAACTTTAAACAGGATGAATGGAACACATGTGAAGGTGTTGATCAGCTTTCCCATTCCAATGGGGACTCTCATGACCAACAAAAAAGAAGAGCCCTGAGTGGAGAACCCTGTGCTAAATGTCAGTAGAGGTACCAATATGATGAGATAGAAAAATTGCCTTCCTGGCTCACAGAATGAGTAAAACTGAGAACACTCAGGAGACTGACTTGCAAAGTGAGATGCCCTTTGGTTACTTATCAGCAGCAAATCAGTAACACTTGCTTGAGATGGGTACAGGGTGAGAGGTTTCATCCTAGTGCCAAGGACCAGTGAGAAATGAACTAACAAGCATATCTGAGAACAGGCTTTGGGGACAAAAGTTATGTATCCATAATATTTTTTGACCCTGACTTATGGCAGTTCATTAGCTTCCCTAATAAATGCCCATGACCATGAGTATTGTCTGTGAGTTCTATATGGTCATTGCAATGGGTTATCAAACCCAGTAGATGATAAAGTGCCAAGGAGGCTGGCCAGTTGGCATCAGAATTGGATAAAGGATGTTGGAGGGTAGAGGCATATCATATTTGGGCAGATGTGGAGTTGGAGTTTCCTTTCCCCTAGAAGAAACTGGAAAATGTCATATCATATGTGACCTGCATGCCATCCTTGCACATTTATACAACATTTTTGTCAAAACCTTTTGCTATAAAGTACACAACAAAATGATATCAGGAAATTAATACATGAAATTTAATAATAATGTTTTTATAAATGTTATTTAACTTGATGCACAAAAGAAATGTTAACTCAAAACTTTTCATTTCTTTGCTTTTAAATATGTTTATTGACCAATTAAATTTCCTGTCCTATGAAATACTTCTTTTTGTCTTTCCCAAATCTTATGTCAAATTTAAAATTATTTTTAGGGTTTAGTATACTCTTCTTAATAGCACTTTTTGGTTATATGTGTCACAGATATATTTTTCTAGCTTATGGTTTATACTTAGCTTTCTTTATGCTTTATCTCAATCATCAGAATTTCTTCCTTTAGTTTGATAAAATTTATCCATAATCCTTTGTGGTTTTCATACTTGATGAATTTAATTTGAGAAATTCCCTGATATTTAATGCTTAAGTTACTATGGTTTGAAGTCCCACTGACTTGACATCTTGACCTTAGCAAGACTTGACTTCTTTACAAAGGTTATAATCCCAATCATGTATCAGTTCATGAAAGCATGTGATGAAAGTATTCATAGACCTAGTGCAGTTACTTCCTTGAAGAAAATGCTCCTCTCTTCCTCCAAAGAAACAATAGCCACTGCCTTAGAACCAATTTATAGAGTTTTACCATGGCTTGTATTGGTGCCATTCCTAACAAGTTTGGTAGAATGTACATGGGATGGGGCTATCTTTCACAGGTAACTCTTCTTGGGCTGCCAAAAGTATGCTGGATTCTTGTGCAGGTAGAGAGAATGTCTATCTTCCTGTGTATTATATTTTGTCCCATAGGCAAAACCACAGTTATGTTACTTGCACATAGTGTCATAACATTTTTTGAAACCAAAAACAAGGCCATGCTCATCTTTACAGGCACAAGTTAACAGTTCAGGAATAATATAAGGGGAGCTTCAAAAATGTGTGAAATAATCCCATTATTTTAAAATTCTATTTTCAACAAATAATTTAAAGCCCCTTCATACATCTTGTTCATATATGATCTATCAGTGTTTCTTCTTTCCCCTCCTAAGTTGAATAAAGCTTCACAACTAGAGTCCTTGCTCAACCATGAACAACAATCTATATTTGAAAACTATTAAAAAATGACACATTCCATTCAATTGCCACACACAGTCTGATTCAAGAATGAAGTGAACAGATAATTGAACCTACATATTCTCCTTGGGATGGATTTTACTAGGGGTAAATATTTGGCAAAAGATCTAATTAGCGTTTCTATGAACAAAAGATAATTTTCAGAGGCAGAACAATATAAATTCATATTGCATATGTAAATGATAGAGCTTCACAAAATTGTAGGAAAATGAAATTGAAAGAGAATGGAATTTTTCATGAACCTTTTGAAACCCCTTTGTATTCTCCAAACTTTCATAGGCCAGCTAAAATACACCCAATTTGTTTGTCGGACAGTTGAGATTTCGGTCTACCGTCACTATGTGAACTTTTAATAAAGACTTCAAAATTGACCCCAAGAACAATACAAAGAAATAGTTTTCCCCAGAGGAGAACTAAATTCTTCACCTCCAAAGACAGATAACTCTTTTCAGTTCTTTAAGTGACTGAATCTTTTATCTACCTTTTCTATTCATCAAAGATTCCAAAGAATCCTTATGGCCTATGTTTCAGGCCAATTATTTAGTAATAAGTGTTCTAAATTATGAAACAAGTACTCTAGGGAATTAATGGTGTGTGGAGAATAAGAACAATGTGGTGCTGGCAGAAGGAGATAATCTGAACTAGAATTGATAGCTCCTTAAACATTTCGGTTAAGGATTATGCCAGAGTGAAGATGGATTTCCGTTCTTTGACATTCCTCCTAACAAAAATTAAGATTTATTTTTCCTCATTCTTGACTCTGGGTTGGCTAATCGGTGCTCTGACTAATGGAGTATGGTGGTGGAGTGATGCTATGTCACTTCTGGGCCTAGCCTTTAATAGAACTAGCAGTAAGAGAAATGGCAGATGATTCCATTTTGGTTTCTTGGAGCCCTGATTTCTAGGTAAGTGGTTTTAAAACTGCCGGGAACACCTGAAACTCCATGGAGAGACAGAGTAATTCCATGGAGAATGGTCTTGTTCTATGTTTTAATTTTTTGAATGTGTAGATTCTTTGTTTTCACAGTAAAATGTGTCATTATTTTTAATTTTTTAAATAAATTTATTGGGAATTATTCCAGATATCATAACATTCCCTAGTTCAATCACATCGAGCATTATTGAACAATTGCTACCACAATCAGCTTCAAAACATTTTATTTCATCTTGAATTCCTTATTACTACCTCCCCTTTATCCACTCCTTCCACCACCCTACCCCCATCTCCCCTATAATAATTTTGTTGTTGTTGTCATATTTTACACAATCCAATATATCCATTCACATACAATTCTGTTGTTTGATCCCATCAAGTGGGATTATACAGTCATAGCTTGTATAGTCACCAGTGCTATCAATGCTATCAGCTCCCTATTTCCCCCCTCCTGCTTCCTGTACCCTCAGGGAAACATTACTCCTGTTACTGTTTCTGAAGGGTCACCTATCTTGACTTTTATTCACCTAACGATCTTAAATATACAAATGAACATAGGCAAATCTAAAATGATTAATGAGGTAAAACAAATATAAACTATAATAGTAAGAAGAGGACATATTAGCACACTAGAGGATAGTTACATGGTTCATCAGTGGTATGCCATGTGGCCCTTCCCAGAGGGATTGTAGAATTATCTTATCGGTGGGTTTGGGGTCTCCATTATATCCATGCCTCATCACACATCTTCATACATATTTGGTTGATTGTTTTTAGACTTCCAATACCTCTTCCTCATTTATACCAAATGATCACACAGGCTGTTTTTCTCCTTTCATGTGGGCTGTGTTCTTTCCCTGCTAGATAGTCGTTTATTTAACTTACAAGCTTTTAAGGCCCCAAGCCTTACAGGCCTTACGAATTTGTAATATCCAGGCACCATTAGCTTTCTTTACCACATTTGCTTGCACACCCATTTTGTCTTCAGCGGTCGATCATGTCAGGAAGGTATCATACAATGTCACAGTATTAGAGCAAACCATTCTTGTACTGAGGTAAGATTTTAGTAGAGATTGAAAGTTCATCTGATTACTTGTTTTATTTGCATATATATATACACATATATAAGCAAGTACACACACATACACACGTATATTTTTTCTTCTTATTTTTCTCCACCTACCACACTATCATGGTTCACCTCTCAGTAATTCCTCTCAGATACAGCTCGATTGGTCAAAGATGACCAGAAAAGCTATACCCTCTTCACAGTCAATTTTAGAATATTTGCTATTCCCTGGTATCCATCATTGTTGGCTCCCTGCTCACCTCTCCACACCCCCTATGCCCTTAGCAATGGGTATGTTTAGGATACTCACCTTTGAGATATGGGTGCTGTAGACTAAAAGAGGGTGTATGAGTTGCTAGACAAGTGGGACCAGGATATGCAGCTCTGGAACCAGGGGGACTGGTTTATAATATGTCCTTCTCCTTACTTAACAGGGGTGTTCACCTGCTCTATATTAGGATTACTATTAGTCTTGTAACTATCTGCATGTTTGTGTGTGTGTGTGCTTATCTGTAGAAAATGGGCAGAATAGGAAATCTTACTGAGGCAGTGACTGATCCGATTGCCCTATGTTCTAGTGCACCACAAACATGATGTGAATCTTTTCACACCAGCCAATCCACTAGGTAAACACCACCCAGCTGACACAATTTGATGCTGTGTGGAACAGAATAATTCCACATAGAGAAATTTCTCATTACTTAAAATTATAATATGGGATAAAGTGCTTATTGATTTTACTAAGTTTGCGGGTAGTTTTTCATAGAGGGGATAAATAACTGGATCATAACTGTGACTGAGTGAAAAAGAGAGCTAGCACCTAAAATCAGAATTACTAGTATTTTGTATAGTTTTATAAGCTACAATAAATACCTATGCTAACTATATCTATATTTATCATAAGTATGAGGATTTAGTGTATGGCTTCTATTACAAATATTTGGTATAATCAATCAGCATAGTATTGACTTTATTTTATAAAGTTCTGAGTGAAACAACTCCTCTACTACCCTTACATTGATTTGATTCAAATTTATAGCAACCCTATTGACAAAGGGAAACTTCCCCTTAGGGTTTCCTAGGATTCATGTTTTGATCTTATAGAAGCAAATCTTCTCATAAGGCTTATGTCATCTGAATAAAAGTGACCACACTTAAATTTTATAGTTGTTGTTGTTATGAATTTGGTCAAGGATTACAGAGCAGATGATCAGTGTAAACAATTCATACACATTTTGTTTTGTCTCATTCAGTGCAATATTCTTAATGTAACATCACTTATTCCATTTCTCCCTGTGTATCCTGTCTACATACCTCCTCCTTTTATAATCCTTCTGAACTTTGTTCTTGGGTAAATGCTACCATTTCAGTTGTAAATGATTGATTATATTAAGGTGTGCATTCTTCACGAGTGTTAGTGTTCCTCTTATAGACCTTAATATTGTTTGTCTGAAAATAGAACCACAGGGTAGATTCAGTTCCAAGCTTGAAGGTGACTAAGGTGGTTCGACCCCAGTCCCGATCTTACCTGTAAGTCTGATCTCATAAATCATTTTAAGTTTTGTACTACATTTTCTGCTACTCTAATAAGAACCTTTTAACGTGATCTCTTTCAGAGCATTTGCTAGTGATAAGTAGGCACAATCTAGTTCTTTTGGTTTCAGCGTCTTGAACACTGATGTTTGCATGGACTGAGTGTTTCCATGGGTCTTGATTTTGCCCACTCTTCTTTCCTCTGGACACTGAGAGAACAATAGTTGAAACTTACCTGGTCACTCATGAGCTTTTAAATACCTCAGGCAGTATCCACCAAAGTAGGGTGTAGAACATTGTCTTTGTGAACTGTTATGCCAGTTGACCTTGTTATCTCCCAAGACTATGAATGCTTCCTCATTACTGTTTGCATGAAATATTCTTTTCATTTTTCACTTGAAATTGGTTATTTTGAATATTATAGCACTAGCTCCAAAAAAAAAACCAAAACGTAATTCTGGTGATACAATGGGTTAAATTTGGGGCTGCTAATCAAAAGGTTGGCAGTTCAAATCTACCAGCTATTCCAAATGAGAAAAATGAGGCTGTCTGCTCCAAGATTTACTGTATTAGAAACCCTATGGAATAGTTCTACTTTGTCTGTAGAGTCATTATAAATTGACAGCAGGGACTAATGAGAAAAAATGAAAATATTCCCTAGTCCTTGTGTTTGTTTTTGCTGTTTGTCATAGATTGTAGTTACTTGTTTGCTTAGTATGTTTTCCAAACTATGTTTAGGTAAACACTATATTTTTTGTCATGTTTTGTCATTGAGGTCTCTTCTCTGATAATACCACTTTAATGTGTGCTTTGTGTTTTTCATAAGCTCTCTGTTAACTCCTGGTGTCAAAAAGTAAAATGTCAACTTTAAAAAAAAACTGTGATCTTTGTTTGTTTTGGGGTATGCTTTACACACTCAGAGAGGCATTTTACAATGTTGCCTTTTTCTTCACTTGTAGATTGTCACGCTTGAATGTTCAGCCTGAGGTGAGAATGAAGGCCTTTGTCAGGTCTTATCTAAGTATATGTCCCAGATGAATGAAGGCTATGCTAGAGCTGTATTGTCTGATACTAGAACCCAAGTACAAACTCTGCCACTGAACAACGCTGCCCTTTAAGACAGATAATAAGAAGTCTCCCATTTGGGCCTAGGCTACTTTACATAAAGTTGTAGGATAACAGGTGAGATAAAGAAAGCATCATTTATCAAGTCTTTCATCTGCTTGTTGAAGACCTTTTCTAGTGTGGTAAATTATCCTCACGGCCAACTACAAACATCTTGAAAACAAATTAGTTTTGGAGCAGTCAAGAATTTTCATTAGGAAAAACTTTTTTTTCATGGATCCATACCCGAGAGCTCCTTCCAAGTTACCAAAATCAACACATCTCATAAAAATGATAAGGCTATCTTTCGCACTTGTGATGGAGGTAATATGTTTTGGTTCCAATGCCTTACTATTTTCTTCTCAGTTTCTTTTTGGATTATTGTTTTATGTAAGTACACTACCTTTTTCTCCAATGATAGATGAGAATGCCCAGTCATTTCTTTTAGAAGTGCACATACTTTTCTGTCTTCTCTTGATGCATTGTTCCAGTGGGAGTTCTCTCTTACAGAATATCAGCTCTTTTTTTCTGTTGATAGAAATTAAATTTTGTTTACTTTAGCCCAATTAATTACACTGTGTAAATATTACACTGTGTAAAATCAGTACCCCAAAACAATCAAAGTTTTTCTTAATGTAGGACAGGGGACTCGCCCAAGGTCTGGATAAAAAAGCGCAAGGATAATGGAATCTTGCCCCCCTCTCCCTGTAGCCCAATTACCACCAGGCATGCTCATACATCCCAGAATATACTTCCTTTTCATTTTGAAAAATAATGGCATTTTTGGATCACCTTAATGAAATTAGTCCAGAGGTATAGTCTGCATTCATTCGTGGGGCTTTTGATGAATGCTGGTGTTCTGTGGGCTCTTCCTTGTTACAGATTTTTTATTTATTAGGAAATTTGGCTAAGAGACTTTGATTTCTTTTAATGAGAAGATTAATTGTATATAGCTTTTCTTATGATAGTGTGAGAGAAAAAGTGAGTGATACACACAGAAAGGGAGAGAGACTAAGAGAGGAAGAGAGAGGGCTAAGACAGATTTAATCTTGGTACCTGTGCATGAATTAATATGGGACTGATTTAAGTGTTTTTTCATGTTAAAATGATAGCATAATATGAAGGTTTTGATAACCATTCTTTGCAACTTGGGTATGTTTGACTGTAGACATTTTCTCTATATCTAATATGAAGGCTGAGGACAAATTTTCCAGCTGGATGATCTATTTTGTTATTAATGTGGTTGGTGATACTTCTTTCTTGTAATTCATCTGAATGCCTTGTGACCCTGGATGGAGCTTTTTGGTCTTTTGTTATTCCCACTAGCTATGGAAGACAAATGGAAATATCGGCATTAGTCTGTGTCTACTATGCTTGTAGCCCAAGGACTAACGAGTTTATAGTGTGATCTTCTGTTGCACTCTGCTGTCGTCCTTTGCCTGAGGCCAGTTGAAGGCAAATCCAACAATTAAGTTAATGATAAAAATAATCATAGATATTAGTTATCAAACCATACCAGGTACCAGTTATATTTTATCCACTATTTCTAAATCTTGCAGCATGAAGATTATTATCTCTGCTCTTTGTATGGAGATACCGAGTCAGAGAGAGGACTAATCTTGCCACAAGGATATATAGCAAGTGGTGTTAGCCCAGGTGCCTATAAATACAAACTATTCTCTCTGTCCTCTGGAGCGCAATTGCTTTTCAAGAATTGCATTTTGTTATTGATATGATGGAATTACTGGAACAGAAAGCTGTTCTAAGCCAGGAACCACCTGTACTATTATCCTCATTTTAGAGATGAGAGGACTTTTCCTTTTGCTGTGCTGGCTGTCTGTCATTGTCCTTTTGTAATCTCCTCTGTTTCCTTCTCCACCCCTATTATCATTTCTCAGAACCACAGTTAAGGTGATTCTATCATTCCACTCATGCGTACTTGATGGTGCTAGTGATGCTGCCTTTCTTGTTTGTTAGCACTCCTTAGGGACTCACAAGCTTTTTGCTTACAATAAACATTTAGAATCCCTCAAGTGTTGTGCTCCTCAGTTGTACTGCAAACTTCCACGTGTGACATCTACTTGACCCATAACACAGCACTTTTACGGGACTTGGGGTGAGGAGAATTGATACAAGCAAATACGCTGATGCTTATATGCATGTGTGTGCTTGCTGTGAGCAACAAAGACCTTCTATCTCTGACCGCTTAAGTCTTTTCTTTTTCTATCATTCATGGAATAGTATGAGCTATACCTTGTGAGGCTTCAAACAGGGTTAAACTCAAAACCCTTGACATCTTTTTACATGAACTGAATTCAGTACCTTGTGAATGATAAAGTTTTGCAGCCCTAGGCTATATTCCCACACCTGTGTGAGTGTTGGTTTCTGTTTCTTTGAGTTCTTTCAAGTGGTCCTTTCTCTCAGCCTTGCGTAGTTTCCTCACAAGTATCTTCTGATTACTACTCAACTGAATAATCAAAGGAGACAGCTGCAGACATTCAAGGTTCTCTCCCAGTACTGCTTTCTTTCTTCTCCACCCTGTCCTACAAAGGATAGTATTCTTCTACTTCCTGAATTCCAGCAACCCAATGGCTTCTTATCTTTCCCTCTACTGCATCCTGGAAAATCTCCTCAGGTTGTAGGCTGGGGCAATCATTGGAATTATTATCATGGTTTTGGGATCACTGTCTTTTGTTACATGATCTCCTGTATCTCTAAAGTCTTTTTTCCCATCTGTGTTTTGGTGAGAGAAGAATGTTGTCTCTAATTGTGTTAGTCTGGGTAGACTAGAGAAACAAACTCATATACACTCAATTGTGTATAAGAAAGAGCTTTATATAAAGAGTAATTATAAATTAAGACAACATCCCAGCCCAGTCCAGATCAAGTCCATAAGTCTGATATTAGCCCATATGTTCTATACCTATGTATAAAGTCCCCTTCAGACTCACAAAACACATGTAATGATGCCAAATTCAGAAAGATCACAGGCCAGTGGGTGGGAAGTCTTGTGGACCCAGTGGCATTGTGAGCATCTCAGCACTTGCAGGGGGCTCCATGTGGCTCCTTGAGCTCAGGGCACAAGTGTAGTTCCATGCATCTAGTCAGCTGCAATGTCTCCTTGGGAGTCAGCCTGCATTTTGCTTGTTGTGATCTGTTTCTCATCTTAGTGCCTCCAAATGAGGTCATTAAGTTACGACCAGATTGACAGGTTGGACTCCACCCCTTCACTCTGAGTCCTCCAATTGACACCAGATTATCCAAGTGCCACACTAATATTCCAGCACTGACAGAGGCCAGCAGGGAAAATGAACTGCTAAAAGGACAAACTGATCTGTATCGGAAGAAGCACGGCCTGAGTGTTCCTTAGAGGCAAGGATGGCAAGACTTCAGGTTACATAATTTGGACATGCTGTCAGGAAAGATCAGTTCCAAGAGAAGGACATCGTGCTTGGTACAATAGAGTGGCAGTGAAAAAGAGAAAGGCCCTCAAGGTGATGGATTGATATCTGGCTGCAGCCGTGGCACACACATAAGTAAAACTGAAGGGATGGTGCAGGACTGCTCAGTGTTCTTTTCTCTGTTCCATGTGGTTGCTATGGATCTGAACCCACTCATCGGCACCAAACAACAACAATTGCTCTGTGGGATAAAGATGTGGCAGTCTACTTCTGTAAATATATCATCATTTGATCACTTATGACACAATTTAAATTTGTTCTAGTTTTTAATATTTTCTGCTATTTTTCTATTGAGCTTTTCAAAAAATCACTTTATCGGGGACTCACATAGCTCTTATCACAATCCATACATCCATCCATTGTATACCAATCACATTTGTACATTTGTTGCCATCATTATTCTCAAAGCATTTTCTGTCTACTTAAGCCCTTGGTATTCGTTCCTCCTTTCTCCCCTCCCTCCCTGCACCCCCTCCCTCATTAACCCTTGAAAATTTATGAATCATTATTATCTTGTCATATTGTACACTGTCCAATGTCCCCCTTCACCCACTTCCCTGTCGTCCATACCCCAGGGATGAGGCTATATGTAGATCTTTATAATTGCTTCCCCCTTTGTATGCCACCATGTTTTACTTTGTTATTGTTACTTTAAAAAATGTTTTTCTTTGTATGAAATCCAGGAGAGGTAAATATATATAGAGAGTAACTGGAATTAATGGTTCTTGGAGGTATGGCAGGGGAGGTTAGGGGGAAACTGGAGTTAATCTGAAGAAAATGCTATAAAATTGATTGCAGTGAAGAGTGTACAACTGTTCTTAATATGATTGAACTATTAAATATTTGATATGTGAATTATATGCCAATAAATCTATTAAATAATTAAAATATTACAGCCTTGAAAGTCCTATGAGAGCCCTTCTGCCTTGTTCTATAGGGTAGCAGTGGGACTCAATAGCAGTGGGAATACTCAAAGCCGGGGACTCTGGTGGCACAGTGGTTAAATATTTGACTCATAATGAAAAGGTCAGACAATTGAATCCACTAGCTGCTCTGGCAGGAAAAAATGTGATACTTTGCTTATGTAAACATGATAGATAGCCTTGTCAAGCTTATGAAACTCTTCGTATGTGTCCTATAAGGCCAATGTCAATCAGAATTGCCTCCACAGATACGGGTGAAATACTCAGACCAAATAAGACAATTCGTGCCCACAAGGGGTCACGGATTGAGTCAATTCCTTCAGCCTTTCTTTTCTCACAGCACATTAATTTCATCTGCATTAGAGCACTTACTGATTCTGCTTTGATTTTCTCTGAGTAAATGTCTCCCTCAGTAGACAATGATTTACTGGAGGCTATGCACAGCTTTATATCTCTTCCAATTTATAACAGCATCCATTGCAGGGTTTTATGAATGGTATCTGATGAATAAATATTGATTGGATTGACTGATTAAATTAGGAAACTTATTTAACATGTAAGAATAAATCAATTGGAATTTCATTTGCTGACCTCTACCATGAAGATTCTGCTCTGTTTTCATGGTCACCCCAACTCAGAACCCCCATGCTGCCCCCTGAGTTCACAGAGACCTACTTCTTATTTTCTGAATGTAATGCCATTTGACAGCAACTTCCAACGTGCTTATGCTCTCTTCATTTCAGAAAACTATTTTTGACAATTCATTTTTTTCTAGGTTAAATCCCAGAGTGGGGATCTCTGGAGTAGAGCTCAGGACCTTGGGAGGTAATAGATAGCTGCACTTCCATGCATCCATGTTTGAGATTCAGTACTCTGCATTCTTGAGTGTAGATCCTTCCACAAGCAGATCTACCTGTCCAAATTTATCTATCCCCAGTTTCCTGCCTTTGGGATCCAGCTTTCAGCTCACTGACATTTCAGCTAGTTCACTAAGTTATTAATGTCTAACTTCTTTCAAGGGCATTTACTTTTTAATAGGGTACGCTGAAAGACAATATAGAAAACATTACCTCTGAAAAGTGACAGTGTTTAGACTTTTCAGTAGAAAAAAGTGTTGACCCATTTAAAGAACGTCAGTAATTTTGAAGTTGCTATGGGAAACAAGTAAGGATTATAGAAAACACAAAATTCCATTGCTTTACTCCCTGTTAACTGTCCATGCATTAAGATTAGGATGGGGTCAAGGGAGGTAATTACATTCCCTTTTCTACCAGGGAAAGCAGCTTGCGCATATCTGGGAACAAGCCAAAATCAGTGTTTGGTGGAGAAAAATTAAGTTTTCCAAAGGTGAGAGCAAGCAATTCTAAAGTTTTTTTAGATGATTCCAAAGAACCCAGACTTTGGAGCACCTTAGTTCCAATTAAAAATCAAAGGGTACCACATATGCTACAAAATCCTAGTTTGCCTCAAAGTTAATATTTGCTATATTTGTATATTGTATATTAAAGAACTTACTGTTAATTGTAATATGAAAAAGAATGTACATGACTGAAAATATATATTAGATGTGTAGAGTTTGAGCTGACCATAACGTTAATATAAGATTAAGAGGATCATGGGACTGTAGTACAGTTTTCACTAAACATATTCTTTTTTAATTAATGAATCATTTTATTGGGCTCTTATAGCTCTTATAACAATTCCTGAATCAATTGTGTCAGGCACATTTGTATATATGTTGCCATCATCATTTTTAAAACATTTTCTTTCTCCTTGAGCCCTTGGTATAAGCTCTCCTTTTTTCCCTTCATTCTCCCCACCCTCCCACCCTCATGAACCCCTGATAAACTATAAATTTTTATTTTCATATGGTACACCATTCCTTATCTTCCTTCACCCATGTTTCCATTCATCCTGGGGGGGAGGGGAGGGAGAAATGGGGTGTGTGCTATATATTGATCATTGTAATTGATTTTCCATTTCTTCCCCTTTTCCCCCTACCTTCCCACTATCCTCATAGTATTGCTTCTCCCGTTACTGTTCTTGAAGGGTTTATCTGTCTTGGATTCCATGTGTTAAGAGCTCTTCTCTGTACCAGTCTACATGCTCCGGTCTAGCTGGACTTGTAAGGTAGAACTTGGGGTCATGATATTTGGGGGAAGTAAATATTAAAAGAAGTAGAAGAAAGCTGTGATCTCACAAAACAGATTTCATCTTCTACTGGCCTAGTAAATTGTTAACATTGTAAAACATACAGAAATAAAAATAAAATCGCCCACATATAAATATAAACATGCATGCATGTGCACAACCCTGCACTGTATAAATCCAATTGGGCAATGCTTGGCCACATACATGCCTGTGGTCCCCTAATATTATAACAGAGTTCAGAAATCATGATCATAGAACAGGATGTAGCAAATCAACTTTCCACATGTAACAAGTACATTTCTTGTTCCTTGTATACAAAATGATTGCATTGCCAGGAATATGAAAGGGCTTCAGCAAGTTCATGGAAAATGGAATTTCTGAAGACTCGAATCTTTTGATGAACTTTTTCAACACCCCTTCCCTCTGTGTATATGTATGTGTATGTGTGTGTATGATTTTTTGTATTTTCTTTTGTATTTTTTGTATTTTCTTCTCAAAGAAGTTATTTTGAGTATTCACGAGAGGACTTGCCAACTGCTTTTTACACTACTCTTCTTACTAATCTGTTCCGAAACTTGGTTGGATATCAGAATCATCTTGGAATATTCTAAGGCAGATGGATTCTTGTACCCTGACCTGGGTCTATTGAATTATAATCTCCAGAGTTGGGAGCCAAACACAAACCCTCTGCCACTAAATAGATTCCAACTCCACAGGGTTCTAAAACTTTAATCTTCCTAGAAGCAGCCTGCCCCAGTTTTCTCATGTGGCATACTAGTGAATTCGAACCCCTGACCTTTCAGGTAGCAGCCCAGCATTTAGCAACTGTACCATCAGAGCTTCTTCTTCTATCCTGAACCCAATCCATCTGCCCTAGAGACAATTCCAACTCTGCGATCTCATAGGATAGACTAGAACTGCTCTCTGGGGCTTCTGAAACAGTTTTTATGGGAAGAGATAGCTTCTTCATTTTTTTTCCTAGAGTGGCTGGTAGATTTCAACTATTGACCTTGTGGTTAGCCCAATTCATAATCCTCTATGCCACCAGGGCACCTTTGTTTTATGCCCAAGGGCTCATAATTTATTCGCTTAGGGTGTGGTATGGGTAATAGGATTTTAAAAGGTTCTAAGGCTGAGGAAATAAAAAACTCTGAGAAGATGTATAAGGATTAATTTGCTTACAAGTTTCCAGAAATCCAAGTTAGTTCCAACAAAACGGAATCTATTAGTTTACCTAAGATATCCAGAGGCCATCTGATTTTAGAAATGTCTAGTTTTAGAAGTTTAAACAATATAACTGGGGATGTTTTCTTTTTTTCCTCATGTTCACATTTTGGGGAGGCTATTTCCATGTGCCTGGAAATATGGTGAAAACAATTCTAGGTTTGTAAAGTCCTTATAGCTTGGAGAGCTACAGAAGAAAAAGTATCTACTTACTCTCACAGTTTGTACATCAAGTCCAATTGTTAAGATTCATTTCAGGTACCTATCTTGCTAAGTAACTGGGGATAAGAATTTGTGTGGGTCACTTGTCAAATTCAGTTGTCTGGGGAATGAGGTATGAGATGGTTTCACTCAGAAAGGGTTTGGTAACAAGAAGAAAAGAAAAAGATATTATGTTGGGCAGTTTATAATAGTTCATTGCAGAAGTTAACTTTGCATATTTCATCCCATTTTGATGATGCTAAATGGCAATCGTTGTAATATTAAAAAAGTCACAGTGTTGCAAGTTAAAAGAAATATATACCTTCTGTTAAACACTGAATAAGGTTTGTCTTCATTGAAATCACTTTACAAACTAGCAATTCATTTCCAATGGAAGAGTCAACTGAATCTCATTTTATGAATTGGCTGTTTTCCCCAGCTGTGGACATGAGAGTCTGAGATTTTGGAACAGTGGTTCTCAACCTTTCTAATGCCAATATCCTTTAATACAGTTTCTCATGTTGTGGCAATAACCATCCATAAAATTATTTTCATTGCTACTTCATAATTGTAATTTTGTTACTGTTATGAATCATAATATAAATATATGATATACAAGGACATATTTTCATTGTTAAAATTGAACATATTTAAACATAATTAAAGCAGTGATTAATCACAAAACAATATGTAATTATATATTGTGAAATATTTGTGTTTTCTGATGTTCTTAGGCAATCCTTGTGAAAGGGTCATTTGACCCCCTTGTGATGGGGTCACTACCCACAGGTCACTACCCACAGGGTCACTACCCACTGTCTTGGAATGAGCTGGACTCATTCTGATGAGACACAGTGTTTGATGAAAATATTTAGCTCCATAAGTCAGGCATCAACTCTTTAACATTCTGTTCAAGAGAAATCTACTTTTGGGCTGTTGGTTTGCAGAGTGACAAGTTGTTCTTGCTACAGTGCTCAAGACTGCAAGAACTGTTGTGCTATTAGAAGTCTGAAGTTTGAATATGTACTGTGTGAAAGCATAGCTCAGGCTCCCTCTCTCAGACAGAGCAGTGTATTAACATTTGAAATCTTGGCCCTGAAAACCTGATTGTCAATTGAGAGAAGCACTTTTAAAGAGATAACTTCCTCTTTAATTGGTTAACATTCCTCTTTCTTCTTGGAAGCAAGTAATAGAAAAAAATAAATGTAGGATAAATAGAATTTCATGCTTGTGCAAGTCACCATGAAACCATCCTTGAGTCATGCAGGAAAATCATTCTGTTCAGAGAAAGAGTGTTCTGGAAGAGAAATACTTTATTTCAATACCCTTCTCTTCTTCTTTTTTTCTAAATGCTTATTGTGTTAGTCTGGGTAGACTAGAGAAACAAATCCAGAGACATTCATATGTGTATAAGAAAGAATTTTAAATGCAAGAGCAATTGAACATTGAGAAAACATCCCAGTCTAGTCAAGATCAAGTCTATGAGTCCGATATTAACCCATATGTCCAATACCAATCTAAATTCCTCTTTAGACTCATGCAACATGTGCGATGATGTTGAATGCAGGAAGATTGCACGCCAAACTTATGAATCCAGTGACAGTGGAAGCATCTCAGTGCTGGCAGGGGTGTCCAGGTGGCCCCTTTAATTCCAGGGCTCTGGCTGCATCAGCATAGCTCCATCAGGCTTCTCACCAGTAATGTCTCATAGGGAGTGAGTGAGTAGCTTGGCTTAAGAGAGCTAATTATCTCCTTCGCCCCTCCAAATGAGCTCCTCAGCTTCGCCTGATTGACAGGCTAAGCTATATGCCTTCACTCTTGTGTCAGTCCAGGTAGACTAGAGTAACAAATTCAAGAACATGCATATCGATATAAGGAAAGGGTTTATATACGAAAGGAATGGGACATGGAGAAAGCATTCCAGCCCAGTCCGATATTAATCCATATGCCCTAAATCAGTCTATAAAGTCTTCTTCCGACTCATGAAGTCACAGGTCAGTGGGTGCAGAATCCCGGTGCTGCCAGGGCACCTCGCCTCCAGGACTCAGGGTCCATCAACAGCAGAAGCAACTCATCACTGGCAGAGGTCTCCATCTGGCTGCCCCAGCTTCACAGGTCTGGCTCCATCAGGGCAAAGCTGTGTGGACTCTCCGCCAGCTCCTCCAGCTTCTCGAACGCTGCCAGCTTGTCTTGTCCATGATAAACCGTCTCCCTAACTCCCCCAAACTGGGGAAGATAGCTTCTCATCTTCACGAGGGAAATATCACGAGATTTCCCAGAAGTCTCCAGAGAAAGCCATGCCCACATAGAGGCCTCATTGGCTACTCAATGGCTATCTCCAGATCAACAGGCTAGACTCCACCCCTACATTTCAATCATAAAATTAACATAAGCACATGACTGCCACAACTCTTAAGTCTCAAGTTGACAACAGATTATGTAATTACCCTTGTCAAGTTGACACTTTTTAAAAATCATTTTATTGGGGCCTCATATAACTCCCATCACAAACCATACATCCATCCACTGTATGCACAGCACATTTAAATACTTGTTGCCATCATTATTCTCAAAGCATTTTCTTTCTACTTAAGCCTCTGGTATGAGATCCTCATATTTCCTCTCCCTGCCCGCTCTCCCCTCCCCCATGAAGCCTTGATAATTTATAAATTGTTATTATTTTGTCATATCCTACATTGTTTAATATCTCCCTTTACCCACTTCCCTGTTGTCCATACCCCAGGGAGGAGGCTATATGTAGATCCTTGCTACTGGTCCTGCCTTTCTATTCCACCATCCCTCCACTCTCCCAGTATTGTCACTTTCACCACTGGTCAAGAAGGGATCATCTGTCCTGGTTTACCTATGTTTCCTGTTCCTGTTTGTACCCATGCACATCCTCTGACCTAGCTAGGGTTGTAAGGTAGAATTGGGATCATGCTAGTGGAGGGGGGGCGGTCAGGAAACAATTAAGAACTAGAGTAAAGTTGTATGTTTCATCGTTGCTATACTGCACCCTGACTGGCTCTTCTCCTCCCTGCAACCCTTCTGTAAAGGGGTGTCCCATTACGTCAATTTGACACTTTTGAACAACTCGTTAGCCATATATAATTTGCAAACAAACAATAATAAAATTATATCTGTACCTAACAGGATAAAACTCAAATGCATAAAATTAAAAAATCTGCCACCTTCTAGAGGAAAGTTGTATGATTCACCATTGCTATACTGCACCCTGTTTGACTTGTCTCCCCTCTGACTTTTCTGTAAGGGGATGTTCAGTTGCCTACAGATAGACTTTGGGTTCCCACTCTGCACTCCCCTTCATTCACAGTTATATGATATTTTTTCTTTGATGCCTGATAACTGATTCCATCGACACCTTGTTATCACATAGGTTGGTGTGTTCCTTCCATGTGGGGTTTGTTTCTTTTCAACTAAATGGCTGCTTGCTTATCATCAAGCCTTTAGGGCCACTTCAAGCCTTTAAGACCTCAGATGGTATGTCTTTTGATCTCTGGGTATCATAATGCTTCCTCTTTGCCTCTATCATTATCCCAATTTTACCTTACAAATCCGTTAGACCACAGGATGTACAGAAAAACTCAGGACCAATAAGACCCTCCACAAATTCTCAATAATCCTAACCCCTTGACCTATGTCATGAACTTCAGACTAGTGAACTCACCCCCATCTTCTTCTCTAGTTCCTGTAAACCAGGTCCACAGGTGTCAGTGGCAGAGATCTCTAGGTAACTCCAGTGGCCAGACTCAGCCTGTCTCTTTATTGCTGCATTTTGTCTCACTTCCACTCAACAAATGGATCCAGGTGGTCACTCAGCACTAATTTCAGCTTGCTCCCTTTAAAATTTCAGTCCTACAGTGGAGGGTTTCTTCAGAGCTCCAGATTTTTTTAGGTTCTGACAAAAATCACTAGTTCAAGATTCCAAAAGTTGAAGGGTTTATTTTCCTTCAATCTGTTAACAGCCCCCTATATATTCTCTTGAAATGAAAATGTCTAGAGTACTACAAAACACAGGGTGTAGCTTTATCTTTTCAGAGACTTCTTTGTAGGTGTGTCCTAACCCATTTAAAGATTCAAATTTTAATGGCTGGAGGCAAGATTTATAAACTCTCTGTTGCCATACTTCCTAATAATCACTTATGTTGATCATTATATCAACAAATATGAGCAGAAGAAATCAGTATAAGCAAAGTAGATTTAAACGCTAATCACAATCCTTAAAGCAGCCAAGTTAAATCCCTATTTAGCTCATCTAATCCTTATCTAAACCATCCTATTGATAAAAATATGGGATTAGCCCTTGGGCAGCATCAAACCAGAATCAGACTTTCTGTCAGCCATCTTGACCTTCTGTCAGCCATTTTCACTCTGCAGCTCTGAGAAATTCAAGAAATGATGTTGTCCCCTCAGCTCAAAATATGCATTAACAACATTCATTTTTGTCATTTCACAGAACAATAACCAAATATTACAACCAAACAATATATTCAAATTGTTAACTTCCCATATTCTTTCCAGAAAACAACTCAGTAAACTGCATGACCCTATTTGACCTCTGGCCAACTAAAGCAAAAAAACTACCATGAGACAGAGGTTGAACAAGCTCCCTTCTCCTTATTTATTTTCTCTAGTACCCCACAATGCATTAGTCTGGGCAGACTAGAGAAGCATCGCCAGAAACATCCATATGTGTATAAGAAAGAGTTTTATATACAAGAGCAATTAAATATTGAGAAATATCCCAGCCTAGTCAAGATCAAGTCAATAAGTCCAATATTAG
Organism: Nesogale talazaci; assembly: GCA_004026705.1. Taxonomy (NCBI): domain Eukaryota; kingdom Metazoa; phylum Chordata; class Mammalia; order Afrosoricida; family Tenrecidae; genus Nesogale; species Nesogale talazaci. The sequence goes on from PVJH01000268.1 coordinate 249,229, forward strand.
TCAATATATCAGATGCCAACCTACAAATTCTTCTTTAGACTTATGGAACACATGCAAAGATGCTGAACACAAGAAGATCCCAGCCCAGTGGGTGGACAATCTTTTGGATGCAGTGGTAGTAGAAGCATCTCAATGCTGGCAGGGGTCTCCAGGAGGCTCCTTCAGCTCCAGGACTCTGGCTATATCATCGTAGCTCCATCAGACTCATTGAAAGCAATGTCGCACAGGAAGTGAGTGTCTTTCTTCCAGTGAACTATTTTTCCTCATTAGTGCTTCCAAATGTGGTCCTCAAGTTGCAACCTGATTGGCAGGCTAAACTCCATCTTTTCACTCTTAAGTCTCAAATTGACAACAGATTATACAAGTACCACATCTATGCTTGTAACAGGTGAATGCATGAAAAATTACATGTGCGTATACACAGAACAGACCACTACTCAGCAGGAAAAAGAATCAAGTGGTCACATAAGCAACATTGTTTAATTTCAGAACTATGCAGTATGAAGGAAATTGGGGAGCAAGGAGGAGAGGAGTCAGCATCTTTGTTTTCATTCATGTAGACTTCTATAAAATGGTAACTAGCCTATTGTGAAAGCAACAACAAAACAAAACAGAAAACAGATGGCCATGTGGAAAGCTAGGGAGAGGGAAGATTGTAAGAGGGACTGACAAATGTGCTTACAGAAACACTCATAATCATGCTTATGAAGGTTCCATAGGTTCATACTTGATTTAGAATGAACAATTATAATTTGTATAATTTGGAGAAAGTTACAAATAAAAAGTTTTAAAACTTTTTTCTCCTGCTTCAGAAAACAAGTCTGGGCAACTTTCCCTGACTGCAGCATGTTCCTTGTGCCTGGGGAAGGGCAGCTCTGCGTCAGAGGCAGGAAATGAATGGAACAAATTATAGACTGTTTCATTCGAAGCAACAAGCACGCTGGCCGGGTCACAAACGCCAAAGCTGGCAACAAAAGCCGCATTTTATGACCTCATTTTCTAACTGTGCCAACAAGTCTAGAGGCCAACTGGCCGGTTATGCTGTAGGAATCCAGAAACAATTTAAGTGATAGGCTCTGCTGATTGCCAGAGCTCTTTGGGAAGGTATGGGTCTGGACGGTTCCAAGAACTTCAGTAACACTGATGCTGCACAGCTGTTGTTTCCTCTCTGGAATGAAATTGACCCATGAGAACAAGAAGCATACTGACACTCCTTTACCAGTAACCCCGACTTCCTACTAACACCCAGAAGCGTGGTACCAATTATCATTTGCATCTGATACCAACTGGGTGATTTTCTGACCCCAGTGCACCCAATACTTTGATAAGATCTGGAGATCTGTCATACAACAGGGGTGCATTATGTAATTTCCCATGGGAACAAGGACATGCATTCCTTCTGTACTCAGAAGCACTGGAGGCTGCCCCAGCCGCAGTCCCCTTTGCAAGCATATTCTGGGCGCTGCAAGAAGTCCTGTTCTCTAAGGCACAAACTAGGATCAAGGAGTCCCACAGTCTTTGGGAAGCACAACAGGTCCCAACTGGACACAGAACTATTCTCTATCATTACACATCACCTGTGACAGAAACACAAAACTGTAGGCACCAGGCAAAGCTGTTCATCTACACTCCCAACATCCACAGTGTCTGAAACCATTAGTGCCCAAATCAGAGCAATGGTTAATAAGCGTTTCATGGATGGTGACTTGGCTGGAAATGTAAATCATTTGCACCCCAGGAGACCAACAATAGTACGATGCAAGTGGACTTTTTGAGACGGTTGTTGGAAGATTTCAGACTAGGTGAAGATATGTCCTGAAGGCTTAGATTCTCATGACTTCCCTTCAGGGAAGGTGTGAGAGAGAGTGCTGACCGTGTCATTCCTGAGGATAGCGGGAGGAATGATGCACAGACCTGTTAGGTGGTGGTTTCAGGTACCTATCTTGCTAGGTAACGATGAAGACCCTGCAAGTAAGCCTCAACTCCAAGAAATTTACCTCAAGCTCCATGGGTCAGTTAACATAGCTCCACTAATGAAATAGTCAGAGGCACCCCACTCCAGGAAACTACAGCCAGCAGCAAAGCTGCCCAGCTCCATTTCTGTGGTTCAGGAAGTTCAGCTTCCCCAATTTAGCATGCGGGGGCACCCCACATCTCAAGCTATCCTCCTGCCCCAGGACACTTAGCCTACCTTGTTCTGTGGGCTAGGAATCCCAACAGTCTGTCTCAGGCTTTGACTCCTGGTTCTGTTGCTGCTCCTCTGGTGTGACAACGATCTTCTGCATTAAGGAGATTCAGTGCACAGGAATCTTGTGGTCCCCAGGACATGCTTCACTTCTGCACTTGCTTGTAGCAAGAGCTCCCTCTTGATTCTCAGAGGACTCATTTGCTATGCAGCAGTATGCCAAACCCAATGAATTCTGTTAACAGTTACTCACAATTGAATCCTACCAGTGTCTTTTTTTCAAATTTGACCTCGAACCATGCAGGGAAAACCTCTTTGGACCAGGAGAGACACATTAAATAATTTACTTCCCCTGCACCCCATCATATATACTTCCCTATCCTCGCAGGCACCACTTCTATAGAAGGTAAATTGTCCTGGGAGGAAATAATTGAATTGTGTAGGAACTATACTAAATGGGGAAGGCTGTTGACTCCCTCTTAGAGTTGCCTTGTTTCTGAAATTTAAGCAAGTATGATGTTAGGCGTTTCCTCCGTAGGAAGTAACCAGTTTTATGGTGAGCAGAAGAGTGAAGTGTGGTCCATAGCATGCGTTCTGTGTCTCAACAACTAGAACTTCTAGGGAAAAATGGGTGCCACTGTTAGAATCAGCAGGTGAAATATATCCAGAAATAATTCTAACATTTAAAACACAAAATGTGTGCTGACCAGAGTATTCATTGCTGAATAGAATGCAAAAGCTGGAAAATACAGTCAAGACAAAACTGGGGGAAAACATGATAGGATTTTGTAGGACCAACGATGACTTTATTGCATATATTTTACAATAGCTTTAAGTGGTGTCTGATAACCACACGGTTGACTATCTGAGCCCAGTGGGTACTCTACAAGACAAAGATGAGACTTTCTGCTCCCATAAAGATACACAGCCTCAGAAATCCACAGGAGAATTTCCACTCTATTCTGTAGGGTCACTGCGAGTCATAATCAATAGACTGTTAGTGAATTTTGTACAGCAAATAGAGATTCAAATATTCTGCAAACTCAAATGGGTCTGCAGACTTCAAACTCCTCTATTAAAATTAAACTGTAAGTCTGTTATAGGATGGCACCCCTTCTCCACCTGTGGACATAAGCGCTTAAAAGAAAACTTTAATTTTCCTTATAAAGAATCTTGGAGTCAACTTCACCTCTGAAACACTTAAAGATTGCCCCCTGAATTCTATATATTAAAATATGTTCTGAAATGTTTGCTATATATCTCGAAGAAGAGAAATTTAGATCTTGAAAATGTCAATTGCCCTTATACCTTCCATATATGTCTTTTCAATTTTATTTTTTCATTTTTCCACTTTTCTCAAGATGTATTCTGGCTGTTGCAGTGTCCAACCTATAGTGCCCATATATCACATGGTCTCTCAAACCCAAAAGAAAAACCTACTACCATCTAATTGATCCTAACGCACAGTGACCCAATAGGACAGAGAAGAACTGCCCCTTTGGGTTTCTAAACCTTTAAACATTATAAAGACTGAAGAGTGACTGGTGTGTTCAAACCACTGACTTTATGAATGTCAACTCAATGCATAACCAACTCTCCATTATGAGTGCATACACAGCTTCCTTTGGAATTCCCTTAATACCTAATTATTTTTCAAATATTTTATACTCCTCCCATATCCTATACTTTATGGATCTGAATTCTTCTCATATTTTAAACTAGGATGATAGATAAATAAGGCCATTAATTATAGTAGCTGAATATAGAGTAAAATACCATATCTCAGAAACTAGAACTAATACAATCTGTCCAATGCAATTTTCTAAGCCAGTACTCCAGATAACCCCAAGAGCAGGCCTAAAATCCAAGACACAAAGAACTTTTTGCCCCTTTTGGCCTGTATTATCAATGTATCTTGATTGAATGTTTAATCTATTTCAGACTGAAGAGACATTTTAAAAATAAATAATGATGACAAAATTAAGTATCTTTTTGCAGAAAAATGAAATGGGGACTATATATATGAAAATAGACTAAAATAGATCAAAGACATAACTTGAAAACTTAGAACTATAAAAATCATTGATGACAAAATAGGAAAAATTTGCAGGTTTTCTCACCATGGTATACCAGTGAACAAAAATCTGTAGAAGACAAACTAGATGATGAGCCTTCTAAAAATTAAGATACTTATCTATATCAAAATATTTTGTCCACAGAATAAAGGGGCATACAGACTGGGGAAACTCTTTTGGCATTGATATATCACACAATTCTTAGAAAACTTTGACGAGTAAAAAGAAAACTCATTCAATTGTAAAATAGGCAGAGAACTTGGGAACTTCACCAAAAGGTTTCCCACAGTGGTCAACAAACCTATGAAGAAATAATTGAGACATTAACAATTTGAGAGAGAGAGAAATCAGTAATGAGATTACCACCTCAGTATAAAAGCAAAGTTAAAAACAAACATAGAGTAAACAACAAATATTGGCAAGAGTGTGGAGGAACACATACAATGCTGACAGGATTGTGAAATGGTACAGTCATTATGGACAGTGATGTGGTGAGTTCTCAAAACATTGCGAATTCAAATAGAAATGTCCTGTAACTCAGCATTCCCACTAATTGCTGTCTGTTGTAGAACAATAAATCCATAGCATGAATAAATAGGAGCCCTGGTAGCATAGTGGTTTACCCATAGGGCTGTGAACTGTAAGGCCCAAAGTTTGAAATCAGGACAAGACTTTCTACTCCCATAAAGAGCATAGTCTTGGAAATCCACAGGAACAGTTTTAGATTGTCCTTTTGAGTTGCTGTAAGTTGGGATTGAGCAGAGGGCTGTGAGTTGGATTTGTGAGAACATGAATAGATAGACATCTGTGTTCACTACAGAACTATGTACAATAACAACAAAAATCATTCATTTAAATGACAATTAATGAAAGTGTGGTGGTCATATGTTTATGTTAATTTTATGATTGAGATGTAGGGGTGGAGTCTAGCCTGTTAATCTGGAGACAGCCAGTGAGTAGGCAATGAGGCCTCTGTGTGGGCATGGCTTTCTCCTGAGACTTCTGGGAAATCTCACGATATTTCCCTCATGGAGATGAGAATCTATCTCCCCAGTTGTTGGAAGTTAGTCTCAGAGACGATGAATCATGGGCAAGACAATATGGCAGCATCTGAGGAGCCGGAGGAGAAGCAACACGGCTTGGCCCCGATGGAGCCAGATCTCTGAAGCTAGAGAGGCCACGTGGAGACTCCTGCCAGCGATGAGTTGCTTCTGCCACCACTGGATGCTATTGATGGACCCTGAACCCTGAAAGTGAGAAGCCATGGGGAGACCCCTACCAGCGCCGGGATTCTGCACCCACTGACCTGTGACTTCGTAAGTCGGAGGAAGACATTATATACTGGTATCGGGCATTTGGGCTAATATCGGACTTATGACTGAAGTGGACTGGGTTGGGATGCTTTCTCAGTGTTCCATTCCTTTTGTATATAAGCCCTTTCCTTATATCCATATGTGTGTCTGTGAAACTTGTTCCTCTAGTCCACCCGGACTAACACAGGAAGTGTGGATAAATAAATACACACAGCAGAATGTTACACAATGTTAAAAAATAATCTGGAAAACACTTCATAGCCTGAACAAACCTGGACGTTATGCTGACTGAAATTTTTGCTGCTGTTGTTAGGTGTCATTGAGTGTGTTTCTACCATAGCAAATCCTATGCACCGCCAAATGGTTGTGAACATGTGTGAACCATGTGTGAAACATGGTTGTGTCCTGCAGCTTCCTCATGTTTGTTCCAATGCCTGAACCTGTTATTTCAGCTATGGTGTCAGTCCAGCTCTTTGAGGACTTTCCTCCCTTTGCTGCCCCTTTAGTATTATTCTTTAAACCATTTTACTGGGGGCTCGTACAACTCATCACAGTCAATGCATCCATCCACTGTATGTCAAGCACATTTGTACATTTGTTACCCACATCATTCTCAAAATATTTTCTTTCTACTTGAGACTTTGGTATCAGCTTCTCGTTTTTTCTCTCCCTCCCCCACCCTCCTTTCCTCATGAACCCTTGATAATTTATAAATCATTATTATTTTGTCATGTCTTACACTGCCCGATGTATGACATTTCATTTCCCCTGCCTCCTTCTCTCACGTGTCCCTCTGGGACCATCGGTCCCAATGTTTACTCCTCCAAATTGTTTATCCACCTATAGAGATAGACCTGCAGAGATAATGATATGTACAAAAACACAAGACAGAGCAAATAAACCAAGAAAAGAAAAGAAAGCAACAGCAATAAAACCAACATCAAAAAAGGATAAAATCCTATAAATAGTTTATCTATTTGTTGACTTTTAGGAGTATTTTCTGGTTGAGTCTGATGGGGTCCCATGCCCTGGCCCCAAAGTCTATTTTTGGTATTCCCTGTGGACTACATTGCTTTGTTCCCTTGATGCACATCCTTTGTGTTTTGTCTCAGCGTGGTGGTGTCAGATTGGGCACAATTCCCATACTGCGTCTCCAGTGTTGTCCCTCGTAGCACTGTGTGTCAGTGAGAGACATTGTGTCTCTTAGTAGGGCCAGTCTTATGGTCCCCTCTTTACTTTGGCTGCACTGAGCGGGAATATTTTGCTTAGGACTTGGAGTGCTAGGATGTGTCCCACTCTCTCTTCCTCTCCCTTTGCTTGCTCCTGAGTGCTCTGAAAAGACATGTCCCTCTCCCTGAGCTGTAGCTTCAGTGCTGTCCTCTGAAATGAATTCTTCTGCGGGGGGCGGGGAGGAGCTGTCCACATAGTTGTGATTGGGGCCTGCTCCATGCCAGTATGTTGAATTCACATCTTAGAGAACCAGGTTGAAGTCTGGTCCCTCTTTCCTGGTGGAGATATAAAAAATACTCTCCCCTTGAGTGAGTTAGTGCCCAGTTCCCCCACTACCCATGTCTTTGTTTTCTTTCCTCCCTCCTTTTTAGTTGACTCTCATATGTATCCCTGGATTTGGTGTGATCTTTTCATCTGCCCCTGTATTGTACCATGCATGATGCCCTTCTTCAGGCGCTGGCCTCTTTTGATAACATATACAAATCAGAGAAGAAGTCTCACTCTCCTTGTCTCCAAGGAACACACGGTCTATCCATCTTCCAAGACAAATCTGTTCATCCTTTTATCAGTTCATGGTACTTTTAATATTCTTTTCCAGCACCCCAATTCAAATGTATCTACTTTTCTCCTGTCTTGCTCACTCAGAGTTCAACTTTCACATGTATATGAGGCCACTGAAATTACCATAGCTTGATTCAGGCACACCTTAGACCTCAAAATAACCTGCATCCTTCTCAGCAATCTAGAGATGTCTTGTGCCACAGATTTACCCAACACAATGCTTCCTGATCTCTTTTTTTTGAGAAGTAAAGAGATATGTTTTATTTAATCTGTGCCACTAAGTTTGAGGTGGTTTTCTTCATCTCTTGACTGCTGCTTCCAGAAGCATTGATTGAGAAAGACCAGATTCCTCCCCCACTTCCATCTTTTGTCCATTTTTCATTATGTGACCTATTGGTCGCATTTTGAGGATATTGTTATTCTTTACATTGAGTTGTCATTAAGATTGAAGGCTCCAGTCATTGATCTTCATCTGTGTTTGAAGTCCTCTTCATTATCAGCAAGCAAGGTTATATCATCTGCATATCTAAGATTGTTAATAAACATTACTTAATTTTGATGCTTCACTATTCTTCATATACTTCAGCATCTCTGGTCATTTGCTCTGCAGACCAATTGAATAAATATGGCAAGAGGCTACAAGCCTGACTTGTAATTTTTCGCTTTTAAAGCATGCACTATGATCTTGTTTTGTTTGCACAACTGCCTCTTGATTGATGCACAAGGTTCACATGAGCATAATGAATGTTTGGGGGTTTCTAGTCTCTTCAAGGATAGCCATAGTTTGAAGACGGCAGAGGCAAAATATCTTCACAGAGCACATTATACTGTAAGATTGACTTTGTGCTGTCCTTTTTGACAATGAATGAACTGCCATTCCTCTTGATTATGTTATTATTGTCATATTACACCATATGATTTTATGATTCAAAATGGCAAGTACCAGTCCATTTCAGCCCACTAACATTCAGGATATTAATCTTTATGTGTTCCACTTCATTTTTGATAACTTCCAGTTTTCCTAGATTCATATTTCATGTTTCTGGTTTGATCATTACCAGATTTTTGGCGCTGTTTCTTCTTACCTTGAGTTGTGCCCATCATCAAACGAAGCCCAAAGGCTTCACTCCTGCTGGCTTTATCTTACATCACCATGGTTGGATCTATTTGAAGAAAGCACCTCCTAACCTCCTTAGTCGCATTTTGAGTTGCCTTTGAACTGAAGCTCCAACAAAGATTTGCTAACATTCATTAGGACTTCTGTATCTGACAATGTTTCATCGATATGCAGAAGGTTTTCAGGAGCTACTTCCTTGGAAGTGGGGAGTTGGTTTCTTCCTTGTCTGTCTTTGATGAAGCCTATCCACTTTGAGTGACCCTCCTGACATTTAAAATACCAGTGGCATAGATTCCAGCATCATGGCAACATACCAGCTGCCACAATACAACCACAAACTGACAGGTAGTGGGGACAGGTGTCAAAGAGTGAAAATATTCAATCACCATATGTTAAGTTCTATCTGCCACTATTACAAAAACTAAAAAGAAAGCATTCACACTTAAAAGTGATCCTATTATAAATGCACACTTAAGAATCTGCTGCAAGGGCTCAGAGAAGCTGTATGTTTTTCATGGGTTATTTTTATGCACACTAAATTTGAAAACCACTTAAACAGTGAATTTAAGTCTTTAAAAGTGGCAACTCTTTTTCACATGTGTCTATCATGTCAAGTATCTGCTTTTTACCTTCAAGGACTTCCTATTTGCAGATTAGTAGAAACAAGGTATTGAAAATGCTCGTTATTTTTTGAGGCTTCTGGTGTTGGCAATGAAATTTTTAGAAAACCTGGAGATTAAGGGGATTATATTGCTATATATCCCATCCCAAACAAATCCACTGACACTGAGTTGATTCTGGATTATATACTTTGTAGGACAAAGCAGAATTGCCCTTTTGGATTTCAGAGACTGTAATCTTTATAGGAGGGAATAACTTCATCTTTCTCTCATGGAGTGGTTGGTGGGCTTGAGCAGCCCAATCCAAAACTGACTTTACCACCAGTGTGAGTAAGTGTCAGATGACTAAATGGAGAGAAATATGTGTTTAGGATTGTAAAAGAAAGTAGCATTAATTTATTTCAAGGTAGATTCTGCTTTATCTCTCAAATACCTTATAATTTTCAACTTCACCCTGAAATGAGAAGACTGAACATCCTATGCAATGTTAGAGAATTATATGATAACCTTGCCCTTGGTTTTAAGAAGTAGCGTAGGGATATTTAGATCAGAAAGTCACATATATTGAACCTTACCCATCAGTTGGAAACTGCAGGTCATTTTCCCACTGAATGTCATGAAGCCATCTTGGTCAGTGACTATTTTGGTGAGGTTAAACAACAATAATAACTAATACTGTTTTCCCTACCCCTCAAAAAAAAAAGAAATCTCTCAAACTTACTGCAATCATGTCAATTGTGACTTTCAGAGACTCTATAGGATAGAGTTGAACTGCCCCAGTTGGTTTCTGTGACTCTAAATTGTGAAGTGAATAAAAAGCCTCATTTCAGGCTGAGCCCTGGTGGCGTAGTGGTTGTGCGCGTGACTGCGGCCCACTGGGACAGAGGTTCAATTCCAGCAGTGGGGCTGAGCCTCCTACTCCCACCACCGGAGAGCAGTGATACCCACAAAAAAAAAAGAGAAACAAAAAAGCCTCATTTCTCGTGTGTGTCTGATGAGGGAGGGAGGAGCAAAGACAAAGGATTCCACTATCATAAATCCTCAAACCAGGCTCTAGGAGTCAATGCAGATGTGGATCCTGTGGCTTCAGGAAACCTGTATGTGGTGGAAAAATATGTCGCTGCATGAGACGCTATTGAATAGACCATAGCTTTTGTGGCTAATATTGACCAGGCTATTACCTATGTGAAAAGGAGAAGGTAAAAGGGTGGCATCAAAAGATCTGTTTGAGGAAAGAAAATGTTTTGAAAATGATGGTTGTAGTACAATTGTGCTTGCTTATTATAATAATTGTAAGCACTTCTAATAAAATGACTTGAAGGACAAAAATAAAAATAAAATCCTGTTCAGAATGGCCTGAATATTTGCTGTTATTCAGTTTCGTTTCCAACTCATAGCCCCTCTACGGCAGAGTAGAACTGTCCATAAGTTTCCTAGGCTGTGCATGTAAGAGTAGACCATCAAGTCTTTTCTACAGCAGACTGCTACTGATGTCTAACCTTTGACATATTGACTAGCCTTAGAGTGTTTAACCAATGTGCCCCTAGGAATCCCTAGTTTAAAAATAGAGACAGAGCAGAAATCAGAGATTGTGCTTACTGTATAGAATTTAGTCAGTAGGGTTAATGCCCTCCATCCCTGTCTGGCTAATTCTTTTCAGTTACAAAGTAATGCTAGTGTCTCTTTCAGTGTCATCATGATGATTCTGACTCTGGGGTTCAGATAGGCCAGAGTAGACCTGCCCCTGTAAGTTTTCAAAGCTGTTAACCGTTGGGGAATGAAAAGTCTTGTCTTTCTTCCTAGGAGAGGGGGTTTCAGACTGCTGACTTTGTGGTCAGCAGCTGAATGCATAACAGTGATGCTTCCAGGGCTCCAAATCCTGCGAATAGTTACTGCATTCTCTCATTTCACAGAAACCTGTGAGATAGTGTGAGTTATGCATGGGAATAAGAGATGGTCTCCTCTAACTTTGCAAGGGGAGGGAGGAAAATCAGCATCAGCCATGGTCCTATTCTTATGAGGTGGAGGTCATGTCTCTACCTCTCACCTTCCTTATTAATTCTGACACCTCTCTGCTAGGATCAAAATTCATTGCACTGGCCATTAAGAACTCACAGATTCTTCTCATGATTATTTGAAAAGTTAAAAGGTTAAAATCCAGGATCAGAAATGCACAGAACACAGTTCTTCCATACAGGACAGCCTCTTCTCAGCTCTGATTGCAAGCAGGCCTACCTCTGGTCCTACCTCTTAGTCATGTGACTCCTTGTCCTTTGATTTACTTAGCTAATGTTACAGATCTCCTTCAGAACTGCCGATAAGTGCCCTAGTGGCATAGTGTAGTACAATTGCTGCCACAAGGGTATCAGTTTGAGTGCACTAACTACTTCTGGGAGGATGATGAGGTTTTCTGCTCCCATAAAGATTTACAGCCTCAGAAACCCACAAGGGCAGTTCTACTATGTCCTATTGGGTAGCTGTGAGTAAAAATTGATTCTTCAATGGCTGGGAGAGTTTGGATAAAAGCCCAAGGTCTAGAAACCTTAGCCTGAAGTCTCTTAGTGTTAACTCCCTGGGTCAGCAAGCCTAGCTTCCCTCTCTGAGCCTCCTGCTAAAGAACCTCAGCCTTACTTGATCAGTGGGCTACAAAGCCCAATGCTCTGTGCTCTCGCTCTTGGTTCTGCTGCTGCTACTCTGGTGTCACAGCTTTCTGTTGCTGAATTGAGGAGGCTTAATCCAAAGGATGCCCTCCATTCCAATTATGCTTTTCTTGATGGCACCAAGAGTTCTACTGAAAGGATGGTTCATCTTATACCCAACAGGATAACAAAAGTAACCATTTCCCTGGCAGAGTTCCAAGTCTTTGCAATCACAGTGAACTCTGCAAGCAGTTACTGAAAAATAAGTCATATAAACCTGTCAGCATCCTGACCGCCTGTACCTTCTTTTTTTATTAAACACAATTTTTATTCTAAAATACATTTAGATTTGTAGAGACGTTGCAAAGGTAGCCTAGTTAGTTCTCTTGTATTCCACTTTCTTTTATAAGACCCATCAGGAAAAGTCATCTAGTGGGTTACAGACTATGGCTAGAAGAGTAATATCAAGCAATTCACTGCTTCACACACAGAAGCTGTTATTATCCCCATTCTACAAATGAGGAATCTGAGGTTAGGTTAGGTTAGGTGACTTTTCTAATGTCAACTAAAAGTAAAAGTCTTAACCAGGATTTGAACTTAATGACCCTATGTTTGCACCTTCTTCTGCTGTTCCCCGTCACCTACTCTGCTTTTACCCTTCCTATATAGAATATCTAATGATCATCTGGTAGCTTCACTTGTGATATAGATTCCTTGAGCACTAGATGGTTATCCTATTGCTAATACCAGCAGACTAAATAGATAGTAAATGAATTAACCAATGATTACACTAGTCTCATTTTGGCAATGTGCTCAAAATGGAGATAGAGTGTTACAAAGATACCAAACAACTCTAGCCCTTATGAAATTCACAATTTAACTGTTTTGGCTCTTCATCACTTAAATTGAAATCCATTAGAACCAAACACAGTAAAAATGCAGTTTCTCAATCACATCAGTCACATTTCAAGTACTCAATAGTTACATGCAACCAGTGGCCACAGTCATGACTGCCACACTGGACAACATAGATAATAGAATATTTTAATTATGGCATTTTTACAATTGTGGTGAATGAAAGAAAAAAGACAGAATGTTTCAAAATTATTTCATGGATGATTGGAGTCAAATGACATTTGACCTGAGATTTCAATAGGAAATAACTAAAACATTTCCCAGGCAATTCTCTCTCCAATGACAAACCTGATTACATGGAGTACATGTGCTAGGGTAAGATGACACCTTTGGCTGGGGGACCCTAGTGTTGGCTGGCTTCTGGAATGGAGCAGTGACTTGGGATCAATGCAGACTCAAGGAACAGGGAGGAGTACCCAGCTCTGCTAAACTATAAGTCAGGATATGTTGGGCGAGTCTGCACTACCAAAAAGGTATGAGTAGTGAGACTTCTCCCGGAGCAGACAAGTCCTTTTTTAAAATGTCTGGTAGGAGGCATTGAGTTCAGGGCTATTTTGTTTTTAAAGATGTTTGTCCCTGATTGGCAGAGAACTAACCAGTATCCCTGATTGCCTATGATTCTTCAGTGGTCCATGATTGGTTTGGGCTCAAGCGGTGGTTCCTGATTGGCTGGAACTCAAGAGGTTATACTGGAAAGTGGATTTCCCTGTCATTATCAAAATCAGGGAAGTTCAGTGACTAAATGGGTCTATTTATAAAAGAAGCCCGAGAGAGCACTGGCAGCTAAATGGATGAGTGCCTACATGCTAACCAAAAGGTTGTTCGTGGAACCCACAAATGATTCTGGAAGAAATTCATTGGGGGTCTGTTGCCTTACAGTTTAAATTCTCTTCTATCTTAGTGAGTCTAGTCGAGTTAGAATCGACTTGATGACACACAATAACAGCATAAAGACACCCACTTCCTGACTTCAAGGGACCGAACTTGCCTTCCTTGAATGGTCAGGAGCTATCTCACATCTCTGCCTATTATTGGCAGTATGGTGGAACTTGAGGCCATGAATAGCTTGCTAAATGAGGAACTGCTTGCATGCTTGATGCTTTGTGAGGTAGTTATATATCACTTTGAAATATGATGGGGGCAGTTCCAGCAAGGGTATTAGCATTAAAATCGATAAATTATGGTTTGTTTCAGAGTATCACTGTATTCTGAGCAAAGCCAGAGCAAAAGAGGGCTGAACAGGAGAGAGGGTGTCTGTGCTTGCGTATATATCAATGAACAAATAAAAACCAAACTCACTGCTATGGAGTTGATGCCAACTGATAGCAATGCTCGAAGACCAGGGCGAAGTGTCACTGTGAGTTTCAGAGACGATTTAGAAGGAGTGGTTGGCGGTTTCAAACTGCTGACCTTTTGATTTGCAGCCCAACATGTAACCACAGCGCAACCAGCTATAGAAGGTTGGGTAAAAAAGTATGGTTAAAACAGCACAGAAACTCCTATCAAACCATGTGACTATTTGTTTCTTGACATACTCTCCATCTAGATCTATACACTTTTGAACGCAATGCTCCCATCTCTCTAACCCTCAGAAGAATTTCACACGTTTAAAATTTGCATCACATGAAAGGCTTGGCATCCTTCACAGACTCATATTATGTTCCTTTGGAAGATTCTTTGAGTTTGGGGAACAAAATGGTGAAAGAGTAAGAACTGTAGGGTGAATAGGGTAATGTTTTTCAATGAAATTCTTGTAAGATAGCCTTTGCTATGCTAAAAAAAAATTAACCTGTGTATTGTCCTGGTTTTTTAGAAAAGAATTCTGTGGCACAAATCTCTTTGCCTTTTTCTCAGCAATGCAGTTTTCAATTTTCTTTTTCATAACAAGCCCCTGTGTCCTGTCTACTTTAAGTAAAGCTATCAGGATTATCCTTTTGGGATCCCATAATATAGTTGATGGCTTTTTGAGCTGGCTTCTCAGTGTTGAATTCAAGTTTGAGGCTTTCCTGATGTTCCATATCAGCAAAATGGAGGAAGACCCTCAATGAGATAAATTTACACAGTGACTGTAGCAATGGGCCCAAATGTAACAATTGTGAGCATGGCACAGCACAGGGAAGTGTTTCCCTTTGTTGTACAAAGGGTAGTTATGAGCCAGAACTGGCTGTCCAGCCAACAAAATGCTCTCTTATTGTTGAAAATCTTCAATCACTTGGGAGGGTGCACACATGAGTTTTGTTAAAAATGTGATGGCAACAGGCGTGCAAATGTTGCATACATACAGCTGAAGTTTGTTTTGACCGTGATGGGAGTTGGATGAGCCCCCAATAAAATGATTTATTTAAAAAATGTGCATGTATGAATATTAGCCTTGATTTCAAAATATTTTCTCTGACACCAACAGCACCCTTTTTTAAAAGGTACCTTAAAGATTCTAAGACATGTATCTTACTGGATTCATTTGTCTGCAGTCATCCACTGATCATAGATACATGTTTGGAATAAAACAATACATGTATGAACTGCAGCATTATTAGCGCTGATTTTTGACTTGCTTTTCCTCTCTTTTGTGTGCTGCACTAGGAGCTACATGCTCTAATGCATTAGAATATACTAGAGAGGTAGAGGACGTTAACTATGGATAAATGCCTATCGGCATTTATTCAAGTTTACATGCTGGCCTTGATGAAACCCTTGTGATAATTTGATATATATATATATATATTATTGTCACATAGAATGTATATATGAGTCTGCATGTCTTTGTGTCTATCTCTCTTACCCAGAAGTCCTAGGAAGAGTTGCCAATGTCATATAATTATTTCTGCATGCTCCCCTATATGTCTCTGCCTAGAACCCCATCAAATGAGATTTAGAAAAGCCAGACTGTTCTTCCTAATGTCAATGTGAAAATCTAGTGCTACTTTATACTTTGTGGTGAAAGGAAGCAAAAAATGTAGGCGACTTGACTGATAGATTGCATTGTATAATCATGGCAGTGACAACCACAGATCAAAATCGTCTATTTGGTATTATAGAAATAGAGAAATAAATCAGCCCGATTGTATTAACTTCTTCAACTTCTAGCAAGGTCTAGTAGTGTTGTGTGGATGTCATGGCACAGGGAATATGAATGACTCAAGGCTCCAATCTCTTTCCTGTTTTTGGACCCCAGAAACAACTATGCCCATCTTAGCCCTTCTGCCTGAGACTGGCCTCACTCTCTTATTGGAGTGGTTCTCTAATGTGTCCACTTGTTACTTTATTTTTATGGGGTGGGTTTGTTTTCGGTGATATTTTCTTTAAAAAGCACTGCTTCCTTTCTGATTTAGGATCCTGCTGGTCGCTGGCCCTCAGAGATCTTGACTCACAGGTTATGGCTGGAATCCAGGTCCTATCGCTCTCAGCTCATTGTATGCTATGAGCTTTGTCAGAACTCTTCTGTATTTGATTTATCTTCTGCCAGGCGGGTGGCACCATCTCCATTCTATGTGCCAAGTGCTTCTGAGGCAGCCATTCCAAACCGGATCATTTAATCTCTTCACTTTGAGAAAGCACTGAGGAAGATATTTTATTAACTGGAAATGTGCTTATTTTGTGGTGTGTAGAGCTGACATTAACCCTCTGAAACTTTGGAAGAAGTGTATCTTGTTCTTTAGTGTGTGTGTATCTTGTTCTTGGGGTTTGATTCTTGTTCTTGATTCTTTTCCTTAGAATTTCTCTGTAATGCTTTCACTCTCATTCCCAGAAACACAAACAGATACAACCATGCACAATCACCCATCAGTCTTTTGAACTCTTTCTGAATTAGGAAACTGCATTATTATGCTAAATTACCTACTGTTTGCAACACACCATTTAGCATTCACTAATATACTGCCAAGGAACCCTGGTGGCTTAGTGGTCTCCGCATTGAGTTTTTAACCACCAGGACAGTGGTCTCAACCCACCAGCCACTCTATATGAGAAAGGCGAGGTTGTCTGCTTTTGTAATGATTTAAGCCCTCAGAAATCCACAGCATTAGTGCTACTCTCTCCTATAGGGTTCCTCTAAATCACAGTCAACTTGATGGCAGTGATTTTTGAGTGAATATATTCTTTCATACTATCCTCTCCAACTAGAAGGGAAGTTCTCTGAGCACCTAATCCTTCTAGTAGGAGGGAAAAAAAGCATACCTACAATAATGTATTATAGGTACTATACGTTTAGTAAAGTTATAGGTTTTGTGGTAGGTCACAATAGAGTACAGGAGAAGTACAAAGGAAGGAGTATGACCAGTTCTCCTTGAAAGAGATGAGAAAGGCTTCATAAAGAAGACGATGATTGGTTGGTCATTGTTTTAAAAGCTTTAGTTTCATCCATATTTAGTTGATAGAAAAGAGAGAGAAAGAAGTACATTCCAGGGCTGAGCCCTGGTGGCGTGGTGAATGTGTGCAGGACTGCGGCCCACAGGGTTGGTGGTTGAAATCCAGCAGCAGCTCTCCAGGAGCCAGGCTGGGCTTCCGACTCCCACAAGGGGAGTGATGCCCCCAAACAAAACAAAGCATAACATGAAAGTACATTCCCAACACTTGGAGCATCAGGAGAAAAGTACGAGAGGCTTGAACAGTCTTCACTCTTAAAGAAATGATCGTAGTTTGGTGGGAATTGGAGGCAGCTCGGTGAAGGTGGGGGTGGTAATTGCTGAGGAATACCAGTAGAGAACCAAATGGGGTCAACGGATAGAGGGCCTAGTCGCATTGAGACTATTGAGCCTGAGTTCACAGGCAGTGTCGGACCATTGTAGAAATTTGTATAGGCAAGGTCCCTGGTCTGATTTAGTATTGAAAACATTGAGAGATGGTAAGGAGGCCGAGGAGGAGGCTCAGATGAAGAGCAAGTGAAGTGCAGTAGCAGAAAGACTCGAGATGAACCATATTCCAGAGGGACTCCCATGGGCATTGATTCAATTTTGACTCACAGCAACCCCATAGGACAGCGTAGACCTGCCTTAGTGTGTTTCCAAGATGGTGACATTTTATGGGAATCAGAAAGGCTCATCTTTTTCCTGAAAGGGGTTGGAGGAGTCCAATCTCAGACTTTGGTGTTAGCAGTCCATTCCGCCACCAGGGCACCTTTTCAGAGGGACCAGGGAGGTAGAATTGACAAGACTTGGCAAAATGATTGAATGAAATGGGTCAGAGATAGGGAGGACGTGAGGTCTAAGGTGATTCTTAGTTTTCTGGTGGGACTTGGCCATTTGGTGGGGAGATAAGGAACACAGAAAAGGGGTTAATCTCATTTTCTTACTGCTTACCACCAACCCCATGCAGGCCTATAGTAGGTGATCAATACATGCATGGTATTTCATTTTCCTCTGTCAAGGAGGAGAGAGCGATGTCTTTTGTATACCCTATTCTAGATTATAGAAGGTACTCATCACTGCCAATGGTAAGTCTATTCGTTTCATGGCATTTTTGTTATTGCTGCCAACTACTGTTTTCTCTGCTGCTCTCATCTTTGTTTGCCTTTTAATGTTGCTTCACATGCTGGATTTATTGCACTACTTAGCTTGCCTTTCTTGTTATTATTACCTACCAGTCTGATCTTTGCCCATATGAACTGGTTAATCATAGTAACCTCTCACATTATAACAGTGAGTTGGTGTTTACAATGTGTGTTTAAATACACTTTGATCCCCTTTACTGGTGAAGTTGTTAGCTGTCATCAAATAGATTTCTAATTTGTGGTGGCCACATACATAATTAAAATGTTGTGACCCTTATAAGGCTTTCACTGACTGAGTTTTCAGAAATAAATTGCCAGACTTTTCTTCCTCATCTTAGCCCATCTGTTCAACTGGAGTTCAGCATCATTAGCAAATCTCCACTGAAAGGAAGAAGAATGATGGCTATAATTGAGGTATATTTCCTGGGAATTGGATTCAGATATTCTCCATGAGAAGTGAGAATTCTTCCATTAAACCACCATCTTGTAAAGTAAGCAACCATAATTGTACTGGTTTCCTAGAGGAAAGCAGATGAGTTTTCTTGAATTGATTCCAACTTATGATGACCCCTTGTGTGTCATAGTAGGACTTACTGTGTTTCATAGGGTTTTCAATCACTGCTGTTTCAGAAATAGATCTCAAATCCTTTCTTTTGGGATGCCTCTGGGTGGGCTCAACCCTGCAACCTTTCTGTTACCAGTCAAGTGTGTTAAACATTTCCATCATGCAGTGATTTCTTTCTATACTGTCCCAGGCTCATGGGTAAAGGAATATATGCAGCGATTCAATGACCTGTCAAACATCACTTTGTTAGTCCAATATTAACCTATATGCCTGAAATCAGTCCATAAAGTCTCCCTCCAATTCACAAAGTCACAGGTCAGTGGTTGCAGAATCCCGGCGCTGGAAGGGGTCTCCACATGTCTCCTCGCTTCCAGGGCTTAGGGTCATCAATAGCAGAAGCAACTCATTACTTGCAGAGGTCTCCATGTAGCCACCCCAGCTTCAGAGGTCTGGCTCCATCAGTGTAAAGCCATGTGGTCTCTCCACCGGCTCCTCAAGGTTCTTGGACACTGCCATCTTGTCTTGTCTGTGATTCATCATCTCTGAGAACTAACTCCCAACAACCAGGGAGATAGCTTCTCATCTTCACGAGGGAAATATTGCACAATTTCCCAAATGTCTCAGGAGAAAGCCATGCCCACATAGAGGCCTCATTGGCTACTCAATGGCTGTCTCCAGAATAGCAGGCTAGCCTCCACCCCTACATTTCAATCATAAAATTAACATAAGCACATGACTGCCACAATCACATAGTTAATAAATGCTATAATTAGTATTCTGATTGACTCTGTCTTCACTGTGCTTTGTGCATTCTGATTCTTGACTTAGCCTATGATACTCCTGTGCTTCTAGTGCCCCATAGCTTGCCTGATGTCTACTTTCTGTCTTGTTCTGATTTCTTGTGCTTGTCTGTGCCCCAGGCACTTGGTGGCCTTCAGCTTCCAGTTACTTCCCTTGTGTGGACTGGTATAGCTAGTGTTATTTTGACTTTCTCAGTCTGGGCGTCTTGCCCTATCTCTGCAATCATTTTCTCTACAATTCTGGCGATGACACAGCAGGACTTGCAGCAGTGGAATTTTCTTCCCAAGAACACAGGGACACCCACTTTCAGTCTGTTGGAATGAAACCTGACTTGAGATAATATTGGCCCTTGGATATATTACTTACAATATATTTAATTTGTGGGTATTGTGTTAGTCTGGGTAAACTAGGGAAAAAGTCCACAGAAACTCATATATATATAAGAGAGAGTTTTATATAAAGGGTAAGTGTACATAAAAAAGCATCCCAACCCAGTGCTGTCCAAGCCCATGAGTCCAACATTAGCCCATATTTCTGACACCAACCTGCAAAATCCTCCTCAATCTCACAAAACACACCCAAAGATGCCAACTGCAGGAGGAAAGCCAAATCAGGGCACATATAAGCATCTAAGCACTGGCAGGGGTCTCCACATGGCTGTCTCCAGCACCCAGGGTAGGTCCATGTGGTTTCTCAAGGATGCCTTACAGGAAGTGAGCCTCGCAAGCTGAAGCAGGGAACTGGCCAAGGCAGCTGCACCCTGGTCCAACCATCAGAAAGCAAGAGACCTGAGAACTAGAAAGGCGAGGCTCATTGAGTCATATATCCATTTACCCGTCAATTCATCCCACATGTTTATCTTTCAGGTTGGCACAGTAAACCTTAAGCTATCTCAGGAATGGAAAATGAAAGAAGAAAGACATAATGGACAAGTTTTCTGACCCACAGTCTGCCTCCTCTTTAATTCACATTTCCTTTAAACTTGTCAATCAGCTCCATTGTACAAGTTTCGGTCCCTCTGTGAGCAAAAGAGCCCCTGGACTCAAGTGTTTCAAATGGAGAATTTTGTACCATTTGCTATTTTATTCATAAGGTAGCAGTACATCATGTCCCGGGACATATAAATGTTGGTTGTTTTTGCTGTTCAGTGCTGTTAAGTTGGTTCCAACTCAGAGAAAGTGGGTGTATAAACTGCCACGCTGACTAGTCCTGCATCATTCTCACAAGTGATGCAGCAGCTGTGCGAATCCACCCTGCTGAGGGTCTTTCCCCTTTTTGCTGCATTACCAAGTATGAGGTGTTTTTGCTAGTAGGTGCTCTCTTCTCAACATTGATGTTATTTGATCGCAAGTCATTTGCACTGGCGTCCCCATGGACACAGTGGAAACCAGGTTGCTAAGTGGGATTGAGCATTGAGCACAGGTCAAACACTTGATTGCCTAAGAGAATGCCATAAGCAAGATCTTTGCTTTTGAATCTCTCATCTAATTAGGAAGACAAGCCTTACATTTGTTAACTATGACTGAGCAGTCCATAACACAAATACAATTCGTGTTAGGAAGCTTGGAACAGAAAACGAGATATGGTACAGGAGACAGGCTGGGCTAGTTATTGAGACTTTGTAAAGGAGCTGGAATTCAAACAATTGGTTTGGCAAGCCAGGTGAGTGAGTCAGTATTGGCGCTGATATTCTGAGATTGGAACATGGCACCATATTTAATTTTCCACCCCCCAAGAGTATTTCTCTCCATCTCAGGTACCAAGATCTGAAGGGGGCCTGTCAGTGCAGACTTTCTTAAGGATACTAAATCTTACACTGTCAGATCCCCAATTCCCCATTTTTTTTGGTTTTGTTTTTGCAGCAAAATTTTAGGCTGCAGTGTGAATTTAGCCCAGGATAATCCTTTCTCAAATTAGCTTCTACTCCAGGTGAACACTGTACTTTTGAGATAATTGTTCTAAGAAAGCAGCGCAGCTAAACCACAGGCTAGAAAAGGAAAAGTTAACTTTCTGTAGCTCTGAGATGCCATTTTCTCTGTTCTTCTCTGGCAAAGATGACACTGTGACCGGGGAATCTTCTCAGAGTGACAGATCTGTGTGGGCTGAACCTTGGTTTGATCATGAGGGGGCGGGAGATGGAAATTTCTTTCTCTTCTCTATGATGGCTTCTGGTGCAGGAGACTGTATGCTCTGAGAGCTATTGTTGGACTCATGATGCATGCTTTGTTTCTCACTGGAATATTAGGGAATAAATAACACCGAAAGCATTTTTTTTCTAAGCAAGGCAGGGGGCAGGATGTATTAAGCACAGAGAATAATGCTTTATTGGATAGTACAAAATTGTTGGCACTGTGTCTACAGAAATGCTACAGCCAATAATAAGTCAAGTTGCCTCACCGAGTGTTCCACTGTTTCAGAGATTTTTCTAGATAACAGAATAGATTGATCATGTTGATGGAAGATACGGTATTCATCTCTCATATTTTTGGGTGGTTGTGGTGGAAAAGCGATAGCAGTTAGTTGGCTAGCTATGAACTTGGCAAAATATGTGCTTTCCCATCTCCCTATTGATTTTTCTTTTCTGCTTTTGGTATTTTCCCCTAAGAAATCCAGAATCCCTAAGTGTTAACAGTGGATACCAAGATCTCAGTGGTAATCTACAAGGAAAGTAAAATAAGACTGGGATTCAAGATGATGGCAGGATTGTCTATAATTTCTCCTTGTGAAAAGATCACCAAAGATTTGGGGACTATAGCAAAAACTGGTGAAGAATTCAGAATGGTGCCATATATCAGAAAGAATTGCAACTGAAGTCTTAGACTTGTCTTTAAAGAGGTAGCCTTCTAAGTGAGACAACAACTAAGTCCACATGGAAGAAGCACACCAGATGGTGTCATACAAGGAAGATAAATAATAAAATCCATATCCAAAGGAGGGAATGGTATCAGAGCTTAAATTGTGAGCACTCCATTTGCAGAAGGGAATTGATGACAATGGGAACCCAAAATCCATTTGCATGAATTAAGCCTCTGATGAATTCCCACTGATCATAATTTAGGGGTGTGAATAGCCTTGTTATCAAATAGAAAATATTATAAACGTGATCATGGCAGATGTTATTAGCTTAAATTGTGTCAACTGATCATTTGATACCCCCTTTGACCCATTTTAATTTTGTTCTAATTTTTAATACTGCCTGCTTTTCTCTCAAGTGGGGTTTATTTTGTTATCATTGTTGTCATTGGTATCTTAATATGTTTTCTGATATATGAAGAGACAAGGGGAGGGGGTTGGGGCTAATAATGTATACAAGAGGAAAGAAAATGTTCTGAAACTGATTGTAGAGATGTTTGTACAACTCTTTGTAATATGACTGAACTATTGAAGTATATTATATTGAAATCATATTTCAATAAAACCATATTTTTGAAGTATCTTTCAAGAAGAGTAGGCAACAGTCTGATATCCTGAGAGGGTAGCAAATTATCTTTAAAATAGGCATTTACCTGTGTCAAAAGATAGGAACTGATGGAAGACCTCTTATGCAGGAATCTGGGTCCATCTGTTCTACTCCGTGGGCATTTTATAAATGCAAGGAACATAATGGAAGTGGAAATAAAAGAAAGAGTCTCAAGAGATTGTTTAGGATAGAGGCAGTGAAGATAAATTGGTCACACAAGTAACAAAAATACTAATATTTATTGAGCCCTTACGGTATGCCAAGTATATAAAATATGAAATCATTTCACCATCCTCATGGCCCCTTTAAAATAAGGAGTAGTATTTTACATAAAGGTAAAATGTGTTTGTTATTCAATGTCACACACACATGATAAGTGATTCAATCAAGATTTCATCTAAATTTTATTTTTAAAAATTATCTTGTGGAAAGATTACATTTTAGTGTACAGGTTTGTGTGTTTTAATACACAGATAGATAAATAAAACCACAACGAGTCCCATTTCTACAAAGAAATTCCCTGTGCTATACCTGAAAATCAAACCCTTTACCTCTGGAACCTGGTCCATTTTTTAAACATTATCATTTTATCTTTTCCAGAAAACCATAGCCGTGAAATTATATACATACTGTGTGTACCTTGGACTTTTGCACTTAGTAAAATTCTCTGGTGATCTAGCTAAGTTGGTACATTTTTATTCCTTTTTCATGTGAAGGCACCACAGTTTGTTCATCCATGAATCTATCTGCTAATGAACATTTGGGTTGCCCCCAATTTTTAGCTACTAGAAATAGGAACTTTATTTTTTCTTCTACATGTTTTTATATGAACACAACTGTGTCCCCTCTCAGGTAAAGAAATATCAAGGAGTGGATTGCTAGGTCTTTTACTTTGTAGGAAATTACCAAATTATTATCCGAGTGGCTTTCCAGAGCCTGGTTGTGTATTCCCACTTAGAAGTATGTATTTCCATCCTCTAGGAACCATTATGTTCTTTTATTGCAATTGAGTTTTTTTAATTTATAAATTGGGTGATGGTTTATATTTTGGATCATTGACTTGGTATTTAATAATTCAAACTACATATCAATCTTCCCAATTGTTTACCATTCACTGGCTCTCTGATTTAGAGCTTTGATTCTCATAGATCATTATGTTCCATTACACTCAAGATGAGACCATTCAGCAGTCCTTCCCATTGCTCTCTCTTCCACCTCTTATCAACAGACCCCATGTCCAGCAGTCTCCAAAATTTGTTCCCTTTAGTATGAAAATCTTTTTCTTTTTTTAAATGTTTTTCTTTTATAGCAGTAGCTTCATATAATATTTGTCCTTTTGTGATTGAATTCACTCGGTATCTATATCATAAGGCTCTTCATGTTTTTTTTTCTTTTTGTTTTAGGGATACATAATATTCCTTTATATGTATGTACCAGAATTTCTTTATATATACTTCTACTGATAGGCAGTTACACTGTTTCCATTTTCTTGATATTGTACAAAGTGTTGCTCTGAACATGGGTGTCCATATGTATTTTCATGCTATGCATCTTATTACTTTAGAACATATACCCAGTAGAAAGATAGATAGACCATATGAAATTTCTATTCTACCTTAATTGACGTGATCACTGTTCATATTGGTTGTACATATTTACAATCCTACCAGCAGTGGATGCAGGCTCTAATTTCTCTGTAGCCTTGCCAGCATTTTAAATTTTTGTCAGTGTCAGTGTAAGATGGTATCTGATAGTTTTCATTTACATCTCCTGGATGACTAGTGATAGTGAGCATGTCTTCATATGTTTGTTGGACATTTATGTGTTATCTTTGGTGATTGGCCTTGTTCATGTCCTTTTCCTATTTTTTAAATTGGGGTGAGTGGCAGTCATGCATTTTTGATGTCAATTTCATGATTGGGATGTAGGGGTGGAATCTAGCCTGTTAATCTGGAGATAGCCAATGAGTAGCTGGTGAGGCCTCTGTGTGGGCATGGTTTTCTCCTGAGAATTCTAGGAAGTCTCACGGTATTTCCCAATCAGAGAAGAGAGACTCGACTCAGTCTCTGGGAGTCAGTCTCTGAGACGACAAACTACTGACAAGACGGCAGTGTCCGAGGAACCGGAAGAGCCGGAGGAGAAGCCACACGGCCTTACCTTGATGAAACCAGACCTCAGAAACCGGGAAAGCCACAGAGAGACCCCTGCCAGCGCTGAGATGTTTTTGTCACCAATGGATACTGCTGATGGACTCTGAGCCCTGGAAACGATAAACCATGAGGGGACTCCTGCCAGCTCTGGGACTCTGCACCCACTGACCTATCACTTCATGAGTTGGAAGGAGACTTTATAGACTGGTATCGGATATATGGACTATTAGCAGACTTATAACTTTGAACTGACTGAGCTGGGATGCTTTCTCAATATTCCATTTCTCTTGTATATATACCTTTCCCTTATATCCAAAAGTGTGTCTATGAATTTGTTTCTCTAGTCTAGCCAACTAACACATGGTGTTTGTTTTTTTTTTTTATTAAAGTGTTGCTGCTTCCTTTAGATTTTAGAGATTTGCTCTTTGTCTGTTGTATTGTTGTTAAAAAAAGCCTTCCCATTCCTTGGGCTTTCTTTTACTCTTTAGATGAAGTCCCTTTATACACATATTTCTTATTTTTAGTAGGTCCCAGTGATCTCTTTTTGTGATGTACTGTTGTGTGTTTTCTTGGTTGCATTTTATAGTATGTCTATGCCCTACCCTAGGGCCCTTAAGATTGTTACATTTGGCTCACTGATGATCTTTATATCATTTAAGTTTTTGATACACCCTGATATTGTTTTTGTACACTGCGTGAGGCATGAGTACTGTCTCAATTTTGCTAGCACCATTTGTTGGAGAGACTATCTCCCATTTATTGCTTTTTTTAATCTTTTGTCAAAGATCAGTTGTCTATAGGTTGATGAATTTATTTGGAGTGTTCTGCATTTGGTTCTATTGGTCTATCTATCCATCATTGTACCAGTACCAGACTGTTTTTTAATAAAGTGTGGCTATCTTGGTCTGGGAGTGAGAGACTTCCTACTTTGTTCTGCTTAATAAGTTCTCTGTTTATCCTGAGTCTCTTTCCTTTTCATATGAAGTTAGCACCTTTTCCCCCTCATTTCTTTAATTAACAAGAACATAGTTGGGATCTGGAGCAGAATTGTTTTTTATTTGAAGATTGCTCTGGGTAGCATTGCTATTTTCACAATGTTAAACTTTATATCCATGGTCATGGAATATTTTTACATTTATCTAGGTCTCCTTTGGTTTCCAGTAATAATGTTCTGTAGTTTTCTTTGAACAAGTCTTTAATGTCTCTGTTTGGCTTTATGCCTAAGTAAGTTTTTGTGTGACTGTGGTAAGTAGTATAGTTTTCTTGATTTCTTTTTTCAGAGCTCTCTTCTCTAGTATACAGGAATCCAACGGACTTTTGTGTGCTATTCTGGTTTCCTAACACATTGCCTAATCTCTGTTATTTCCCATACTTTTTTGGGTCAATTAAAAAAATTATGTAAGAGAACATATAATTTGCAAATATGTTCTGTTTGTGTTAGCCTGTGTAGCCTAGAGAAAAAAATTCATATATATATATGAGAATTTTATGTAAAACAGTAGTTTCATATTGAGAAAACCTCCCAGCCCAGTCCAGATCAAGATTACAAGTTCAATATTACCTTATATATCGATACTAATTCATAAATTCCTCTTTAGACTCACGAAACCATACAATGATGCTGATTTTAAGAAGATCACTGCTCAGTGGGTGAAAAGTTTTATGGATCCAGTGGTGTTAGGAGCATCTCAGGGCTGACATGGATCTCCAAGTGGCTCCTTAAGCCCAGGGCACTAGCGTAGCTCCATGTATCTTGTCAACTGGAATGTCTTCGAAGGAGTGAGTGTGTGTCTGCCTCCAGTGAGCTATTTAATCTCCTTAGTGCAGTGGTTCTCAACCTGTGATTTGTGACCCCTTTGGGGGTCCAATGACCCTTTCACATAGGTTGGCTAAGATCATCAGAAAACACATAAATATTTCACAAAGTTTAATTGCATATTGTTTTGTGACTAATCACTATGCTTTAGTTATGTTTAATTATGTTCTATTCGTAACAATG
Source organism: Nesogale talazaci (assembly GCA_004026705.1). NCBI lineage: Eukaryota > Metazoa > Chordata > Mammalia > Afrosoricida > Tenrecidae > Nesogale > Nesogale talazaci. The sequence continues at coordinate 276,347 of PVJH01000268.1, forward strand.
AAAATACATCCTGCATATTAGATATTTACATTATGATTCATAATAGTGCAAAATTACAGTTGTGAAGTAGCAACAAAAATAATTTTATGGTTGGGGATCACCACAACATGAGGAACTATATTAAAGGGTCGTGGCATTTGGAAGATTGCCTCCAAATGCGGTCATCAAGTTGGGATGATAAACTTCCCCCCTTCACTCTAAAGAGTCTCAAATTGCTCAAAGTTATATAAATATCAAATTTTTATAATTTATATAATAAATATCAAAGTTATATAAATATGATATTATATAAATATCAAAGTTAAATAAATTCTTCTTTGTCAATCTGTATTCCTTTCATATCTCTTTATTGTCTAATTTCTTTAAGATTTCCTATAACACATCGAATAAGAGTAGTGATAAGAGAAATCTTTGTTTAAAAGGGAGATGATTTCAGTGTTCTCCCATGGAATAAGATGTTGATCACTGGTTTTTAACATATGGTTTTTACTGTGTAGAGACACTTTCATTCTACTCTTATTATGCTAAGTTTTTTTTAATATTAGGAATGGATGTTATATAGTACAAAATACCATTTCTGCATATATTGATCCCATCATATGGCTATTTTATTTTGTTAATGTGATTAATTATGAAACTTTACTAAAGTTGAACTATTCTTGTCTGTGTGTGTGGTATGAATCCTGCTAGATAATAATGTGTTTTTTGATATATTGCTGGATTCTATTGTGTTTATTGGATATTTTTACATCTAAGTTTATAAGGAATATTGGTATGTAGTTTTCTATTTTGGTAATGTTTTTTCTGGTTTCAGTATCAAGGTGATGCCCGCATTATAACATCCTTTTGTATATTCTCAATTAATCTGGGTAGAATTGTCGTCAACTCTTTGAATGTTCTAGAGAATTCCTCCGTAAAGTCATTTGGCTCTCAGCATTTTTGCTAGAAGCTTTTAAGTGATCTGATCTTTTGTCATGAGTTTGTTGAGGTTTTCTAACTCAGTCTGTGTTAATTAAGGTAGATAATATTGTTCTAGAAATTTCCACTTCCTCTAGGTTTTCATATTTGTTAGAGTCTATTTTCTTTTTTTAGAGTCTATTTTTCATTGTAATATGTCATTGTTTTAAATTTGATTTTGATTTGTTGTGATGAAACTTCTTTCACCTCTTGCTCTTGATATTTGCATCTACTTTTTCTTTGTTAAATTTGCTAGTAGATTGTCAATTTTGTTGAATCTTTAAAAAAAACAATTCTTGTCTTGTTGATTTTTTTCTATTGTTTTTCTTTTTTAATTTATTTCTCAATTAATCTCTATGGTTTCTTTTCTCCTGATGAGAGATGGGACGATTTTCCTTCTCTTTGCTAGTTGTTGAAAATTCTGGGTTAAGGTGTTCTTTTGTTCTGTCTTTTTCTTCCTTCATTGGATAAATATCTGATTAAGGATTTTTCCTAGTTGTAAGTTAGGGTGTTTGCCTGTTACAGTATTGAAATATAGGAGTTCTTTATATTCAGCAAGTCCCCAGATAATAAACATATAACTTACAGGCAATATTTTACTTACCCTTTCATGCCATGAGAATGTGTCCTCACTTTGAAACTATTGAACCAAGCACTCTGGCAGCAAGTTCTTCACCACAGTTATCTGTACTGACTGCACATGCAGCTTTGAAACTCATTGCCCTCCGGTTGATTCCAACTCATGGAAAATCTGTGAGACAGATTAGAACTGCCCCCACGTGCTTCAGAGACTAACACTACAGGGATAGAAAATCCCATCTTTCTCTGGACCCCTGACTAGTGCTTCTGAATGGCTGACTTTGCAGATTGCAGAACAACCTGTAATCCACGCTGCCATGGGTGTGCCATCTCTTGTTTTGAAGCAGGGATTCTTAAACATGTTGTGTGTGTGCATTTAAGACCTTTTTCTGGCTGAGAAATTTGCAACATGGGCAAGCACTGCAGAAACAATTCATCATACATTTGATTTTGCATTAATTTTTGGTGATTTGCTATCCAGAAAACTTCTGTTGCCAAAATTTCCACGATCCTCATATCCAGTTACAGAACTTGCTATGGGGTTCCAGCCTACATTTGAAGAACACGAACCAAAGCAAAACAAATGAAACTCACTCCCGTGGAGATGATGCTGACTTCCGGGGACCCCAAAGGACAGGGTAAAAAAACAAATCATAGGGCGAGCGAGCCTCATCTTTCTACTTCAGAGTCTCTGGTGGTTTGAACTGCAGACCTTGCGGTTAGCAGCCCAGTGCATAACTTCTTGGGATCTGCAAAAGCAAATGTCTGCACTCTGTCCTGGATTAGGGGCTGTAGTACAAAAGATTTTAGTTGCGAAGGTGGAGGGTGGCACTGGGTAATTTTTCAAATAAGGGAACGGCAGGCAAAAAAAGTTTGATATACTATGATATGATATAGCTCGCTGCCAGTGAGTTAGTTGTGACTCCTAGCAAGTCTCCAGGACAGAAAAGAACTGCCTTTGTGTGTTTCCAAGACCGTGTCTCTTTAGGATGGTAGAAAGTCTCATCATTCTCTCACAAAGCAGCTGGTGGCTTTGAACTGCTGACCTTGATGTGCCACCAGGGCTTCACTTATGCTAAAGGGAGACTAGATAAGAACTGTGTGCACGTGTTTCAACTTACCTACATATTCAATGCTTTTGAAAATCACTTTACTGGGGGTCAAACACCTCTTAGCACTATCCATACAAACATCTATTGTATGCAAAGCAACTTGTACCTTTGATGCCATCATCATTCTCAAAAACGTGTTCTTTCTTCTAAAACCCTTGGTAATGGCTGCACCATTTTCTACTCCCTCCCTGCTTCACCCTCTATCAAGAACCCTTGATAATTTATAAATTATTATTATTTTTTCATATTTAATGCTGTCCAATGTCTCCCTTCACCCACTCCCCTGCTTCCGTACCCCAGGGAGGAGGTTACATGTAGATACTTATAATAGGTTCCCTCTTTCTACTCCACCTTCCCTCCATCATCCGGTGTTGCCACTCTCCCCACTGGTCATCAAGGGGTCATCTGTCCTGGATTCCCCATGTTTCCGGTTCCTATCTGTACCAGTGTACATCCATTGGTCCAACCAGATTTGTAAGGTAGAATTCAGCTCATGATGGAGGGAAGAAGCACTTTAGAACTAGAGGAAAGTTGCATATTTCAACATGGCTACTCTGTACCTTGACTAGCTTGTTTCTTATCCCTGACCCTTCTGTAAGAGTATGTCACTTCCCCTGCAGATGGATCGTGGGTTCCAAATCTGTACTCCCTCCCATTTATAATGATATAATTTTTAGTTCTTTGATGCCCGATACCTTCCATGCCTTGTGGTCATACAGGCTGGTGTGCTTCTTCCATGTGGGCCTTGTTGCTTCTGAGCTAGATGGCTGCTTGTTTACCTTAAAGCCTTTAAGACCCACTACTTAAAGACACACTTAAGAATGGATTTTGGCTGAGCCCCGGTGGCGTAGTGGTTGTGCGCGGGACTGCGGCTCACTGGGATGGAGGTTCAATTCCGGCTTCCAGGAGCAATGGCTGGGCCTCCTACTCCCACTACCTCAGGGCAGTGATGCCTAATTAAAAAAAAAATGGATTTCATTCATCAACTTGGTGGAGAGGGTGGGGTGGGGCATTGCCTTGTGCTTTGTATATTGAACTCTTTTCTGAAAAATAATTTCCAAATATTTTCTCCATCGTGTAGGTAGTATTTCTTTTGCTAACCTCCTTTGATGCCCCAAAGTTTTAATTTTATAGGACAAATGTATGATTTTTCTCTTTTGTTACTTGTGCCTTAGTGCCATATTTAACATTCACTGATAAATCCAAGATCAGGTTGTTTAACCCCTGTACTTTACTTGTAAAGAAATTATGGTTTTGGTTATGATATTTTAAGATACTGATGAATTTCTAGATATTCTCTGTACATGCTGGTAGGTAGGGTCTCATGTTCTTTTGCATTTAGAAGTATTGTTTTATGACAGGAAGAGATGATTATTTAAATTAGTTACCTGAGAGCAGAGTTTCTCAAATGTGCTTGGCCTCAGCACACTTTTCAGGGAAAAAATATTCAGTGCTCTCCCTGGAAATTAAATAGTTATGTACTGCACCCTATAATCCAGGATAAAGTATAAGTGTCTGCTTTGCCAAAACCCTTTCCCTAGTTCCCCACGTTGGGGAACACTGCCTTTGACTGTTAGTCATTTTGAATTTCCAGTGCTGGCTGCTCTAACAGAAAAAACACACATTGATGGCTTAAAAACCCAGACATTTATCTTCTCACAATTTTGGAGTTTAGAAGTCAAAACCAGGGTCAGAACACTTTAGAGTACCCAAGGCATGAGAATAGAAAGGGGACATATAAGAACCTTGAAACCTGTGGACTTCTCCCAGACCTACCAGGTCAGAATTTGCATTTTCAGAGGAGCTGCCCCCCGCCCCAGGTATTTGTAAGTATGTGCTTTTGCATTTGAGAACTAGTGAAGTGGGATAGAGATTCTTCCCTGAATTTAAACCAGGACTCAATTTCAAGAAGTCTATATGCTTACAGATTTTTTCATGTAAAATTTTATGTACAATGAGACATTTTCTGGGTTATTTGCCATCATTTCTTTTTGGATCAGGCCAGACCATTGAAAAGCTGTGCTTTGGCGATGAACTTTTTGTAGAGTATGCTTTAGTTTGTGTCTCCTTTACTTGTATTGAGGAACACTAATAAAAGCAGCTGTTGAAATTCAGGTGGTTCCAAGGACTGATCGCAGAGCAAAATCATCTGAAATGTTTGTAAACTGCAGATCTGGAATACCGCCCAGGGACACTTATTGTTAATAAGCACCCCTGGTGATTTTGGTGAAACAGATAGGCATTTTGGGACAGTTTGAATATACCATGTAGTGTCTCTATATTAAAAATATATGGGGATTCCCTCCCCTCAAGTCTAAGCATAAGGAAAACCTTTCTTTCTTCTAAATAACAGGTATGCATTAATACATGGATTTTATAAGCATTTCAATTTGTGTATATTTATTTTACCTTAGAGAAACCACTTACTTATGTGTCTCACTTTTGACTATTGTCCAGACTCTCCTGCTTCACACTTTGTTTGCTTATTTTGCATCTACTTTCATTTTAGTCTTGATAATTTAACTTTACTTTTTGGCCACTTTCACTTCATTCACGTAATTTTATTAGTTCTTTCAAATTATTTTGTCTCAAGTGCACTATAATACATAAAAGAATATATATTTAAGTGGTGATTTATGGTAACTGCATACATATATTCACTCCCCACTTAGGCGATGTTTGGACATTTAAATTCTATTCTTCAGACTTTTTACTAAAGCAGTTTAACTTTGAATTGGTGGTCAGCCTTGAAAATCAAAACCACCATGAGAGGAACCCCCAATGAGATACCACTTCACAGAGCCTCAAACAATCAAGCCAAGCACATTGCCATGAAGTCACTGATGACTCGTAGCGAACCTGCTGCAGGTTTCGGAGACTGTAATTGTTAAGGAGTAGAAAGCCCAGGCTTTACCCACTTCACATATCCTAGGGTGGCTACAAGCAAAAAGACAACAAGTGTTGGTGAAAATGTAGAGCAGGTTGAACTCTCATGTCTACATTGCTGGTGGGAATGTAAAACAATTTAGCTATCTTGCAAAATGACCCTCAACATGGTTCCTCAAAAAATTAAGAGTTAGAATATGACCCTGCAATTTACTCCTAGGTATATACCCTTGAGAATTGAAAACAATGTCCACAAATGTTCACTGCAGAATTATCCATAAGAGCCATAAGAGTAGAAATGCCTATACCTGAAGAATGAATAAGCACAAGGTCACGTATCTATCAAAGATCTTATTCTTTGTCCATAAAATGGAATGGAATATTGATATTTTCAGCAAGATGGGTTAACCTTAAAACATTATGCTAAATGAAAAAAGCCAGACACAAAAGCCTATATATACAGAAATCTATTTCATAATTCCACATATAAAGAAATTTGCAGAGCAAGCAAATCTATAGAGATAGACAGTAGGCTATCTAGTTAAGGCCGGGAGGATATGAGAATTGTAGATGATTTCTTATTGGTTTTTTGGGGGAATAATGAAAATGTTCCAGAATTAGATAGTGGTCTTGAATACAGAACTCTGAACATATGAAATGCCATTGACTTGTATTCTTTAAATTGTTGTGGGTCATTGCGTTGTTTCAAATGCATTGCAAGCCTATGGGACAGAGTAGAATTTCCTCTTAGAGTTTTCTATACAGTAATCTTTCAGGATCAGAACCTCAGTTGGTGGTGGTTTTCCCCCCTATAGAGAACCACTGATGGATTCAAGCCAATGACTTCTCAGTAAGCTGAATGCTTAACCTCTACTCCACTGAAGTTTCTTAGTCTTTACGCAGTCTGAAGGAATTGTATGTAAATTGGCGTATATCAGTAAAGCTGTTAAAAACTTAGTGGCTTCTGCAACTCCTGAAGATGCCCAGGATCCCACAAAGTAAAGGCCTACATTTGAGCACAAAAGTGGCTGGTGTGATCCCTGGGCTGTCACCTGCATGGAACTGGTGTCATTCTGTGCTGTTTGCATGAATAAGCCTAAGGCAGGCAAGTGAGCAAGTGCGAGAGAGGGAAAAAATTACTTTCTGCTGAGGAGCTTCGGTTGTTTTGAATGACCAACTATGCGAATCACAGCCCAGCATATAACCAGTATACCACCAGATAACTAGTGCTAACCAAAGGCATATGAAATTATAAATAAGGTTTTCTGATTATTATGAGATTACTAATGTTTCCAAAGTGATCTGATACAATTGTTACCAAGCAGAAAGAAACATCTTGTTTCTGGAAATTTGCTGACGTATATGTGTGCATGGTGAACTGGATATATGTTTTAGGCAGTGGAGCATTCTGAAAAAGCTGTGGGCACATGCATTTTGAAAAGTGGCATGGCACTACCTCAACTAACTGGGAATAGAAATTCCATATACCCAGCTGTGGTGGTTACATAATCTGGTGTCAATTTGGGACTTGAGAGGATTATCAGTGAAGGGTGTATACTAAGCTGTCAATCAGATCATAGCCAATGTAGCCTCTGTGTCAGCATGACTTTCTTCCGACTATTCTGGGAATTCCCGTATTTCCTCCTCAGAGGTGGGAGACATTCTCTTTCTATTCACTTCCTGCAAGACATCTCTGAGGAGAAGCCATATGGACCCACGCTGATGCAGCCCTGGAAGCTGGAGGAACCATGTGGAGACCTCTGCAAGTGTTGAGATGCTATAAGACACTAGAAGTGTCACTGGATCCACAAGATTTTTTACCCCCTGGTCTGTGATCTTCCTGCATTCAGCATCATTGCATGGGTTTTGTGAATCTCAAGAGGACTTTATAGATTGGTATCAGATTTATGGACTAATATCGGACTTATGGGCTTGGCCTGTACTGGGTTGGGATGTTTTCTCAATGTTCAATTGCCTTTGTATATGAACCTCTTCCTTGTATACATATGTGTGTTTATGAATTTGTTTTTCTAGTCAACCAGACTAACACACCAGCAATTCCTTTTCTGAATATATTTACCCATATTTGTAGCAACACAAGAAGTTGGAAGTAATTCAAATGCCCATCAATTGAAGGATGAATAAAGAAACTTTGGTACTTGCACATCATTAAAAATACACATCACTAAAAAAAAAAGATTAAGGCCACAAACAACCTCATGGCATGAATGTACACAGAGAGCATTTAAACTGAATAAAATTAGTCAATCACAAAATGACAAATATTCTATGTGATCACCACTATAAAGATAAAAAATGAAGGAAGACAAAGACTATAACATCAAAAGGAATAGTCTTTGAGATTACTGGGTGTGTGGGGGTAAAGGAGAGAAGATGAAACTAGACTAGAGGGTTGACAGAGGTTGACTTAAGTGAAAGGAAAAATGGAGATCCAGAAGAGGGAGAAATCAGGGGAAGAGGATTGTGGTAGAATACTGGGGGAAAGAGTTGACGAGTGGTTTGAACTGTTGAATACAGAGCTGATGGCCTCAAGCCTAACCCCAATCACTACCAAATTCCCAATGAAAAATATCATAAAAGAAGAACTATAGATCCTGGAGTGTAAGGAGCCTCTAGGTTAAGAACTATTGCTTTAGAACAATTACTCCAAATTCAGGAGAAAATGTACATTTAAAAACCCAACATAGAACTCCATATTAGCTTTCTATTCTCGATATAGTTGTGCCAATAATGAAGTCCATAACCTTGTTTGAGACAAATAGTCTCACTATTGGATTCTATTTTATCATATTTAATATGTGAATGATATGTTCTTCCAATCTTCTAGGATTATTATGAAAACTGCATGATAAATATGGTATATACTGACAAGGGGGTACTCCCCCAAACTAGAATGGTGCAGGCTTCAGCAGAGCTTTCATAGTATACATTTGTCGTGCCAGACAAGCATTGAGCAAGTCACTCTGAGTTAGTGCATCCATTGATGTCCCCTGGGATGGTTCCCTCTGGTCACGGTGACATTTTTTTTTGTGAAAGCACTTTCATTCAAACCTTGTTTTTTGAGATGGGCAATTTAAGAGCACAGCGTGCAGCTGTGAAATTTTGTTTTCCGCTTAGGAAAAAATTTTGCAGAAACCATTGTGATATTGAACACAGCTTATAAGGAAAGCACTACAGAAAAGCCTTACATTTGTGAGTGCTTTTGTCTTATCAAAAAATGTGAAGTGTTGATCAATTGCAACCCTCTTTCTGGACATCTGTCAAGTTCCCAAACAGACAAAATAATGACAGTTGGAATTCATTTCACAGGTCAGACTGTTAAGCAAGATTTCTATTGATGGGCTCTGAAAATTTGTATGAGAGGGTGCGCTAAAAAAGACCTGATTGTGGCAGGCAAGGGACTGGTTTTACCACAATGACAATGCACTTGGTAACACAGCCATTTCAGTGTACCAGTTTTTGGCAAAAACCAACCAACCAACAAACAAACAACAACACAAAAAAGTAACAAAACACAAAAAAACTCCCGCATGCCTTTCTTGTCCCACAGACCTGACAATGCTCTGTGTGACTGTCTTTGTTTCTGCAAATGAAGAAACACATGGAAGAAAAGTGATTTGATGCTGACATAGAAGAGGGGAAGAAAAAATGAAGGGGATGCTATCAGCCACCCAACCATATGTGTTTGGCAAATGTTTCCAAGAATGGAATAGCAGGTTTGACAAATTGATTGTTATTGAAGAGTACTTTGAAGGCGGTAAGATTGTTTTGTTAAAAAAAAATAGTAACTACATAGCTTTGAAAAATCTGTTTTTTAGGGTAACCCTTGTATATCACATCCTTTATTTTCATAGGGTTGAATCCTGGAGGGCTATTTTTAGCAACTTTAGGTGGTAGGCACATTGAAAATTTGTTTTGCTCACTTTGCAAATGAAGAAACTAAGACTCCGTGAAGTTCCATGACTTTTGAAAGATCATGTATCTTATCTCAGTCTTGATGTTGTCTCTTTGAATTAAGAATCCAAATTTGTAACCACTAGTGATTCCTGGTGGCATAATGAGATCCCTGGTGATGGTGTGCTTGTCCTGTCAACCAAAAAGTTAACAGTGAAAAACCACCAGTGACTCTGTCGGAGGCAGTAAATGGAGTTACTCCCTTGGAAATTCACAAGGGCAGTTCTCCCCTATCTCTATAGGATCACTCCAAGTCACTATCAATTTGATGGTACCAAAGTTGGATTTTTACCTTGTGAGATAGACACAATGCGGTCTTCGTTGTCATTGTTTGATAGTTGAAGAAATTGCTCTCCCTGGCAATGTGGTTAGAAAATGGAACTCTCAATGGAACTCCAGTCTACAATTTCTAAAACACCCCTTTTCCAGCTGCAAAATTCCACCTCTCCAGTCAAAGTCTCAGGCGTAACTAAAATGCAACCCAAATATGTTTTTTAAAAGAAAAGGAAGACTTTCAATTTCTTGGGACATGGCTTAGTATTCATCAGGCAAAAAAGTCCAGGGAACAAAATCTATTGCTTATAAGGAAAGCACTACAGAAAAGCCTTACATTTGTGAGTGAATTCCTGAATTCCTGAAAGGAATTCCTGAAAGGACTGACTCATTCTAAAGCATACAACATTGATAATGAGAAAAATGTCTTTCCATTGGTGCACTTAGAGGATTGGCAGTCTAATGTAGTTTACAGAATATCATAGTGTAAAGAAACTGAGAAATGTAGTTATTTTTTCTTGAAGAATTTTACAAAGTCGGTAACCAACATTGCTTCCATTTTTGTGAAAGAATGTCTTTCTGTGATGCAACATACCTGCATGAAGCAGGGAACCACTAGCGAGGTGTGAGAGACTGGCCCAATCCCAGCTATATGGACAGTTACCCCTCACCCCAGAATAATTTACTTCCGAGGGCAACATTGAAGCTATAGCTCATGGAGAGGGACATGTCTGATCAAAGAACATGGGAGCAAATGAAAAGAGAGGAAGAGTGGACCACATCCTGGCCCTCTAAGCCCTGAGCACAATATTCCTGCTCAGAGCAGACAAAGCACAGAGACAACAATAGGGCCGGTCCCGTCATGAGACAAGGTGTTTCTCACTGACACACAGTGCTAAGGGGGACAATACTGGAGACAGTGCAAGAGTCGCGCCTGATCTGACCCCACCACATCGAGGTGAAATGCTAAGGATGTGCAACAGAACAACAAAGGGAGTGAGCAACGAAGACCTGAGGGAATATCAAAAGTAGACTTTGGGGCCAGAGAATGGCACTGGAAAACACTCTTAGAGGTCAACAAACAGACCTTGAACTATTAGCAGGCTTTTCTTTTCCTTTTTTTTGCCATTGGTTTTTGTTGTTGTATTTTCTTTTGTTGCCTTGCTTTGCTCTGTCTTTTTTTGTGCATGTTATCTCTGCAGGTCTATATAGATAAGATAGGTGGGATAAAAATGTGGAGGAGAAAACAATGGGACCGATGGTTCTGTGGGGAACATAGGAGATGGGGAGGCAGAATAAATGAAGTGGGTGTTAACAAACCCAGGGAAAAGAGAACAAGTGATCCCAATTCGATGGCAAGGAGAATGTAGAATGCCTAGAAGGGCTTGATCGAGGGCAATGTAACTGAGAGAAATTACTGAAACCCAAATGCAGACTGAATATGATAGTGAGGCAAGAGGAAAGTAAAAGAAAATAGAGGAAAGAACCATGAGGCAAAGGGCACCATAATGTATTAGTCTGGATAGAATGGAGAAACAAATTCATAAACACATATGTATATAAGGGAGATATTTATACACAAGAGGAATGGAATATTGAGAAAGCATCCCAGCCCAGTCCAGCCCAAGTCCATACGCCTGATATTAGCCTATATGTCCAATAACAATCTATAAGTCCTCTTCAAACTCACAAAACACATACAATGACGCCAGGACCATCAAAGGCCAGTGGGTGCAGAGTCTTTTGTGTCCGTGGTGGTAGAAGCATCTCAGCGCTGATAGGGGCGTCTCTGTAGCTTCTCAAGCATCTCAGCACTAGTAGGAGTCTATATGTGGTTTTTCCAGCTACAGAGGTCTGGTTCCATCTAGGTAAGCCTATGCCTTCTCCTCTGAGATGTCGTGCAGGGAGCCAACCTTCTGTCTTGTCAGCTGCAATGTCTTCCAAGGACCGAGTCTTATGTCTTGTCAGTAGAGCATCTCCAAGGGGGAAAATTGCTGTGAGATTTCTGAGAATTCTCAGGAGAAAGCCATGCCCACACAAAGGTCTCATTAGCTATCTCAAGATTGACAGGCTAGACTCAACCCCTATACTCTTAATCAAATAGGCATCAGAGTACATGACTGCCACAGACATTTATAGAGGTCTAAATACAGGCATGTACACATGTAAATAAATTTCTATAGTGTGATGGGGAACAGATCTATGTGCATGTATTTGTATGTTTAGTATTAAGACAGTAGATGGACATTGTACCTCGACAAAAGTACTCCCTCAATGTAAGAAAACTTTGTTCTAATAACCTGGCATTACATTATGCTCACCTTCCCAACACGGTCACTGAAGACAAAGCTGGTGCATAAGCAAATATGGTAAAGAAAGGTAATGGTGACTGGCTATCAAAAGATATAGCATCTAGGGTCTTAAAAAAGGCTTGCAGATATCAAGTGGCCATCAAGCTGAGAAGCAACAAAGTTCATTGGGGAAAACACACCAGCCTGTGTGATCATGAGGTTGAAGTGATCAGGTATCAGGCATCAAAGAACAAAAAATCATATTATTGTGAATGAGGGGGAGTGTGCAGTGGAGACATGACGCTCATCTGTAGGCAACTGGCCATCCCCTTACAGAAGGGTTGTGGGGAGGAGACGAGCCAGTCAGAGTGCAGTATAGCACCAAGGAAGTGTACAACTTTCTTCTAGTTCTTTAATGGTTCCTCTCTAACCCCAGTATTATGATACTAATTCTACCTTACAATTCCAGCTAGGCCAGAGAATGTACACTGGTTCAGATAAGAGCTGGAAACAGGGAATCCAGGACAGATAAACCTCTCAGGACCAATAATGAAAATAGTGATATCATGAGGCTAAGGGTAAGGTGGGGTAGAAAGGGGGAACCGATCACAATGATCTACATATAACCCTCTCTCTGGGAGACAGGCAACAGAAAAGTGGGTGAATGGAAACATCAGATAGTATAAGATAAAAATATAGTAATTTAGAAATGATCACTTGTGATTGAGGGAGGAAAATGAGCTTATACTAAAGGCTCAAGTAGAAAGAAAATGTTTTGTGAGTGACGGTGGCAACAAGTGTATAAATGTGATTGATACAATGGAGGTATGTATGGATTGGGATAAGAGTTGTATGAGCCTCCAATAAAAATGATTAAAAATATGAATGTTTTTTCTAATTTTAGAACCTTTCAAGTGGTTGGTCAGCTTTTGTGTGAAGGGGAAGCTTTTCTCAATGCTCATTTCAAGAGGTACCAGTGATATCATCTCCTATCCTATTTGGAAAAGGAAGACAATGTGGTAGAAATGAACAATGAATTTTTGAAACAAGACCACTTCATCAGAGGAGACAGTAGAAACAGTGATTCACAGTCATCTCTCCCCTTTCTGAATTATATAGAGAAGTGTTACCAGCCAAGTGCTGGTATTAACTATAATGTGGCACTTGGTGTCATATAAACCCAAAACCAAATTCAATGCTATCAAGTTGATTTGACTCATAGTGACCCTGTAGGACAGAGTAAAACTGTCCCTGTCGGTATCTACGACTTTAACTCTTTACAGGAACAGAAAGTCTTCAATGTTACTAGGGCTCCTTGATGTTAACAGATCATTCAAAGAGAAAGATACTTGATTGTGATTGTTTGATTTCTGGAGGGGGCTGGGTTTAGCTCCTTAGTAATTTATTTTGCCATTTTCAATTTTCAAAGCAGTGAAGTGTGGCTAAGACAAAAGCCTTAGTATCGCTGTAAGTGGAGTAAGGGGGAAATGATCACAATGATTGATTCATAGCTCTGATTCCAGGGGGGGAAACAGCAGAATTGTGGGTGAAATGAGACAGAAGTTGGTGTAAGACCGGAAAAAAAGAATAATTTTATAAATTTTCAAGGGAGCACGTGAAGAGAAGGTGGAAGAGGGAGAGGGAAAAATGGGGAGCTGATGCCAGGGCCTCAAGTAGATAGAAAATGTTTTGAAAGAGATGATGGCAACTTATGTACAGATGGATATATGTGTGTGTTGTGATAAGAGCTATAAGATTCCCCAAGAAAGTGATGGGGGGGAGAAAGCAAAACAGAAACCCTTTTTTATTTTCTAACCTAATTTCCCCTACAAAAAGCAAATATTTTACATTCTCATGCCCTGGATAAAGAAAGAAGAAATTCTACCTGAGATCTTTTATGTACAGCCTGTCAATTGTGTGTAGCTTTGTTTAAACAAATGAGGTTGCCTTTTGTTTTGTGTTGTAGTTCATAAAATTTGGTTCATTATAGAAATTGCATCTATTTTAAAATTTGGAATTCTTTTAAGAAGATCAGGGCTGAGCCCTGGCGGCGTAGTGATTGTGCGCGGGACTGCGGCCCACTGGGATGGAGGTTCAATTCCAGCAGTGGGGCCTCCCACTCCCACCACCGGAGAGCAGTGATGCCTAAAAAAAAAAGAAAGAAAAGAAAATCAGAGGCTTCCAGAAGCCTTGGAGAGTTCATAAAATCACAAAATGATGTGTTTTCCTATTCTTACAAGGCTAAATTTAGGTTAGATTAGAACTAAAGGTGGTCTCTTCCAGACCCACCAAAGCAGTGAGAATCCATTGAGTAAAACTTGTGCTTCCGATTTTCATTATCTCTAGAAAGTCTGTAAACATAAGGAAAAGAAGGAAGGACCCTAATAGTTGTTGTTGTTTTTAAAACATACATGGTCTCATTTAATCCTAACAACGTGCACATTATCTATCTATCAATCTATCTATCTATCTATCTATCTATCTATCTATCTATCTATCTATCTATCTATCTATCTATGTGTGTATGATGAAATAATGAGGCTCAGATAGAAGTTTGATAATTTGCCTAAGGTCACATGCTTCTGATCAGAACTAGAATTAAGATCTAAACCTATCACTCAACCTGTGCTCATTTTACTAAAATGTGGGTTCAAGAAGACCATAAGACTTTTTTTTAAATTTTGAGACTAATTTCATGGGCTGTGAGATAAAACTTCAAATGTTCTGCAACATAAAGCTGAGGTGACATGCATGCCAGGTTTCCTTGCTAGCCAGAATGCATCTCTGTGGTCCAAGAAATAAGTGCTAGAGTCCCATGGTACATAGCAATGTGCATGTGGAAACTCTTAAGAACATTTCTGGTTATTCTGTTTGCTGGGGGCTTATGATAGATATGTGTTACCTCTTGTACGGGTACCTCTACATGTAGGTTAGGACAGATTTGCCATTTTTTTGCATGAGCCAAATTGCTTTTAGCCAAATCACTTTATTTGCTCTGAGATGTGGCATGAAGGGAATTCCTCCATTCAATAAGTATCTTAATTGTATGATATTTTCTTTATTGCTTGTCTCTTCACAAAAATACAGGCTTCATAAGAGCAGAGATATTATTTGTTTTTTTTTCACTTTGGCAAAGTTAACACCTATGTTGGTTCTTTACACACAGTAGATCAGCAGATGTTTGCTGAGTGAATATTGACTAAGAACATTATAGACCATAGGTACCCAGACTTAGTTGGCCTATTGCTCCCTTTTCAGAAAAAAATTACTAACACCACTGACAATTAAATTTTTTTGTACTATAGCCCATAATCCTAGATAAAATGTAAGTAGCTGCTTTTGTAGTTTCCCTGTATTATCGAATTCAGCAGCCCCCACTCCCATTGGGGGGGGGGATATCACCTGCTTTGGGAAATACTACAGTGGTTCTTGTCAATCTGTTTCTCACACTACATGAGTCTATTTTAGTCTTTTCCCACTCTCCTTGAGCCACCAACCTTTTCATGTATTCTATCACTCTCAGTAAAAAGTGCAATTTCCTACACTGAAAGAAAGCATGGGAATCATCAGATGAGAATTTCCTCAGTGTTTGTTTCCATAGGCCCATATTTTACTTGCATCTGCTGGCATTTCCCTCCTAATTTCTCCACAATTATAGTAGAACTGTTTTTTTTTCCTTGTCGAAGGCTAAGTCTTCCATTTGTGTTTTTTATCCCGTTATCTCCTGTCTTTTCAGGGAATCTTATTGTGCTAGTTAAAGTAAATCTAGCTCTATAATACAAAAATCTAGAAAGATTAGAGGCACAACAGTATATTTATTTCTTGATTGGGCACAATCAAATGGGAAGCCTAGTTGTGAGTGAGAGTTTTTCTGCACCTCGCAGACATGCTGAAAGACTGTCTTGTATTCCAACCATGGATTCAAGTTTTACTCTGGGTATAGACATCTGGTCAACAGATGAGGGAAAAAAATAATGATGCCAGGAAAGCTTATATGGCCCTTGCTTGAAGGTGGAACTCATTAGTTCTAAGTTTTGATAAATGTAAATGATCATTTTTAATCATGTAGCGAATGGTTTTCTCTATTTCAACTCTGTTTTTATCTTCACTTTTGAGATTGACTCATTCCCAACAGATTTTAAAGGAACGCTTAACTACGTTTCTGTCAACTTTTAAAACAAACAATAGCAAAACTTTTATATCTCCTTCTATCAATTTGTTGGACAAAAAGATTGACGTTTTCAAGGATTTTTTTTGCTTGGCTCTACAATCGATATTCTTGGAAGCAGCAACCAGGAGATCAAAAGATATGTCGCATTAGGTAAATTTGCTGTATAAGAACTTTTCAAAGTATTGAAAAGCAAGTATGCTACTCTATTTTTCATTTATTTTTAGCAAGGGTGTTACTTTGAGGACTAAGGTGCACCTGGTCCAAGCCCTGGGGTTATCCATTGTTCATATGCACGTGAATGTTAGACATTGAAGAAGAAAGACTGGAAAATAATCGATGCATTTGAATTATGCACTGACAGTAACATGTACTACTAAAAGGATCTAAGACAGATCTATCTTGGAAGAAATAAGTTGAGAGTGTATCTTAGAGGCCATGATGGTGAGACTTCATTTCAGGTACTTTGGACATATTGTCAGAAGAAGTGGACTCACAAAGTGACTGCATCAATAGGCTGAGGCATAGGAAAAGTTGTGAGGATAGTGCAGGACCTTGCAATGTTTGGTTCAGTTGTGCATAGGGTCACTATGGACTGAACTGTCTCAGTGGCATCTAATAATAACAAGAGCATAATGTTATCATTTAAAATATACAGTTACACACATAAACACCCATATACAAGGGGAGTTCAAAACATTCATGAAAAGATGGAATGAAAAGATAATGGTATTTTCCATGAACTTTTAGAAACATACATGTATTTTTATGTATTTGCAATATATATTAAATTCTACAGTTTAGGATTTAATCAATAACTTTAGGGATTAACTTATTATATCATTCATTAGAATTATTTGGAGGTGCATCCATGTTGTTACATACATCAATAATTTGTTCCTTTTTATTGGTTGTATATCATGGATTGTTTAGCCATATATCCAGTGAAGGACATTTGAAATGATTCCAGTTTTTAGATTTACAAATAAAGTGGCTGTGAACTTTTGCATACAGATTTTTATATGGAAGTGTTTATTTGTCTCAGAAGGATACTTATGAGTGCAATTGCTAGAAGAGATTGATAGTTAGATTTTAAAAACTATTTGACTATTTTCCAGAGTGGTATATTATTTTACATTATTAAAAGTAATGTACGAGTGTTGCAGTCTCTGTCTCCTCACCAAGCCTGGTGGCATAGTGGTTACAAATCTAGGTTAGCCTAGATATATATAAGCAGTTTTACACCACCAGCAGCTCAGTTTGGGAAAGGTGGGATTTTCTATTACTATAAGAGCTATAGTCTCAGAAATTCACAAGGGGTCTACACAGTCATATAGGGTTGCTTTAAATTGGCATTGACTTAAGGGTAGTGAGTCTGGTTTGGTTGGAAAAGGTGAATAGTGATGTCTAATTGTGGTTTTACCGTGAATTTCTCTGGTGTTGAATAATGTTGAACACTGGCATAGTGATTAACACATCGGACTGCTAGCTGCAAGGTCAGCAGTTCAAAATCACCAGCCTCTCCTCTGGAAAAGATGAGACTTTCTACTCTCATAAAGAGTTGTCTATAGCCTTGTCATGTCTTCTGGTCATCATGTTCTAAATCAGCGGTTCTCAACCTGTGGGCCTTGACCCCTTTAGGGGTCAAACAACCCTTGTCTAAGACCATCAGAAAACTTATTTCCAATGGTTTTAGGAACCAAGGACACACTCCTCTATCCATCTCCAGATGGATCTGCCCACATGCAAATACACCCACATATGAGAACCTGGCATGAAGACTGTTTGTTGCCCATGCTACACCATCCTTGAAGACAAAATTTCACTGATTTGTAATTAGAAAAAATGTTTCACAATATGTTATGGATTATTTTTGTGATTAATCACTATGTTTTAATTATGTTCAATTTATAACAATGAAAATACATTCTGCATATCAGATATTTACATTATGATTTTTAACGGTAGCAAAATTACAGTTATGGAGTAGCAATGAAAATAATTTTATGGTTGGGGTGTCTCCACAACATGAGGAACTGTATTAAGGGTCTCAGAATTAAGAAGGTTGAGAATCACTGTTCTAAATGAGTTGATTTTTTAGATCATTGAGTTTTGAGAATTCTTTATGAGTGAGAAAATTGTCTATGTATCCTAGATACTAGTCAGTTGTTGAAAAAAAAAACTATTCATCCACCATTTAATTGCATTTACATCTGTGTTAAAATATCAGTTGGGTATATATGTGTCAATTCATATTTAGGTTCTTTATTTTACAATATTGAATTATAGGTCTATACCTACATCAATTCTAATTCCACAAGCCTTTATTACTGTAATGATATAACCCCACTGCCATCAAGCTTATTCTGACTCTTCAAGGGTATAGGACAGTGTAGAATTGACTCATAGAATTTCTGAGGCTATAAATTGCTATGAGAGCAGAAAGTCACATCTTCTACATAGATGTTTTGGAATCTCCAACCAATGTTTAATGTACTATGCTACCAGGGCTTTAAAAGCTATGCAACATGCTGTCACCTTGCATATACATCCTGGAACACCCGGTTTAAGTCTGGTTCCTTTTTACCTGTGGAGATATAAACAATACCCTCCCCTTGTATGAGATAGACTTTAGGGACAGGATATGAGACCCCATCATATTCAACCAGAGGACATTCCTAGAGGTCAAAAACAGACCTTTCCATATTTACAGGTTTTTCTCGATTCTTATTATTATCATTATTAACTTACATATTTTTTCTGTCCATTACTTTTTTTGTTTTTGTTGTCAATGTTTTGTTTTCTTTTGTCACTTCATCTTGTTATATCTTGGTTTTTGTGCATATTATTATCTATGCAGATCTGTCTAAATAAGATAGGTTGGATGAACAGTCTGGAGGAGAAAACTTTGAGACTGATGGTTCTGGGGGAGGGGTGGGATATGGGAGATGGGGAGGTGGGGAAAAGAAGGTGGTGTTGACCTACTCAGGGACAAGGGAACAAGTGATCCAAAATCAGTGGCAAGGAGGGTATAAGAGGCCTGTTAAGGCTTGATCAAGGGTAATGTAATCCAGAGAAATTGCTGAAATGCAAATGAAGGTTGAGCATGATAATGGGACAAAAGAAAAGCAAAAGGAAATGGAGTAAGGAAATAGGATGCAAAGGGCATTTATAGAGGTCTAAAGACAGGTATGGATATAGGTAAGTGTATTTATATATGATGATGGGGAAATATTGGGTTAGTATTAAGGCAGCAGATGGACATTGGACCTCCACTCAAGTACTTCTTTTATGCCACGACATTTTGTTCTATTAAATTGGCATTCCATGATGCTCACCTTCCCAACATTATCGCTGAAAACAAATGTTTGCATAAGCAAATGTAGTGAAGAGAGCTAATGGTGCCTAGCTATCAAAAGATATGGCATCTGTAGTCATAAAGGCTTGAAGGTAAACAAGCAGCCATGCACATTATGTGGTCTCCTTATTTATTTAGTTCCTTAGATTTCTTTCATTAACATTTTATGATTTTTAGCATTCACCCCTCATACATGTTATATTACTTACATTTAAGTATTTTTATGAGTTATTCTAAGTGATATTATATTTTGACTTCATTTTTTATGTTCATTGCTGTTTATAAAAATTCCTTTAATACTTATCCATATATTTTGGACCATATGAGACATCTTACCATAAAACACACCCAGTTTTTAGAGCAGGAAAACAAGAAAAATATATTAACCAAATAGTACCAGTATAGAAAAATGTTCTTGGATATCACACCTTCATATCATGAAATTCGCCGTCATCTCCCCCTACTTTTAGGGCAAAATATGTCTTATGGTCCAAAAAATACGGTACATGTTTATCTTGTATCCTTTGACTTTATGAGTTTTATTTGTTCTATGAGATTGTTTTTTTAAATATT
Organism: Nesogale talazaci; assembly: GCA_004026705.1. NCBI lineage: Eukaryota > Metazoa > Chordata > Mammalia > Afrosoricida > Tenrecidae > Nesogale > Nesogale talazaci. Next base: position 296,519 of record PVJH01000268.1, read on the forward strand.
TCCTAGGATCTTATACATAGACAATGATATTTTTTGCAAATTGAAATAATTTTATTTTTTAAAATTCTGTTTGTCTTATTGCTAAACAAATAATCAGAGAAGCTGGACTATATAATGAAGAATATAACATCAGGATTGGAGAAAGGCTTAATAGCAACCTACTATATTACTGATGACACACCTTCTTGCTGAAAGAGAGGAGGTCTTGAAGCACTTGCTGTTGAGACTCAAGAATTGCAACTTTAAGTGTGGATTATGATTCAATGTAAAGAAGACTAGAATGCTCACAACTGGACCAAAGGTAACATTATGATAAAGAGAAGAAATTGAAATTCTGAAGAATTAGTCGTGATGGAGGCACAATCAATGCTCATGGAAGCACAGTCAAGTGATCAGAAGATGGCTTTCACTGGATAAATCTGCACAGGCTTTTTAGAATATTAAAAAGCAAGATGTTACTTTGAGGATATGACCCAAGCCGTATATTCTCCATTGCTTCATGTTCGTGTGAAAGTTGGGCATTGAGGAAAGAAGAATGAAAAAAAATCAATGCATTTAAATTATGATGCTGCTGGGAAATATTGAAATGACAAGTCTGTCCTGGAAGAAATACATCCAGAATGCTTCTTGGAGGCTAGGATAATGAGACTTCGTCTTACGTACTTTGGATATATTGTCAAGAAAGACCAGTTTCTGGGGAAGGGCATGATGCTTGCTAAAGTAGAGGGGCAGCAAAAATAAGGAAGGCTTTCAAGGAGATGGAGTGACATAGTGGCCACAACAGTGGGGTAAAGCACAGGAACAATTGTGAGGATGGTGAAGGACGGGCAATGTTTGATTCTGTTGTGCGTGGGGAGCTGTGGGTCTAAACTGACTCAGTGGTGCCTAACAACAACAACAACAACAAGAATATGTGTTTTATTTACTTTTCTTGCCTTATTGACATGACTAGTGATATGTTGGGTAAGAGTGATGAGAGAAGACATTCAGTCTTCGAGGCAAAGCGTTCATCTTTTGAACATTAAGAATGGTGCTTGCTCTAGTTATTATTTTTAGAACCTTTCATCATGAATTTCATAAGCTTCATTTTAAAAATCATGAATGGGTATTGAATTTTGTCAAATGCCTTTTCTACACAAAGATATCTTCTTTAGTGTATTAGTATGAGAGATTACATTGAACTTGAATCACTGGACTAGTCTTCATTTGATGATGGTGCATAAATTATTTTTATGTATTCTTGAATTGACATTAATGTTTTCTTAAGGATTTTTACATCTATATTAAAGCATATTAGTCTATAGGTTTCTTTTATTGTACTCTCCACTTGCTTTTGTTATCAAAGAAATGTAGTAAATTGAAAAATGTTCCCTATTCTGTTTTCTGAAAGACATTGGTTAGAAATAATGTTAATTCTTTAAATAGTGATTGATTTCCACGTGAACTTATTTGAATCAGAGATGATATACTTTTTGAAATTTAAAAAATTTTAATAGTTAAAGATCATTAAACTATGAATTTCCTGCTGGAGGAGTCATGCATATTTATGCTTTTGAAAAAGTTGATCCATTTCATTTATATTGTCAGAAGTGTGTCACAGAAGTGTGTCAGTGTGTAGTGCTGTTTTTAATATTCCTTAATTACTCTTTAGATATCTACAGGGCCTGTAGTAATAACCCTTGTTCATTTGTGCTGTTAGTAATTTGTTTTCTCTATTTTCTTTGTTTTATTAGAGATTGATCAATTGTATTGCTATTTTAGAAGTATGAGCTCTTTGTTTCATTCATTTTCCCCTATTCTTTATCTATTCTCAGTTATTGTTTTCTGCTTGTATTGATTTTTTCTACTTCATGTTTATTCATTTTTTAAAGACTCTTGAAGTATGAGCTTGGATTATTAATGTGAAAATGTTCTCTTTTCTAAGGGGAAGTTGGCCAGGAGAAAGGGGATATGGACCACAATGATTGACATATAAACACCGTCCCCCCCCCTCCAGGGGACAAACAACAGGAAAGTGGGTGAAGGGAGACAGTGGTCTGTGCAATACATGAAAAAAAATGTATAAATTACCAAGGGTTCTTGAGGGAGGAAAAAAAGGGAGGAGGGCAAATAAGCTGATACCAAGGGCTCAAGTAGACCAAAATGTTTTAAAAATGATGATGATGATGGCCACATATGTGCAAATGTGCTTGTCACAATGTTTGTTTGTATGTATTATGATAAGGGCTGTAAGAGCCTCCAATAAAATGATTTTTAAATGTCCCTCTTAATATTAGGTTTATAAATATTTCTTTCAATGGTTCTTTAGCTGTATCCAACAAATTTTGATATTTATTTGGTTCAATAAATTTTTTATATTTTCCTTGAGAGTTCTTTCTGACCCATGTGGTGTTAACTTGCCATATATTTCACTTGATTTTATGATTTCAATTATTTTAGAATTCTTGCCTTTTTTGGCCCAGGATACAGTGATTATTGGCAAATACAATGTGAGTGCTTGAAAAAATGATGTATTTTGCTGTGGTTGGATACCATGTTTTATAGTTGATTAGATCTTGTTGTTTGTTAGTGCTATTGAACTTTTCTATATACTTCATTTTCTACTAGATCAGTAAATTGCTAAGATAAGGGTCTTGACATTCCTAGATAGTGATTTTGTCTATTTCTCCATTCAGTTCTATCAGTTTGCATCATGTAGTTTAATTGTACAGTACACACACACACACACAAGATGCCTATATATTTTCTTGATGGATTAACTATTTTATTATTATGTGTATGACTTAAGCATATGGAAGCTTTCTTAGGAAGTTTAATTTATCTCATTATAAACAATTTTGCTTTCTTTTGATTAATATTGCATCCTTATATTTGAAATGAGTTTTTTGTAGAAGGATAATTATATCATCCTTCCAAATCCATTGTGCATATCTCCATATCCTTTGGAGTGCATTTGAACCATTTATATAATTGTCAGTTTAGGGCTTAAGACCTTCATTTTCTTTTTTGTTTTCTACTGGTTATTTTTGTTTTTTTCAGACTCTTTTTTTAATCTTCTGTGTTAGATGAACATTTTTAGTGCTGTACTTTGATTTGCCTAGAGTGAGTTATTTTTTTGGATTAAAAAAAATTTTTTTACCTAGATTGTTTAAAGTACATCTCATTGTAAATCTTTTTTCCTAGTTGCCATATTTTTTATATTAGATACAAATCACATCAGTGTTAACTGATGGTGACATTTATTGATTGCAATGATGTATAAAAACTATACAATCTTTTTTATTCATTCCACCGCCTCTTCATTTAACATGTCGTAAGTTAATTTTTAGTCTGTATACATTTAAAATTACATCAGTAAATGTTATAATTTTTGTTTCAATCTTTTAAAATTTTTAGAAAACTTGAGAAAGAAATGTTGTACTTAATATTTTAATAGTTTTCCCCCTTTAATGATACTTTAAGATTTCCTCTTTTATCATTTTATTTCTATTTTGAGAAATTCCTTCTACTAATCTTTTATGGTAGTTATTAAATGGCTATTGCATTCTTTTAGTTGTCCATCTGAGAATGTACTGATTTCCCTTCATTTCATAAACATATTTTATTTCTTTTAAAATAGTTTTATTGGAGCACCTTACAGCACCTATCACAATTCATACATCCATCCATTGTGTTAAGCACATTTGTACACATGTATCCATCGTTATTTTGAAAACATTTTTCCCTATTTGAACCCTTGGTGTTAGCTCATTTCCCCCTGCTCCTCACCTCCCTCTCCATGAATCCTTTATTATTTATAAATTATTATTTTTTTCATGTCTCACACCACTGTTTTCCTTCACCCACTTTTCTGTTGTCCATCCCCCTGGGAGGGGGACATATATAGATCATTGTGATTGGTTCTCCCTTTCTCCCCCCACCTTTCCCTTACTTGCTTGGATGGCTACTCTCATTCTTGGTCCTGAGGCGTTTATCCATTCTGGATTTCCTGTATTTCTATTTCTTATCTGTACCAGTGTACATGCTCTGGTCTAGCCAGATTTATAAGGTAGAATTGGGATCATGATAATGGGGTGGGAGGAAGCATTAAAGAACGAGAGCAAAGTCATGTGTTTCCTTGTGACCCTCCTGTGAGGGGATGGCCAATTGTGCAAAGATGAGCTTTGGGTCTCTACCCCACTCTCCCCCTCATTCACATCGATATGATTTTTTTGTTCTGGTTCTTTGATATCTGATTCCTGATCCCATCAACACCTCATGATCACACAGGCTGGTGTGCTTCTTTCATGTGGGCTTCCTTGGTTCTTAGCTGCTTGTTTATCTTCAGGTCTTTTTAAGACCCCAGACACTATATCTTTTGATAGCCAGGTACCATCAGCTTTGTTCACCACATTTGTTATGTACCCATTCTGTCCTTATTAATTGTGTCAGGAAGATGAGCATCATGGAATGTCAGGTTATTAGAACAAAATGTTCTTGCGGTGAAGGAGTATTTGAGTAGAGTTCCAATGTCCCTCTGCTATCTTAATATTTAACATATAAATATGTGTACATAGATCTATTTTCCTATCATATATAAATATATTTGCATATGTACATGCCTGTATTTAGACCTCTATAAATGATTTTGCCTCCTATTTCCTTCCTCTATTTCCTTGGGAAAGATATTTTCAATGGGCACCGGGTTCTGGGATGACAATTTGTTACTTTAAACACTTGAAAAAATATGATCTCTTTCCTTCTTTTATGACTTCACATGAGGAGTCTACTGCCATTTATATTACTTTCCTCCTATATGTAAATTATTAATCTCTTATTTCTTTAACTTTTCATTTTTAAGTTTTCAAAAGATTGCTTCTGAAGTGTCCTAGTGTGAATTTCTCATTTCTACTTTGCTCGAACTCTTGAATCTGTAATTCCTTTATTTTCCTTTGTGTTATACAAAATTTGGGAAGTTTTCAGTTTATTTCTTTGAATAATTTAAAGTGATCAGATTTGTATTTGGGGACGTTCCTTTGGCTGCTAAGTCCGTGTCGCTGGGGAAGGGGTAGTTGCAAAAATTTAGGAAAGAACTGAGATTCTGATTACTGAATTATTGGAGGTGGACGGTCATACACATACACACAGACACACACTTTTGGCTTGCTGTTGGTGTTAGAGTGAAACTCTGGTGGCATTGGACTGCTAAGTTCAAGGTTAGCAGTTCAAGCTCACCAGTGGCTCCAAAGAGAAACTTTAAGTTATCTACTCCCATAAGGATTTACAGCTTCAGAAACCCTATTTAGAGTGACTGTAAGTCAGAATTCGCTCAATGGCAGTGGCTTTGGTATTGCATGTTGCTATTAGAATAAATGGCTACTATGTCTGGAATTCTTGACTTATATATTTCCATTCTTATTTTTTACCTTTGTCCAATATACTGGTAGTCATGAATGTTTTGCTTTATTTATACATTCAGAATGCTTATCTGATTTTCTTCATTTCCAATGCCACCACTATTTTTCAGGCAAATATGTTTTCCCCTTTACTCCAAATTCATTTTATAGTGACCAATTAACTGGCTGCCCTGATTCTGATTTTGCTTTCCTTCACTTCCTCTCCATACAGCAGAGAAATATATTAAATATAGATCCATATACTGTTCTTTGATATTTCACATACATGATCACTTTACTGTATCAACTAAGACCCTCCATGATCTGCCTTCAGCCCTCCATTTTTAGCTACACTTCAGTATTCATCTGCCTTGTGTTATAACTCAAATGAAAACAATGATGTTAATATCCAATATTACTAACGGGTACTGATTATTAAGCATATACCATTTGTGTTATTACATTACCTCCAGTTTTCAAAGCTACCTTTTGATTTAGGTATTAGAAAACCACTACCCCAGAGATTCACTTGTAACTACAATGTTGGCTAATGGTTCATAGTTTACCAAAAGATCTTTTGAGGAATATAACACAGATTATAATAAGTACCTTTTGATAGCCATTAAGGTGGTCATAATTATATTTCTGTTGCTCTATTGATATGGAGTGTGGTTAGGTAGTAGTATGATAATATGAAAAGAGCTGACATTTGAATAATTAATCTTACTTTGTCATGGTATTTAATTTTTACTGTTAGAAATTGGTTAGCCACATAACATAAATTTGGAAATGTACTCAATATTATAAGCATGATCTGGTCATGCATTGATTGAAAGCACTCAGTTGCTAAATACAAATTGGTAGTTTGAACCCACCAGCCAGTCCATGGCAAAAGAAGTGGCAGTCTTCTTCCAGTAACAATCTATAGCCTTTGGAAAGCCTATGGAGGCTGTTTTACTCTATTCTATAATGTTGCTATGAGTATGAATATACTTAATCACTGTTTTTTTTTTAAATTCAGTACTCTTGAAATGACTTGGTTAATATCTGAATCCCCTATTAGATTTGATGAGGAACAGAGATCATTTATTCTTCTTTTCTTTTTTGGGGGGGGGCATCACTGCCCTCTGGTGGTCGTGGGAGCTATGCCGCTTTGCTCCCAGAGAGCTACTGCTGGATTTGAACCGCCAAGCCAATGGGCCACAGTTCTGCACTCTACGCCACCAAGGGTCAGCCCTGCGAACAAAGACCGTTTCTAATGATAATCTTATTATAGTCCTTGACATACTAGAGAATTAATATTCACTGTTTTGATGCATCTTCATGTTATAAATTAGAATTTGCAGCTCAGCACATTAACTTTTCCAGGGTCATGTTGATATCATGGAGTTAAGTTCAGTGTTGCTGTGTAGAATCGAATGGTGCCTGTCTCTGCATCATCACTGCAGTCATTTCCATGTTTGAGCCTGTTGTAGCCATGGTGCCAGTTCTTCTCTTTAAGGGTCTTTCTTATTTTCACTGCCCCTCTACTACACATCATGTCCTTCCCCAGAGACTATGGATAACATATCCAAGGTCTGTGAAAGGAAGTTTTGCTATCCTCCCTTCGAAGGAGCGTTCTGTCTATTCTTCTTCCAAGACAGATTGATTAATTATTCTGGCAATCTCACGTATGGTCAATGTTCATCACCAATATCATAATTCAAATGCACCAATTTTTCTTTGGTCATTCTTATTCATTGTTCAGCTTTTGCATATATTTGAGGTGATGGCAAATGCTGTTGGGTGATGCATGTACACCTTCTAATGTGACAGCTTTTCTTTTCACACTTTGTTTTTTCTTTTTAATTTTGTTCTTTTAACCCTTTAGTCTTTTCTAGCAGACTTGCCCAGTGCAATATGGTGTTTGATTTGGGGGGCTGTTGCTTTCATAGACATTGATTGTAGATCTAAGTAAAAGGAAAGTCATGATATTACTTATGGGTTCAGTTTTGAGGATCTTTATTTAATGTTGAAGTGTAATTATTTGATTTGCACCTGTAAGTATTGAAAATCTTTCACGCTAGCAATCAAAGTTGGGTTACCTACATATAACAGGCTATTGATAAGTCTTCCTCCAACCCAGATGCCAAATTCTTTTCATATAGTCCATTTTCTCTGATTGATGGCTCAGTGCACAGATTGAAAAAGTATGGTGAAGAGATCCAGCTTGGCACACACCTCTCCTGATTTTAAATCACAAAGTATCTCCTTGTTCTGTTTGAACAACTTTTTCTTGTTCTGAGTTTAGGTTTCCCATGAGTCCAATTAAATGCTTTTGTAATTTCCATTATTGAAATATCCATAATTTGTTATAACTCATACCTGAATGTCTTCTCATAGTTAATAAAGCATCGATAAACATCTTTCTGGTATTCTGTGCTTTCTGCTCTGATCCATTTGACATTAGCAGTGAAAATTCTCATCCCAAGTCTTCTTTTGAGTTGGGTTTGACTTTCTAGGAAATTCCTAGTCAATAAACTGTTGTAACTGTTTGTAAACTATCTTCAGCAAAGTTTTACTCAAATGTGATATTAGTAATTTTGTCAAATAATGTCTGCATTCTGCTGAATCACCTTTCTTTGGAAAGGACTCAAATATGGATCTCTTCTGGCAGATTACTCAGATTTCAGAGTCTTTTCTGATATCCATGTTAGTCTTTTCTGCTTAATGCCAATCATATTTTGTCTGATCATGCTCAATATCAAAAAAATAGATCTGTATTTGAAATCATTGCTCAATCCAGATGGGATATCATTGCAGCCATATTATAGCTCTCATGGATTTGTTTTAATTTTCTTCAACTTGAACTTGAGAAATTGATGGTGTGTTTCCTAATCACACCATCCTAACCTTGTGACTGATATTGAGCTGGGAAATTTCTTTCCATGGATGGAGTTTATTTCATCTGTCATTTATTTTGTTTAAAATGATAATTTCAATGACTTGATTGTTGATCTTGCAAAATTATATCATATGATCACCAGCTCCATTTCTGTCACCAAGACTGTTTCTCAACTACTGTCATTGCTTTGTTTCTAAATTTTACATTCTAATCACTAATGATTATCAATGTAGCTTGATCCCATGTTTGATCAATTTCAAGCTACAGAAATTTCTCTATGTTTTGCATTAGTGATTGATGTATAAGTTTGAACAATAGTCATATTTATCGGTCTTCTTTGTAATTATATGGATGTTAGTCTATTACTGACAGTGTTATACTTCAGGATAGATACTGAAATGCTTTTTTAAGCAACTAATGTGAAACCATTACTCTTCAGGTTTTCATTCCAGGCACAGACTAGACCATATGACTGCTTCACTAAAAATGGTCAATACCAGTCCACTTCTGCATATTAATGCCAAGGATAGTGATCTTCCTGAGTTACGTTTAATTTAATTGATTTATTCCCAACGATTTTATTGGCATTCGCTTTATTTTTTATCACCCTCCAAATTTCTAAGTTCCTACTTTGTACATTTCATATTCCAATCATAAATGAATGTTTTCAGTTATATCTACTCTTTCCAGGACAGAGTTGATTGCAGGAATATGTAAGTAGAACTGAATGGCTGAATGTCAGGATATATGAGTCAGAAATGTTGACATTTTATAGGTAGAATTTGTGAAATGGAAAACCAGTTTTCCATGTATTATAATACTTCTGCCTTTTCTTCTTTGGCTCCGACTTTGACCTCCATTCTGTTCACAGTCTATGCAGCTTCTGTTCCATTTAGTTGCCTCCTAAACTACACAGATGCAGGTTGGTGCATAATGTATTTTCCACACTGAGACAGTGTTGAGAGTGCCTTGCTGTATTTAGCACGTTAGAAGCACTCAGTAATTATTTGTTCAATGCACGAAAGAATGAGCAAATGAATGCATGAGTGAACAGAAAAAAATGAAAATGCCCTCTATAATCCTGAGAACTGCTATCCATTGGGAAAGAATAGTCCTAGAAATGTTCTTGTTCTCCCTTGACCTTCATGATTGAGCTCTCCCTCAGTCAACTCTTTAGAAAGCATCAGGGTAGACCCAAATGGCGCTTTACTCACTGTGCTGTGAGATGTGCTTCGGGTAGTATACCATATTACCTGGTACATCACCGTAACTATCTCCACTTGGCCGCTCCTAAAATGTACACGTTAGCTGAGAAGCAAAACTGTCTCATTTTTTTTACCCTCTCTCCTACTCACACATATTTTGGGGAGAATGGGAAATATGAGATGGCTTCCAAAAGTTTGAGAAGAAATGAAATGAAAACATACTTGGATTTTTCCACAGACATTTGAAGTCTCCCCCACCCCCATCTATAAGATGGGTGAGTTTTGGTAGTAGTTAGGGGGGTCCAGTAGAAGGGTCTTTATTTGTCTGTAATTGTGTACCTCTTCATGTTATTAATGAATGCTTGTCTCTCTTACTGTACTGAGAGGTCCACGAAGGCAGAGACAGATCTATTTTAGCTTTCACACCACTTCTGCTTTTACATACTACTCTGCCACTTTATACATAATTATAGACTGTACCTCACTGAGCCTTATTTGTTAATTTATATGCTCTCAGGCCCTGCTTTTATGCAACTGCATTTAGAAGTAAAGAACATTCAACCTGCATATCCAGCCTGCTCAGTCTGCCCCAGCCCAGCATCTAACTAACCACTGCAGTACTGGTACCACAACTGGAGTCCAGATTTCTGTGTTACCCTAAACCTGATAATTAGTGTGTATGTTATATTTATCTCATGTGTTATATTTTCTTTTGTTCGTTTTATTGGGGGCTCATGCAACTCTTATCACAGTCCATACATACATCCATTGTCTCAAGTACGCTTATACATATGTTGCCATCATCATTGTCAAAGCATTTTCCCTCTACTTGAGCCCTTGGTATCAGCTCCTCAATTTTACCCCCTACCTCTCCCTCCCTCCTTCCCTCCTACAGGAACCCTCACTAACTTACTAATTTTTATGTTTTCATGTCTTGCACTGTCTGACATCTCCTTCCACCCCCTTGTCTGTTGTCCATACCTGTGGGAGGGGCCATAGTTAGGTCATTGGTTCCCCCTTCGCTCCTCACTTTCCCCTTGCTCTCCTGGTATGGTTACTCTCAATATCTGTCCTTTATTCCCTGCATTTCCACCCATGCTTTGGTCTAACCAGTTTGGTAAGATAGAACTGGGGTCATGGTGGGGCGGTGGGGTAAGAGAAGCATTAAAGAGCCAGAGGAAAGCCGTATGTTTCATCAGTGCTACATTGCACCCTTACTGGCCTGTCTTCTTCCCACAGCCAACTTGTAAGGGGATGTACAATTGTTTACAGATTGGCTTTGGTCATCCATTCTGCACTGTACCCTCCTCATTCATATTAAGATTTTTTTGCTCTGGGTCTTTGATGCCTGATAAATGATCTCATGAACACTTCATGATCACACAGGCTTGTGAGCTTCATCCATGTAGGCTTGTTATTTCTCAGTGAGCCACTTGTCTATCTCCAAACCTTCAAGACCCAGACACTATATCCTTTGATAGTCGGGTACCATCAGCCCTCCTCACCACATATTCTTATGCACCTGCTTTGTCTTCAGTGATGATGTCCAGACAGGCTGGTGTGTTTAAGTACCTCAGAGACCCTGGGTATTTAGTAAATCATAGATGTCTTGCTAGTTTTTTCTGTTCTCAACTTCAGAGATTGTGATTGATTCTTTTTAATCTCCCATCCCCACCTCATTGGCTTTGGATCTTGGTCTCTCACTTCATCACTTTGGCTAGATGACAACACTGGTGTATAAATTAGCATTGGGTCTATCTTTCCTACCATAGTGCCAGATTTTCACTGTTATGTACTTTTGTTCATTGGTGCACTCCTGATGTCCAGGATAACCCTTGGCATAGAATTAGCCCTTTTAATACATCACCTTTTGGGTAAATGAATGTGGATCCAGGGTTTAACTGCCTAGGAAGCACACTGCTGTTGGCAGATCCTAGAAAGTAATACTTATGGCTTACACAGCTACTAGTAATTTTATGTGTATTCTGGGTCCATCCCTATACTGGATATCTTAAGGACTTTTCCCTCATTGTGATAATGATGACCATGAAGTAGGCGGTATTATCATATGTTTTTGATTACCAAACTTAAGCTGTGGTATTTTTCAGTTGCCCCATATGTATACAAAAACTTGACAATAAACATTAAGGTTGGCAAAGCACTGGTGCACTTGAATATGGTGATGGTGAAGAATATTGAAGTCCTATGGACTTCAAGGAGAACAAATTAAGGAAGTATAGCCAGAACGATTCCTAAAAGTGAGGCTGGCTACATTCCATGTCATGTACTTTGGACATGTTATCAGGAGAGACTCATCCCTGAAGGTCGGCGATGAGATGCATTGACACGGGGGCTGCGACAGAACTTCTCAAGCACAAAAACAATTTGGGGGATAGCAGGATTGGCCAATGTTTCATTTTATTGTACATAGAGTTGCCTTGGCTTGGAGCTTACTTAGCACATCCTAGTAACAACAAATTGAATTTCAAGTGGTCCTGAGGAAGTAATAGGTTCAGCTTTGCATTGCTGTTTGAGTGATTGGTGTTTCAAAACCACCCCCTGTTCTGCAGGAGAAAAATGAGGCAGCTGCTCAAGTTTTAGGAGACAGGTCTACACTATAGGCTTGCTGTGAGTTGATTTGATGGCTGAATTCCAGAAAAGTGAAACAACATGATTATTGTCTCATAGTAAGTGAAATACTCAAGAGTCAAACCCAGCTTATTCTGATTCTGGACCATCCATGCTTTTCATTTTATTATGAAGAGATACTGCACAAGTAGCAGCAGGTAGTCAATTTAGGGAACACAGATAAACCAGAGAGAAAGTATGGGTACAAAAGACAACCTGCATTGCCTACAATAGTTGCTAAGTACCAGCTCTGCTCTCTTTGAGTTCGTAGATGCCATTACAACCAGAAGAGTCAGGCTATCCATCCTTGAGACACCTGTGGCGTTGTGAACATCAAGAGCAGAGAAGGCAGCCAAAAGCTGGCAAGCAAGCACCAAGCATCAATGCTGGGAGGTGTCAGTCTGTTGTTCACCACCTGTTCTGTTCAGGCTGGCCAGGGTGCTAGCAGTTAGCATTGACATAGGATTTGAAGCTGTTGGAAATAGTTTCATTAATTAGGGATTATCTGCTTGATTCCCCAAGAGAGAAAAAAATAAGATTAATTCATGTATGAAATTTGTTTTCCTTTCTCTCTTCTCCCTCCTCTCTCCTCGTCTGTATCTCTCTCTCTCTTTATTCCTGCAATAAGACTGTTGAAATCCTTTTGGGGTAATGTAGTCTATTTAGGAGTAATTGAATGAAAAATGAGCCAAAATACAAAGATAATTGTGTATTTTTTGTTTTTGTGTTTTTAATTTCTGAAACTCTGAATTATAGGCAGATCAACTCACATATGATCTGTGCCAAATTTGGTTAGTCTGAAAGAGGTATGCATTACGCATCAGTTGGCGTGTTTGCATTCTAGCTTTTGCTTTTTACCTAGGATATTACAGGTCTTATCCCGCTATTGATGGAAACTGCAGAAAGTATTTATGATAATGAGAAACTAGTGACTTTTTCAGGTCTTGAATGTGCTTTGATAATTTGATCTGCTCAAAACGTTTACCAGAAAGAAAGGAAAACAGAATTTTAGGGAAGCAGTCATGAAGTATTTAAAAAAAAACCATGAAACAACACTAATGCTGGTAGCTATACATTTCATTGTTCAGTTCATGCTTAACCTGTGTCTTTGTTCATACCAGTACTACCTTTTATTCATCTTGACAATTTTCCTCCTCTATCTCCCCTTCCCTTCTCTTTTCTGCTCTAATTCTGGTAACCCCACCCCATCCTTGATTTCTATGGATAAAATAGAAGAGCACAATTATTTCCTGCTGAAGCACAGAGATATTATGTTAAAATCCATGTCCCAAATCCCATTGCCTTCAAGTTGACTCCAACTCATCAGTGACTTTAAAGGACAGAGAACAACTACACCATGAAATTCCCGGGACTGCAAATCTTTAGAGAAGCAGTATGCCACATCACTCTCCTGCAGAGGAGCTGGTGTGCTGAACTGCTGATATTTTGAATTATAGACAAGTGGTTTAACCCTTGTGCCACTCAGGATCATTCTATAAAGTGGACATATAGCCATGAACTCTCCAAGTAGTCAAGTACTATGCATATTTGCATCAGGCACTTATACAGAATTTAATATTGTGTGGTATTGGGGTATGCTTTCAATTGACTTATGCTTCCCTTTTCATAATGTACTACAAATGCATTAAGTACTATTTTAAAAGAGTGCAGAATAAAATATTCAACTATGTGGTATGGCATCTCAGTGTAATAAAAGTTTGGAAAAAGAAATCAGTGGAATCTGGAATGATTGTAGAAGCAAGGATAAGAATGGAAATTGGGTTTGGGATTGATTTAGGAGAGAGGGATGGACTTTTGAGATAAGGAAAACCAGATAGTAATGAAGCAGAGGTTGTATCTTGTGAGTGAAATAATTCAGATCTAATGCATTTTAATATGTGCATTAAAATTCCAGTGATGCCTGCACCTACTCAGTTGAGGACCATTTACAGAGAAGCATAGGAATCTATCCTATCCTGGTGGCCCCGTGCCAGTGGATATAATTGGAGGACTCTCTCACACTCCTACTCTTGCTGATACTTCCTACCACCTAGAAACTAAATGAATGCCATGTCATTAACAGGAATAAGTCCTCATTTGGAGACATTTTGATGAATTGAATAATGTTGGCTCATTTTCAAAAAGGGGTCTTTCAAAGTCAGCACATTCTCTGACACCCTTCTCCCCCTTCTGTGCATGAACCCCACTGATTCCTTAGGAAGATGCACTGGTTGTCATGGTAAAAGCTACGCTAATTGGCTTCCTCTAGTTGATGCTCTGTCAAGCTCACTACCCCACCGAGGATTTGGAAGAGAGCACTTAACTTTTTTGTTTCTCAAAGAACATGTTTCTCAGCAAGTCAGCTACCTCAGTGGAAAATGGAAGGTATTTGAAATGTCCGACACGTTATCCAAATATTGTGCCCTTTCTGAGGCCGAACGTGCGCAGTTACACTTTCATTTGGTGTCTTCTTTCCTCAGAGAGCACTGATGGAAACCCAGTTGGAGATTTTTAACTGTGTTAAGTGGATTTGGGGCATTTGTAATGAATGAGAGCATGTGGGTAGAACATTAATCTGAAAAGGGGGACTTGAGTCCATTGGAGGGTTGGTTAAAGCAAACTGTGAAGTCATTTGCTTTTTTTTTTTGGTGAAGTCATTTGTCCTGGCATCAGCGTTGTTAAAAGGAAAGAGGGAATGAACATAGGCAGACAAGTAAACTTATTTCATCCAGATGTTGTGATCGCAAATTCTCTTCCAATGCTTCAAATACAAGCATAGTTATCTGGGCTTCATTTTTGCCAGGGTAATCTTCTCTACTTGTGAACTTATAGGCAGACATCAGTGATAATTTTCATGGTTCTGAATCACTTGAAGCCATGTCTTTCAATACATGTACAAACTGGCATTAATTTGTGTATTAAGCTCACTTATTGGAAATTGGAATAGATGCTTCGATATTCTTTATATGACATCAATTAAACAAGTGCCCTCATCAATGTATTAGTTTAGTTTTGTCCTTGATCATCTTGGTAATCCACTGCCATCGAGTTGATTCTGATTCAGAGTAGCCACATCTAGAGTTTGTGAGATTATCAAGTCATTTTGTTTGTTTGTTTCTTTTGGGGGCATCACTGCCCTCTGGTGGGAGTGGGAGGCCCAACCTAGCTTCTGGAGAGCTGCTACTTCCTTTGAACCGCCAAGCCAGTGGGCCGCAGTCCCACGCTCAACCACTATGCCACCGGGGCTCAGTCCGATGATCAAATCTTTTGGGGAGCAGACAACCTCATATTTCTCTTATGGAGTGGGTTATGGGTTGAACAAGCAACAGAGTGCCTCACTCGCAGCATCACCAGGACTCCTTGACTTTCTTGGGAGCAGGGACTACATGGACAATCCTAAGCACACTGTGTGGTTCATAAAGGATGGGGTTGGTAAGGCTTTGGAGGAGCACCGGACTAAGCTGACTAACACCACTGTGGTGGGGCAGTCTGTCTACTTACATCTCCTGGAAGAGTGTTGGAGCTCGTGCAAACTTACCAGAAGGCCCTTTACTCTATCTCTTTAAATCCATTTTTAGCAGCTATTATTTTTCTCTACATCTCAGTGTGAGTGGGTGGGAGAAAAAGTTCCACACCTGTAGCCTGGCCACATGAGGGAAGAAGGAGTGAAAACTCTAGGAATGACAAGTGACCTTTGCGGTTTGCAGACAACTTGTCTTTTGAGCAATTTTGCCTCAGGCTAGTGCTGGGGATAATAATGATAATCATCAACATCAGGAAGTAGTGCCCAATTAAGTACCTAATTGGGAAATGATGTTGTACTTAGCTTAGAGGACTTCATAGACCTCGTCAGTTTCCGCATTGAGTCTAAGTCAAACACACTGCTATAGAGTCTGGGGTGGTGAATGGAAGTTTTAAGTCAGCTAGTTTGCAATGTGTGCATCGTATTCTGGTTAGAGATTCACTCATTGAGAGGTTTTTATAGGGGAATGGGATTTAAAATATGAAGAGGAAAGGAACCTGAGTATTGGTTTTGCTTTCCTCCTTCTCAAAAATTTAAAACTGTTTAAGCTCTTTCCTGCTTGAGGAAGTAATGTCACCAAATCTTCAGTCATGAGTGAAGCCCTTGCGAGCTCTTAGGAATTTTATTCAGAGGTCACTATGACACTCTGAGAAATGGAGATGGAGAAGAGGAAGTTTCAGTGGGGATTGATGCCAAACTTGCCCAGGAATATGACTTTGGATTCCTTATACTCTAAAACAGCATAAATATATAATAATATTTATTATATTTTCATTGGGTGCCAAGTGCTAAGCGTACTACATCAGTCACCTCAAGTAGTCAGTCGTCACAACAATTGTTATACCGCTGGGTTAATGGAGCCACAGAGAGTGGAAAGAAGTTGCTCAGAATGACACAAAGCTACCATCTCCCATACTAAATTTCTACTGTTTATCTGTTAATTTCATTTTTAGTCTGTTGTTGTCTGCAAAGAGTAAATGTCATTAGTTCAATTAATGGAACTTCTGCTAACTGAATTTTTACTACATTATAGGGGGCTGGCAGATAACTCAGTTCAGGGACCCTCAATCACTTAAGATTTAGGAAGATAATGTGTAAATATCCAACACACTTGATGCATCAAAGTGTAAATCTAAGTTAGTGGGAAAAATTCAAAAGGTCTTGGAACTCTGTTGGATTCAAGCTGTTCTTAGAAATGCACTGCTGTTGCATCTCTACCTTTCCAACAGCCCACCAGCTCTCCAGCCACAATGGTTTGTTTACATAGGGGTTCTTTATCTTAAAAGAAAAAAAAGTAACTTTGCAGCTCATAGGGTGGAAGTGAAGCCTGCTTATATGCTAGTTCCTACAGTTTGGCTTTGCACGTTTCCATAGAAACATAACTGTCATTTGAACTAAAAATTCTTAGATTTGTTTTCCTTTAGATGCTGTTTGAAACTTGTGCTAACTTTATGAAAATTGAAGGAAAAATTCCTGACTTTTCCTGTTACTGGGCAATTAGCATGTGCTCAGAGGAGATTTTCGTGTCATATTTTCATAGAAGTGAAGCAGAGATGTTAGTGGGTATAACTAGGAATCTCCTTTTGGACCACCTGGTCTTTCTGGTGAACTCAGCCATCTTGCCTCAGACTTGGGGTCATTTGGAGACAACAGAGTGATAAAAATATGGACATTCGAGTCAAAGAGACCTGGGTTTGACTTTTGGTTCTACCATGCATGTACAGTTTATGTGAGCATGAAATAGGAATATAATTTCTCTGATTCCCAGATTCTCACAGGAAAAAAAGAAAATTCTATATTTGCTTAAAGGAATATTGTCAACACTAAATGCTCACAGGCTTTGCATAGTGCCTGAAACATGATCAGTCCTCAAGAAATGATAGCATTGTAGTTATTGGCCTTTATCTACTTCTCGTTTATTGATTTCATAACATATTCCTTGACACTTTTGAGTTACTTGGCAAAGCCAGGTCCTATTTCTTTTTGTTGTCTTCTCAGGTCAGCTAGGTTGTAATCACAGCCTCTTGACAAGCATAGTGCTGAACACCTACGAGCTACTAATTAAATGCTTGTGGGAGTAAAGTCTTATGCAGAGATTCTTTGAAGAAGGCTTTTTTTTGTCTCCCAGGAGTCTAGGTAACCAGTTTCTTTCCTTTCTTTTGCAGCTTCATGAATAGTCTGTAAAGGCATATGCAGTGAACTCACTAGACTAGATCCTATCTATTCTAAGCACTGATGAAGATGGAAGAGTGTCATCCTGTGACTTACATCTATTCTGCTTCAAGTAAATCTATGCTTAAAGATCATTTTATTTAAGGAAAGCACTGAATCCAATTTGACCAGCCTCAAAGGTTAGCCCTTGAAGGCCCTTGGGGCCTCTTCTTGGGTGTGAGTCACCAATGGTTTTCTAGCTGGCCTGAGACTGGGACCAAGGCCAGTTTTACTTTGAGTATCCACTTGGTCACCCCTGGGAAGTGCTGTCAGCCATGCTGAAGATACTGCTAGGGGTCAAGTTTAGGTAGCAAAGGGGAAGAGAGAAGAGTAAGCAGGCAGGAAATGACAAAGACCAAGTTCTTGGTCTCTGGGCTTACTGAGACAGTTTTTAATTATGTTCTCTACCTCTAACACTGCCTCTTTCCAAGCCATATCCTACACAACCACCATTGACCTTTCCAAATATAAATCTGATGGGCTCATTCCCCTTCTTAAAACCACCCAATGCTCCTATTGACTTAAGCAGGCAGCTCAGCTCACTGGCATGATGTTCACCACCCTGCCTGATCTCTGTCTCTCTGTCTCTCTCTCTCACCTGCCTCTGCCTTCTCCCTTCTTTCTGACACATACTTGACACTGTAGGAATATGGAATGGCATACTGGTCTTTTTACTCCTGCTCCTTCAGTATATACTTTGATATACAAAGCATCATCTCATATCCTTTATATATAATCACTGTGAAAGGACACAGTTCTTACCTCTCTTTGCTAATTCCTATTTATCTTTCAAGATAGAGCACAGATACCTCATTTTTGCGCCTTCCCTAGCCCCTTCAGATAGGGCTGTGTTTCTCTTGAAATTTTCATGGTATCATGTAATTTACCTTGGGGTATACACAGATTATCTATTTATAGACCTCTCTTCTCCATTAGACTGAGAGTTTCTTGGTGAAGCTGGTTGAAATGTTTCTTAACAACTGCTTGTCAGGAATAGCCTTGGTTGGACTTCATTCCTGTTCAGCAGATTCCGAGTCTGTCACCGACTTACATAATTGTGACAAGTTGTGTTTCCAGTTAATCATCATTAAACTTGTCTTCAGAAAGCATTAATGCTTTATATGGGGTCCTTAGTGCCTTACTTTCTGGAAATGATGGCATTCCAAGCACTGAGAGGGGTTGATGTAGCTTCTACCTACATGGTTGAGGCCTGTCGTCCATTACGCCCGTGCTTTGAGTCAACCCTGGAGTGAGTATTCATGGAATATTATGTAATAGTCAGTTCCTTAAAGGAAAGGAAAAGGGGGCCTTTTGATTCAGTGGGTCTTACTAGAATGTGAGCTCCCATGAAGCGATGCATGGCCTGCTTCCCATTGCTGTTGAACTTTCCCTGAAGGAGATGTGCTATGGGAGGGGCTGGGGGGAGAGGTGTTGGCGCTGATCCTACTGGGGACTAGGGAGTTCTCCTTTTGCTGTCGGCCTAAACCAGAGTAGAGGGAGATAGTTGCACCTGCTTCAATCGAGACTGGTTGTGGTTGTTGCTGCTTGGTGCCATCAAGGCAGGTCTGACTGATAGTGTCTCTGCATACAGCAGAAACGAACACTGCCATATCCTGTACCATTCTCGCAACTATTCTTAAGTTTAAGGCCCTTGATGCACCCAGTCACTGGGTTCTCAAATTCCTGAACACTGCCTTAATGATAAATGTAAGGCTTAAATATGAGCTAGTGCAAAGGGAGCGAAGGACAGACAGAGGGCAGCTTGTGCCATCAAAGCTGGCTGTTCTTATACCACTATTATTCCAAATTAGTTTTTTCATTGAAAAAGGAAAAGAAATGGAAGGTGTAGTATCAGTATAGTCTCCAGAGGAAAATGTGTTTTAAGTAGCAAGGCACCATCTATTCTTATTGAAGCCATACCAGTTCCGTGAATAGAAAAGGTTTTCTGAGACCATCTATCAGTTGTTAGGGTTGCCTCCATTTAACCTCTTCTGATTTTTTCTCTTCTTTTTTTTTTTCCAAAATACATCTAGCAAGTTTCTGCATCTCATGGTATCGGATAAAACATGGTGCTTACTTTCAAAGGGCTCCACTTTAATAGTTGAGGCAAGAGATAGATACTTGTCATCTATAAAGCCAGCAGAATTTTCCATGTGCTCTGAAGGAGGTGCCTGATGCAGTGGCAGTAACAATGCGAGGGAGATTTTGTTTTCTTAATTGTGGTGAACATTTACACAACATCACATACTCCATCTCACCAATTCCTATAGATGTAATACAGTGAGATTGATTATGTTCTTCAAGTTGTACAACCATTCTTGCTATCCTTTTCCAAATCTTTCCATCACCAGTACTGTATGTCCAACGCCTCTGAAGCAAAACTCTTAGAGGGAGATAACTTTTGATTAGGGATTCAAGAAAATTTCATGGAAGCATCAAAGGTGGGGAAGGGTAAGGCACTCACTGTGGCCATTCTGGGTACAGGGAGTGACATGCCCAAAGCCAGCTCAGAGTGCAGGAGAATTCTGGACAGTGGGGAAGAGTCTGGTATGATTGGATTAGAAAAGTTGAACCCATGACTGTTGAGATGAGTCTGAACTTCTCATAGGGGTTCCAAGGCCATAAAACATTATGTCAGTGGACTTCCACATCTCATGGATTTGAACGGTCATTAACATTAACCTCTGTGACACTCTGGCTCCCTTGATAGGCATATAGGGTATGGGGTGACAGTCAATATGGTTTACAGATCATTTTGGAGTTGAATGTTGGATGAAAAAGTAGTCTGATTTGTTCAATTCAATAGAGTAGACATAGATGTGTGTTTGGAGGGTTCTGGAATCATCTCAAACTATGCGCAAAGCTGTGCTTTGCCCATTGCCCTTCTGACGCATAGGGGACTTAGGTAGGGTTTTCAAGATTGTTAATCTTAATGGGAATAGACAGTCTCCTTGTTCTCCTTCAGAGTGGCTGGCGGGTCTGTATGTTAGCACCCCCACACTTAACAAAACTTGTGTTCTTAGGAGGGTATTTGGCTGACCTGAGCAGTGTGAGGTAAGTGTTGAGCTATTTTATAGCTCAAGGGAGGTGGAAAGGAACCAGGGGCCTTTCTTTACTAGTCAAAACGTGATGCCTTGGGTTTTGCAGCTTTAAAACTATTGTTAATTTTTCTTTAATTACCTGCTGCTAACAGCTTGATAACCCTGAAATCACTGCTCTCCATCCAAGACACCTAGTCTGGCTGGGATAGGAGAGTGTATTTTTTTCCTGCCAGACTTAGAACCTAATGTTAACTTTGTAGGTTTGAAAAATGGACCAACTCTTCGATCTTAACTTGATGTTTGTTCCTCTTTATTTTGTATGCATTATGTATGTGTGTCGGGGGAAGGGGGTTGATGGATTTTTGACAGTTTTTCTGATTTCATTTTTGCTGTACCCATGGAATAAAACAGCTGGAGGTTGGGGGTGGTGATGAGGGGGATGTTGAATCACATCTGAAGTATGTATATTTTTATTCTTCCCATTCTCTCTGGTTCAGGACTACCAAGAGGCTTATTTCCCAGGGTAGAGTTTTGGTGATAGAAGCACCAGTGTTTCTCCAAGTGTGACCCTCTGGGATCATCAGTCACAAAGGTATGTAGGGATGGTTCTGGCTAGAAGTTCAGGCCTGGGGTCTTGCCTTTCTTGGGTTGACTCAGAATTCAGCTCTGTGTCTTTTTTTAAGCCTTCACCCGAAAGCACTCTATGTTTCAGCATCACTCAAATAAGAAAAGATCAGAAACCAGTAAATGATATTTCGATGTTTTTAAAAGTGAAATCCTATCATGTGATCATCTATCATGATTACAAGGTGATTAAAAGGGACTTTGAAAAAGTCTTAAAAACTGGACCTTTTGTTTTTGTCACATTTGGAGTTAAAAAAAAGAGTTAGTGGTGGTGGAAGGTGCTTCCATTTTAGAATGGCCCCCCTCTCTTCCTTCTCTATAAAATAAGAAAGTCCAGTCAGCATGCTCCTTTGAAGCAAGAATGGCGACACCTTGTGTCATGCACTTTACACATGGACCAGTCTCTGGAGAAGGACAGCAGGCCTCGTAAAGTCAGCAGAAAAGAAGGCTGTGAATGCAGTAGATTAGCACAGTGACTACAAGAATGGATTCAAACACAGTAGCGACTGGGAAGCCAGAGCACGGCCTGGTCGTGTTTCAGTCAATGACAAATGTAAATTGAACTCATTTGTCAAGACTCCAGCCAAGGAAGGTTTGCTTGGTTTTCAAAGGTGTCTTTAGTCTTGGGTTGTTGTTTTCTTTTGCCATGGAGCTTTGGGCAGGAGTGTGTGTGTGTGTGTGTGTGTGTGTGTGTGTGTGTTGGGGGGGGTGGGATTCATGGGAGGACTCTTGTGCCATCAGTTTGTTTCTTCAATTCAATTGAACTGCTTTATGCTGTTGATGGTGATGCCTCAACTAGTCTCTAAGTTCCGTGAGGCCAATGCCTGTATCTCCTTCTCCTCTCCCAGTAAAATCAGGAGAAAGAGCACTGGGGTTGGGAAGGGCAAAGGGACAAGTGAGTTGGAAGCATGCTGATCTTCACTGAAGCAGGCAGGTATGTAAAACTGAAGGGCACAAAGGTGTTGGTTTGGGTTTTTTTATGTGTATGCGCACGCATGTTTCTCTTAACAGTTTCTAGAGAATTGCAGTAGGTTTAAAAATCTTAAAAAAATTAAAAAAAAATTTATTTATGAGAAACAAACCCATTTCCACCAGTGATTTTGCATTTCAAGACCTTTCAATTGCCGTCATGACTCAGGCTTGCTTTATTTCTGGCAGTGTGTCGTCTTCTAGGTTGGGAGTGAAGAGACTGAAAGACGATTTTGAAACGTCTTTGCTCCTTCATAATTGTCCCTTTTAAGTGCTGAGGAACAGTGGTATGCACAGTCACTGATGACATCACTCCCGTTACTGGCCCTGTCGTAGGGATCTGCTTTGTTCTCTTGGGATTTCATAAATGACCCTGTTTTGTTTCACTTGTCAAAATGCATTTTATCCACCCCTCTTCCCCCTCTTCTTTCCCTTGAAGCTATAGCTTCCCTGATGATAGAGTGGGGAGTGGGGGTGGGGGGCTGGGGATGGGAATTGATGCCTGCCTGGGCCTTTGATGTACTCGCAGCAACATTATTTATATATTTTTTGTTCTGCCACTGAAAATGCCTCAGCCCACACATAACTAGTTCTCATTCTCTTCCTGTTCCCCCACCCACTGCATCCTCCCGCCCCTCCGAGGCCTGCCTCCCCGCTGCTTCTCGGCAGCCCTTTTCTTTCACAGTTCCAGAATCATTCCATTCATCACTGTCACAGGCCCTGTCGATGGGAAACGCTTCCATCTTATCTGTGGCCACCAGTAAAGGAGTTTGCATTTAATATTTTACAGAGTTTTCTTTGTCTCTGACGTTCCTCCACCCACGGATACTTGCATCTATATGGCTAGCTGTCACATTTTTCTCTGCCAGTTGGTTGGCAGGAACCAATCTTTTCCAGAAAGT
The DNA here is from genome assembly GCA_004026705.1 of Nesogale talazaci. Taxonomy (NCBI): domain Eukaryota; kingdom Metazoa; phylum Chordata; class Mammalia; order Afrosoricida; family Tenrecidae; genus Nesogale; species Nesogale talazaci. Next base: position 319,881 of record PVJH01000268.1, read on the forward strand.
GCATGAGGATCCTCCTGTCACTCAGGAAATCTGTCTAATCTTCATCTTTGACACTGGTTACAAGTGCTCACTTTCATCTGGGAGTGAGAATGACCGACTTAAGAAGAAGAGGAGCAATTTGGGAACTTGGCAGAGGAGGCTGATGCTGTGAATGATTGGACCGGACACTGGGAAATTTTCGATTTGTGTCCCTGCCCTGGACTGACCTGCTGCCAGTTTGAAGTGAATGACTGACAGACTGTGTGTTTCTGTGTCCCACAGGGGTGGTGTTTGCTTCTAAATGGGGGGACAGAAAAAGTGAAAGGTACTCTCTTTTGAAAATACAGTGAGCACCAATAAAATATTTATTGCTTACTGAATGCTGTGCACTATTAGGTGTTTTCCACAAATAAACTCTGCTCCTCAAGAAGACGTGGTAGCTTCAGTCTCAGAGGTAGATTGTCAGTGTGCTATTTAAGACCACACAGCTTATTAGAGATGGAACAAGGATTGGATCATCAATCTGACATGTGGGTTCATATGGCTAGGAAGACTTAGTTTCAGGGTGTCAGAGTGGTACTCTGCACCCGCTCTTGTCTTCATCTCCTTCAAGAGATCCACTAAATGGCGCTGATGCATGATAAGGAATTCCTAGGTTTGGATCTCCACTCATCGTTGACCGGTTATATAACTGTGGGCAAATGATTTAACCTTTTGTGTCTATTATCAGGAGCCCAGGCAGTGCAGGAATAAATGTGAGGTTGCTATCAAAAAGGTTGATAGTTTGAACCTCGCAACAGAGTCAAAGGAAAACTTGCAGCATCCTGCCTCCAGAAAGAGAAGTCTTAGAAACCTACATGGCAGTTGGTCACTGCCCTACAGGGGCACTGCGGGTGTGAATTGATGTGGAAACAACAGATGTGTGTGTGTGTACCTATTATCCATTTTTAAACTGATAAGGGATGAAAACAGGCTTGATGTGACATGTGGTGACTTGGTACACATTAAATACTTTTAATCATATATAGTGAACCCAAACTCATTACTATAGCATTCTTTTCTCACAATGCTTCTCCTCAATTCTTTTTGGCTGGCTGGTTGGTTATACATGATCCTGATGTATATATTTATTTTGTCATTTCCCCCTAAAACAAAAAATAAACACACAATCCAAAAACAAAACCCTGTTCTATTTCTTCCTTTCAGTAGGCTCTGCACCTTCCAAGAGAAATGAACTCCTTCTGCATAATGTGCTTTCAACCAGTGTTTCCAATGATACCATTTTCTGAACCCCAAAGGGTAAAATAATTTATTGTGAATTCTGTGTCGAAGAGAAAAAATTGTGGTAAGGTGTGGTGTAGTTAATATCAAATAGAGTAGGAATATTTTATCTCTTTTCTATAGCAATTTAACTTCCTAGTAAGATTTTGTTAGCACTATAGTGATAGCAGAGATATGCTTGCATAGTTCTTACTATGTGCCAGCCCTTCTGCTCCATGTTTCTTATCATCTCATTTTGTTCTTACATTCCACCATCAGGTAGATGCTAGATCGTCATTTTTTTTGAAGGAATGGCTCTTTATTTCAAAAGATATTTGCCAATTTTTAGTATTACACAATCATACCCTTGGTTTCTTTTTCTCCAAGTCAGGCCTCCCAAGAAGACCATTTCTAAAAAGAATCCATGTTAAGCCATCATGCTGCAGAGTGCACGCCTAACTGACTCCACAGAAATCTCAGCAAAAGAGGGAACTAGGTGAGGACAGAACCTTTCCAAGATCTGCACACTGCCAGTCTACAGACTAGAAAGCGAGCTCACAGCCACATGGGTAGCCTGTGTACCCCAGTGCCCCACAGGCAAAGTTTGAAAATAGGTTCAAATTTCAAATAAGATTTCTATATAAAGTACTCATTGATTTCTCTAGCACTGACCACCATGAGGCAGTTTGAGATGGCACTTTTAGTGACAGAAGCTTCATACCCAGACGAGGGTGATGAGATGCGTTTCATAGGACTGCGTCAGTGGGACACTACATAATTGTCCTTTTGAATTGTAAAGATGAGGCAGAAGGGCAAATAAGTGGTTACCTTTGCATCGGATCCATTCTGTGAGTACTTGGAAAGGTAGTAGAGAAAGGATGATTCCAGACAGGTCTCCTCATACTAATAAATCAATAAATACAATCAACCTCACCCTGCTCCAAGATACTCTAAAACTTAAAAACCTGAATAGCACTTAAATATGTAAACCTTTTGGGGGCCTAGCTGCTCCTGGAGTTGCCTTTGTGCTTCGACTGATGCTTTTAGAGTCCCCATGGTGGAGTTGTACCCTTGGGGATGTCCAGCTATCACTCAGTAAAGCAAGCAGATACTTCAGATCTACCTCTTTTGCAGTGTGCTGAGCTTCCTTGAGTTGGCTTTCCTGGAGCTCCATCTTTCCTTTATCTTTTAAGGCATAGTTTTCATTAGTGGTCTTGCTTCTCTCACGTCCATTTCCTCAGCCTCCTCTGGCTTTTACAGAGCTGTGGCCAGGCACTCCTTTTCAATCAGCTGTATCTAAGGGTTCAAGGAAGGTACTGAAACTGAAGCTCTGGCCTCGGCCCCAGTCCCAGCCCCAGCACTAGCCCCAGCACCAGCCCCAGCCTCAGCCCCAGCCTCAGCCCCAGCCTCAGCCACAGCCACAGCCACAGCCACAGTCACAACCACAACCTCAGCCCCAGCCTCAGTCCCAGCCTTAGTCACATCCCTGCCCCTGCCCTAGCCCCAGCCTCAACCTCAGCCCTAGTACCTATCCCAGCCCAAACCCCAGCCACAACCTCAGTCCCAGCCCTAACCCTTAGCTGTACCCCAGCAGCAGCCTAGGCCCAGGCCCAGGCCCAGGCCCAGGCCCAGGCCCAGTCTCAGTCTGTTTCTGGGCTTGCCTTCTGCTGTACTTCTAGCTGGAGGCACTCTGTCTTCCCCTTGGTATCATCGGCTTGTTACTGCAGACCTTGGGTCTTGGGCTTTCACTTGCTCCGTGGTGGTGATCCCAGCCCTGTTGCCTACCCAGCTTTTGCTCAAGCTCCAGCCCTGACTCCTCCTTTGGGTGAAGCAGCCACACTCTGCTGATGGTCTCCCTATCTATCTATCTATCTATCTATCTATCTATCTATCTATCTATCATCTATCATCTATCTATCTATCTATGTCTCCAAACTAAGTAACTTTTTCAAAGCTACACAACAAGAACCAGGATTTGAAGGTAGCAGCCCTTGTAGCATTGTTGGTGAGGCATTCAGCTGCCAACTGCGAAGTCAGCAGTTCAAAGCTACTATCCTGGCAAGATAAGGCTGTCTGCTGTTAAAAATTTACAGTCTTGGGAACTCAATAGAAGGTAGTTGTTAGTTGGGGCACCTTAACGGCTGTAGTTTTAGTTTGGGCCTTTTATACTTTAATGCTATTATTATATCGCATCAGTTTGAAGAAAAGATGGTCCTGATTTTTCTTTTATTTAAGTTTGAAAATGACTGATTTTTTTCAGAATAGGTTTTAGGGTACCAAGGGGAAACTTGGTGGCATAGTGACTAATAATTTGTGCAGATAACCCCAAGGTTAGCAGTTTGAAACCATCAGCTGCTCCATGGGAGAAAGGTGAAAATGTCTACTCCCTTAAAGATGTAGTCTCAGAAACTCACCGAACAGTTCTCCTCTGACCTGTAGGGTTGCTATAGTCATAACTGAATCAGTGGCAGTGAGCTTTTTTTCTGGTGGTAGAAGATTGGGAAGATGTCAGAAAGCTCAGAGACTGCTGACTTCGTTATTTTAGTGTTCCAGTGGGTTTTCTTGTTTTGACATTTCCTTTACTCTTTAGTAACCAACTCTGGATTTTCATACACTACCCTGCCGCAAGGTGGTAGGAGAGAGTTAGAAGCCATGCGATTAATACTCTCTTCATTGACATAAGCAACTCAGATAATATCCAGTACTGTTTAGAATTCCTTACGAAGCAAAATGAACATGCCTGTTATATACACTCTAAAAAGCATATCCTACAAAAATAACGGTTGAATGAAGCAAGGTTGTTTTGCCTAGAGAAAGGAAACATAGAGTTTGCCTCTGTCTTAAAATATTTGAGCATAAAGTCGTCGTCATGAGAAAGTGGGACTAAGCTTGCTCTCTTGTGGACTGAAGGACTGCATTTTAGCAAATCTGGAAATGTTATCAAGAAAATAAAATGTTGGCTCATTATAAGGAAGAATTTTCATAAGGCACTCTTATTTAATGAAGCAATCTGATTATGATATTTGGCAAGGAGTACAATAGACTTACTTTCTCAGAGATGGCTATCATAACAGGCTTCATAAATATCTTTCTTGGCCTGTTATTAGCTGAGTTTTTTTTTTTTTTTGGCATCACTGCTCTCCGGTGGTGGGAGTAGGAGGCCCAGCCCCACTGCTGGAATTGAACCTCCGTCCCAGTGGGCCGCAGTCCCAGCTGAGTTCTTTCCAATCTTCAAAGCTTTGTTGTAGAAGAAAGCCATCTCTTTGGAACATACACCATTTATTAAGTACTTATTATGAGGTGTCCGGTCTGTCTGGATTGTCTTTGGGTTCCTGCTCCTCAGAGTGGCTCTTGCTGGCTATTATTGACTGTTTGGGGCAGTTGATATCTCAGGGCTCTCTTTTCAGATGGCCAGGTTCTTTCTATTCTTTGCCTTTGGAGTTAACCGAAAAGACCCATGAGACTTCTTAAAACACTGAAATCCCCTATCTTATCTCTCGCACCCCTAACCAGGAGAAGGGAGAACATATACCTTATTCTCCAGAGTAAGTGGCTGAGTTCTCTAAGATTGCAGTACTTTTCATCAGCAGTGATTTTAAAATGAGTCTGGAGTGAGTTAGGGGATGGGAGCAAATAGATGGATGTAGATTGATTGAAAGTGAACAAAAATGGGATAAAATTGGAACTTCTTATGAATCCCAGGTTGGATTTTGGTGGATCCCACAGTCATGTGTAGGTGTTTTCCTGATTGGATCATCAGACTTAGGAAAATAGGTATATTTTAAATCAATATCTGGGGATGCACAAGCCAAAACAAACAAAAAACAAAAGAAATCCAATGCCATGAAGTCAATCCTGACTCCTAAGTTTTCTGAGGCTTTCAGTCTTTCAGGAACGGTCGATCTCAACATTTTCCCAAGTGTTCGCTGGTGGGGTTGGGTCCAATGTTTACCTGACAGTGCAAGCAAAGCTCTTTGGGGGAAGCATAGTTTTATTAGAGAATTCCTGTTTCTATGAGAACAAACTCTAATAAGATCTCAGTTATATTCTTCAAGATGATCCTGAGAACAGTTTTAGGTCTCAAGATGCTATTACTTCTGTTATCACCTTGATAGTATCACAGGATTCCCTCAATTGATAAATCATCAAATTTCTGTTTTTTATGACAGATAGAAGAACACTTTGATGAAAAGTTTGGGAGGAGATGGTATCATATGTCTCACATTGGAAGCTAGTGGGTTTTAATCAGTCTCAAAAATCACTCTTGGAAACATGCATCTATTTACTGCAAATTCTATTTCATGAACAACCGCTCTCACAAGCTGCTCTCAGTTTTCTGTGATCTATTTTTCTCTTATCTCATAAGTATGGCTAAATATGATGTCCCTCTAGACTCACATGAGAAAAAAGAGCTTATGTGTTATCATTTTCCCCTGGATAAATATACTAATGAAGTGTGGATAATGAAAAGAAATTAATTTCTCCAAGCAGACTCCATTTTCCCTAGGTTTGACCCTAATCATAACCCTTTACTCAAAGCTGGTAAGCAGCTGTCTGCATTTTCCAATTTGCAGTTCACAGCTTTCGTTTTCTTGCCTGCCCTCCAGCCTTGGAGTTGAAGGGAGCTAAGTGCAGGTCAGGGGAGATGAAGCCTGGAGCCCAACTAATAACAGATAGGCTCATCTTCTTTTGAATGCGTGAGAAATAACGGAAGGTTCCAAAGAGGGCTTCATGGAAGGTGAAATGGTTGTATTTTAATCACTGGCTGCAAGCGGAGGATTGGAAAATAGGGGCGGTATGGAATAGTTAGAACAACTCTTGGAAGTTGTATTTCATTTTTTGCAGGAGTCACTGGTGAGGACCCAGCCGCTTCTGAACGACGTCCGCTCGTTTGGTGTGCTTGTGATAAGGAACCCTCTATTAACCTGAATGCTGGAGTGTGGGAAAAAGGAAAGCTTGGAAGGCTCTGATGAGTTGGATTTTTCATGATATATTATACATTATCCCCTCCCTTTTTTGTTGGGTTAGGTGATTTTTAACACATTCGAGAAAGAAGAGTTACCATTTATTTGTCTCCACTGAGCCAATGCTTGCCTGATCGCTCCCCGGGGAGGAAACTAGTGCCATTGAGTTACTGTATATATTTACTCTATCTAGGGTTGCTGATACTGGACCTCTGTGGGAGAAACATAGCCTCATCTTTCATCTTTGGATCAATTAGTGTGTTGGAATCACTGGTGTGGTGATTAGCAGTCCACTGCTTACCCCATATCACCACAGAGCTAGAGTCACTTGGGTCTCAGCCAAAAAGCATTAGCTCTTGCCCCATCCGCTATACTACTTGAGGATTGTGATAAGTCTTCGGGGCTCCCCTTTGGTGTCAGGAATCAGTTGAGTATAAGGTTACTACTGTGTATCATGAAATCCTCTAAGGGAACCCTCAAATCATCATAGTGACAGGATATAACTGCCCCTGTGAGTTCCCATGGCTGTCACTTTTTATGGATTAGAAACTTTTTCCTGGGTTAGGCTTAGGAAAACAGTAATAAAAAAGAAAAAAATTAGAAAACCTTATCTTACTCCCTGGGAGCAAGTAGCGATTTTGAACGGCTGACCTTGAAGTTAGCCACCCAATTTATAATCCCTTACACAACCAGGGCTCCTTAAAGCTCAGACTGGGGAGAACTGCCCCTCTTGGGTTGAAGAGATTAAAAAAAATTATGGGAGTAGACAGCCTTCCCTTTCTCTCATGGAGTGTCTGGTGGGATGAAACCACTGATCATGAGGCTATTGGTTCAGTGGGTAGCCCACTAGGCAGCCAGGATTCCACGAGATGATTCAGTGGTTGAGAAGGGAGCCCTGGTGGCACAGTGGGGTACTCCTGGTACTGCTATTCTCCACGACCATAACTTTGGACAGACCAGCTGCTCCAAGAGACAAAGATGAGGCTATCCATTCCTATAATGATTTATAGCCTCAGGAAGCTAGCAGGCAGTTCTCACGGGCAGCGTGAGTGTTTTAATAGGATGTGGTCCTCGAAGAGTGTGGATGTCTGCTGCCTAAGAGACAAAGCAGTCAAGATTGTGGTGGTGGTGGACATTATAATCGAATAAGATATACACAGTACTCTAACACGGTAGAGTTTACCAAAGAATAGTGTAAGCCATTGACTGTGCTCAATAGACAAAAGCAAAAACCCACACAAGTAGGCCGGGGATTCTTTATAGGCTTTAAAGGCAAGTTGTGTTTTCCAAAGGTTCACCCAGGACATAGGGAGCAGCACTATTTCAGGGATGTTTTGAACAGAACTGAAAGTGATACACAGTATATGGACCTGTTCCTGCAAATGACCATGAGCAGACTGAGTCTCCTCAGTGTGACTTTTATTTATTTTTGATTTTTTGCACACGAAGTGGTGCCTCTTAATTTCCGATACATTTTGGTTGACAAAGTAGAAATGATCTCCCAAGGTGAACTACTGAATATCAATCTTTTGTCAATTGAATTCATGCTAGTTTGTGCTGCAGAAACTATCATAAAAATCTTGTGATCAATCCCTTTCATAGTAAAGTAACTAAACTCCAAGTTTGTTTTCCTAAGTTTGTGTTTTTGCCTTCAGCAGCTTAAGGAGGGACAGATCAACAAACACAAACTCTGGGTAGTTTCCCACTTATTGTTGGAATGGGGTTTGCACTTCAGTTCAAACTCGATCACGAATGCCAAAGGGTTATCAGGAAAAAAGAGCTGGGAGTGGGGAGGACTCATATTTTCTCAGCAGTACAGCTGGTCTGGTTTCCCCTAAATGAGAAATGGCAGGTGAAGTAACTTTTGGTGTGTTCTGGTTTTCTGAGAAATACCATTGGGATTCTGATTGTAATTCAATTAGGTCAGGCCCCTGAAGCATTTTGTGTTTAAAAATACAGTGCAGAGTGTCTGAGTAAGATGTGGTGGATGAAGGAGTGCATAAGACCTGGTTTAGAGGGGGAATTCCCAGGCGGAATCCTTAATAAAACTGCAGAAAGTCACCCACTGCTTTGCAAGGATTGTGCATTTTGGTGGCTACAGTTGGTATGTGGGCCAAATACACACCCTGAGTTAACCATGATTATCATTGTACAGGAATTCAGGTGTTCATTATTATGCCAAATCAAATATAAATTCACTGTGCTTTGAGTTGAGTTATCCCCCCTCCTTAAAATACAGATGTATCATACATCTTAACCTATGTGAATAAAGAAGACTGAAAATGGAAACAATGAAATTATGGTGTTGGTGAGGAACAGCGGAAGTCCTGTGGACTGCTGCCAGAGAGCAAGCAGATCTGCAGTGGAAGAAATATAGCCAGAGTACTTTGCACAGGCAAGGGTGGTGAGACTTCATCTCACACACTTTGGACATGTTGTCAGGAGAAGGACATCATGCTTTGTACATCTATTCGAGGGGCAGCAAAAGCAAGAGGAATACCCTCAACAAGGTGGATTGACATATGGCTCGATGGGCTGTAACGTAAGAACAAGTGGTGAGGCCCGCACAGGATCAGGCAGCTTTGTTCTGTGGTACATTGGGTTGCAGTGACTTGGAAGCCACGCCACCGCCTCGAACAACTGGATAGAATGATACACAGAGGAAAGTGTATAGCTAATAAATGGATCCGTATATAATACTCATCATTCAAGCAGTCTGAAGATAATATTCCCCATGGTGTCATGTCCTAAATTATTTAATAAAGCTTTACTAGCCATAGTCTTTGTAACTTCTATTAAATAACTCTTTCCGGATGCGTCTGGGTAGGAGCAGGTGGGGAAGGTACTGATTATATAATTCAGCTGTGGGTAATCGCGATCAGGGTCAATTGTCAAATAAACACTTGGAGCTCTAATGGACCAGAGAGAGTCCTGCCTCTAGCCACTGCTCAGAAGAGAATGTCCTGATCAGAGAACTGTTCACTGTACATTTCTGAGCTCTAATTGCAACCAATTAACATTCCTAACAAACCTCATGGTCACAGGGTCTGTGAATTCTGTGTGACCGTGGCAATGGATTTTTCATCCACCCTGTAGCTAAGCAGAGCTTGCCTTGGGAGAATGGATTGGTGTCCATATTAGCAAGAAGGATGGAGGCATGTATGACTCCTGCCTCATAGGAATCACCCTTTGTAGATGCTGATTCTCTCTTCTCTTTATGAAGACCAATGAGGTCAGACCTCACTTCCATGCCATTTCATTACACATGGCATTGCAATGGAAGAGGCAAATAATTATTATCTCAGTGGATAAACAGAACAGGACAAAATGTCATCCAGGGCCCTAGGGGTAGGTATCAAAATTATATTCTGGCCTGTGGGACACAAATGATAAAATGTGAGCATAGACTCATGTGTTTAGCAAGGAGAAAGCAATCAGTACATATCTTCATCAAAGCACAATAGAGATTGAGCATTCATCAAAGCAGTACACCCAGAAGGAAACAAGCGTGGATTGCCAGCATGCAGGCCAAGTATCTGCTACCAAGTCAGCAAACTGCAGCCTGTGGGATATGGCTTGTTTTTGTAAATAAAATGTTGTTGGACACAGACCCACTCATTTATGTGTGAGCATTACTCACATCTGCTTTCATACGACAATGGCAAGTGATTCACTGTAATCAAAGACCATATGGCTTGTAAAATCTAAAATATTGACTTGCTATTCCTCTCACATAGAAAGCTGCAGCAGATCCCTGCTGTTAGGCATTTAGTGCGACCTCCACCCCCCCAATTATGTGTGGTCAACCCTGACCTCTATACCTGTGGTGAGAATCCCAATGGGGTGTTGTTCTGTCAATGAGGCAACATTAGTGTGAGTCAAGCCTTGCACCAGACTCTTGAGCAGAACCCCATTGTCACCAAGTAGGTTTCAACTACCAGTGACCCCATGTAAGCAGAGATGGGGTAATCTGGATGCAGATGAAAATCCCAAGGAGCCAGACTGTAATCTATATAATGCAGCCACATTCTGTTATGTCATCACCGCCTCTCCCATTTAACGACATAGCCTGGGCTTCATGGCAATCATCCTACTTTGTTTAAGGAGTGATAATCTGATATCAGCTCTTTGGGGTTTTTAAATGGCACAGTTCAGCACTGTAGAGCCATTACCACACTCAATTTTACAACCCCTCACATCACTGCAACATTCAGCCCTGCACCCATGAGCAGGCATCCTCCATCTCCCCTAGCCTGCTACGTCTTATCTTTCCAGCTCTACATGGGTCTGATCTGGACTTGAGTAAGAATCAATTTGGGGGCAGTGAGTTTGTTGTGTTTTGTTGTTGTTGTTGTTGTTGGGGCACTTTTAAGGAAGGAATCGTACAATATGTGGTCATTTGTGACTGATTTCCTTTGTTGACGATGTTTCCAAGGGTGATGCAGGTTGTAGATCAGCACTCTCCTCCATATTCTGAGCATGTGTGATGGAGGGAGAAAGGGTACATGGTGTGGTCAGGTACTCTACTGCTAACCAAAACCCACCGTATGCCCCACGGGAGAAAGATAGGACAGTCTGCTTTTGCAAAGATTTCCAGCTTCCAAACCCCATGGTACAGTTCTGTGTGGACCTACTAGGTCTGAATTCACTGAAAGACCATGAGATTATTTCTTTACTTTTCCTGTGACTTAGATGTGTGTGTGTGTGTGTGTGGATGTGCGTGTGTGAACAGGAGCAGGTTGGGGTTCATATCCCACAAATTCTTGGTATCCTTCCTGAGTTTTAGTGGATTTTTATCAACATCTCATCCTTTGTCTTTTAGAACAACTTCCAATTAAAGTTTCCAATATGGTTTTCCTTATGTATGAATATCCATTCTTACTAGAAATAGTTAATTTGCTGTAGGATGAATCTACAGAACTCCTCATTGGCACAATACCTTGTTCAGCCTTCTTCACTGCCACATTTTGGTGGTTGGTAGGAACCTTTTTTATTTCCATAATAAGAATTGGCAGGGCTGAGCCCCAGTGGCGTAGTGGTTGTGCGCGGGACTGCGGCCCGCTGGGATGGAGGTTCAATTCAAGCTCACAGGAGCAAAGGCTGGACCTCCTACTCCCACCACCAGAGGGCAGTGATGCCTAAAACAGTAAAAAAAAAAAGCATTGGCAGATAAAATCACTCCCCGCCTGACCCCACCGAATTTCTAGGAAAAATGATAAGAATTCTGATTTTAATTTAAAAAAGTACAATATGATTTAAAACTATTTTTCCTTCCAGGCTCAGCTTTAATCTATAAAAATTTAACATATCACCATCATTATCTCATGACTCCAATCCTGTCTTTCAGTCCTGGCTAAACTGGAGCATGTACACTGGTACAGATAAGAGCTCATGGCACATAGAATTCAAGCTAGATAAACCCTTCAGGAACAGAAATGGGAGTGGAGAAACCAGGAGGGTGGACGGGAAGTGGGGGGAGGAGGGTGGGAAGAAACATTCACAATGATGGACGCATAACACTCCTCCTCCCCTCATGGGAATGAACAACAGAAACATGGGTGAAAGGAGACAGAAGTCTGTGTAAAATAGGAAAACAATAATAATTTAAAATTTATCAAGGGTTCACGTGGGGGGGTGGAAAAAAAGAGAAGCTGATACTAAGGGCTCAAATTGGAAGAAATTGTGTAGAGCATGATGATGGCAACATAAACTTGATACATTGATATATGGAATATTATGAGAGCTGAAAGAACCCCCAATAAAATTATTTTTTTAAATTATTATATAAGACAATTTGTTGTAAGTGGAATAGTTGTATGGTCATTGTTTTCTGGATTGTGATTTACTTCAAAACTCAGAAAACCCCAAATAATGTTGAATGGCACTTGACAAAAGTGAAATCAGGTGAGGAGTTGTTTCAGGTCTGGCATGGCAGCTCTGTTGATCTGGGCCATGCCCCTCCTGTCTTGGGTGCTTCTACTATTTTCCACACTACTTTTACCACATTGTCCCGTGGGGTTCTGCCAGTTTACAATCTGTAGCCAGGTAGAAGGAGTAGGGTTCCGAAGAACATTTCTATTCATATCCTCTTTGCTAAAGCTTAGTCATGAGGCCTCCTAGCACCAGAGGAGTCTGGGAAGTGTAGCTGACTTTGAAGTGGCCACATTTCAGTTAGAAATCAAAGGTTATGCATCTTAGAAGGGAATAGAGAAAGTCACTGTCACTGTCATGAGGTAGTGCTTTTTTTTGGTCTGGATAGCCTCTCATTAGTCTGTTCAGACAAAGTGGGCCCCCTTTTTCCCCTTTAAGACAGAACATGCATTTGATAATGACATTCTTACAGCCTTCTGGCAAATATAAAATAGTTAATGACTTCAGTTCTTTCAAGGGTGTGAACATCCATAAATATTACAGGGTAAACCAGCAGCACCACATATTTCTTTAGCACTAATTAATTATCTGACACTGTAGTGAGTGCCTATATGTTAGAGGAACAAGATTAATATGCATGAAACAACTAGAGAACAATCTAAATGTATTTTTAACCTTTGTCATGTCCTCTTTCACTTTATAGCTATGTGTAGATGTATCCGGTAACTTTTCTCTGAGTTCTTTGATCTATTGTTTGGGTCTCCTCAGTAACTACTGCGGTGTTTGATAGATATTTGGTGATCCATAGGTGTTTTAGAGGAGGGAAAAAACGGATGTCCTGGAATGTAGTGTGTCAAGTTATTACACAGAAATTCTCTATAAGCACTACCATCACCCTTCATGCCTGCTTTTTCAACAAACCTGATTATTCTATCATGAAAATCTGTATCTTTTTTTTAACTTCTGATCCTGCCAAGCCACCATAACCTGGCCTCCTGTGAAAGTTTTTGCATCCATTTTTCCCATTTTTATTCTTTTAAATTATCCACATGTTAAATGTAATTATCTTTTAAATGTGTTAATCAGATTATGTCACCAACTTGCTTTAAATGGTTTAATAACTTTCTAATAGGTTTAGCATAAAAACTCTTGTATCATGATTAGGTTCCCGGTCCCTTCTCTAACTTTATCTCTTGCTATTTTTTCATCACTCATTATACTCTGGCCACATATTGGCATTCTTTCAGTTTGTAGAGCATTCTTTGCACTCACTGTTCTCTGGAGAATGTGATTACTGCTGATCTTTGAAGGATTATCTCTTCAATGATATCATCTATAAACACCCAAGTGAAGCCATATTCCAACATATCATCCCACATAATCTCTCATAATATTGATCCTTATATGAAATATTTTAGTCTACTCATTTGTTCATTGCCAGTGTCTCTTCAATAAAATAGTTCACTATAGTGCTTTGTCTCGCTCAATGAGGCAAAACAGTTTTCGCCAAACACAGCATGCCTTTCACCCCACACACCTTACTTACCTGACCTCCCTCTGTGCAACTTCTTTTTGTTTCTGCTAATGAAGAGGGCCATGAAAAGACAGCCACTTGGCGATGTAGAAGAGGTGAAGATACAAACAAGGAAGGTACTGTCATCCATCCAAACAGATGAGTTTGAAGAATGTTTCCAAGAATGGGATTACAGATTTGACAGATGTATTAAGTATAATGGTGAGTACTTTGAAGGTGATAAGATTAATTTTACAAAAAAAGTATAGCTTTGAAAAAAATCTGGGTTGTTTTGTTGCTGGGGGTGCCCCTCATAATATCACTGCATAGTTCAAGCAGTATTGTACAATTGCTACCACAATCAGCTTCAAAACATTCAGCTTCTTGAACTCTTTGACATCTGGTCCCCTTTATCCCTTCTCTTACAGCACTGTAACCCCCAGAAACTTAGTTTACTTTCTGTCCCCATAGGTTGATCAATTTTGAGGTTTTTATTGCTGAAAAACAGAAAAAAAATGTAATAGAAATCCAAGAGGATCACCCTCAAGTGACAAACCTCATCTGAGATCAATTCCAATATGAACAAAGCAAAATAAACGAACAAAATACGGACAATATAAAAAGCCAGATCAGGTCTAATGTCCATCGGGGGGGGGGGATCAACTGATGAGGTTTTAACTGTTCAAGTCAGGTTTATCATTTTGATCATCTATTTGGTCACCAGTTTCTTCCCATACCTCCATTATGGAGAGAGAGAGTTCACCAGAGGCTTATTTCCTAGGTTGATCCCACAAATGTTTCTTGGACTCTCACTATCACCCATAACCTTTAGAAAACCAGATTCTCACAATATCAGCCACTATTAATCCTACATTTGCCTCACCTTAGATAACGTTCTGTTGCTCTTGGTTACTTATCTAGTGACACCAATCTTCTTGCCATCTTCTTGGGAGAGTGTGTTGTTTCTCATTGGATTTCCCATTTATATATTCTTTCTGAACATTCTGCCTCTTTTAAAGCTAAGGCACAGTGCCTCAGTGGTTAGTTCTGATCCAACTAGCTCTTTAATCAGGAAGTGGGACATCACCTCAAAGTGTTTCCTTCATAATCAAGGCAGCAGGTACAGATTGAAATTGAAAAGTCAAATGTGTTGTTAAAATAAAGGTTGATGAATTTTTTATAGAAATGTTTTAAGGTGCTGAAAGAAAACTGCCCATGGCCCCTTTCCCAGCATAATAAGGCAGTAAGAAAACACCGTCAGCTAGCATTGTCGAAATCTTTAAAGCTTAATTTAAGGCTTTATATAAACTTGGAATTTAAAGGAAGTAGAATGTCACAGCAAGGCTATCACTCACATGTTTATAAAGTCTCTGAGTTTTACTACTGCTGGATTCTAATAACTTTTTGTGGTTTGAGAAGTGTGCCCTTTTTTCCCTGTAGAAAATTCTCTCATCTCTAATGGGAAATTAGTAATTGTGTTTCTTTGGTGATTTATAGAGAGTAAGCTCAAATTCTTACCTAGTTCCTGGGTATCAGCCTCATCAGGAATTCGGCTCTGCCATAGAAATAACCACAGAACTCATCAGCAATTCTTTTGCTGCTGAACTGCAAAAGGAGAAAGTGGCTTTAGGACAGATATAGGGCCACCTCAAGGCAGATTATATGTAAGCATATATTGAATGTCCTCTTGATGGGGCACATGGGTGTGTGTGTGTAAGATCCACGCACTTTTTAGTCTTCTGGAAAGATCTACTTGTACAGTGTCCCCATCCTCGTCTGCCTCACCTTACTAGACAAATGAGGTCTGGTCTTCATAATATTTTATTGTAGATGTTTATTTTCCCTTTTTGTCCATTGGTTCTTTCTAAATTAAGAGCAGCGATATCTGAAAATCATCAGTGTTGAATTAACATTGTTTTGGATTTTCTGAGTCTTGGAGTAAATCCCAATCCAGAAAATAGTGACTGTGCAACTATTCCACTGACAACAAATTGACTTATATGATAATTAAAAAAAAATCATTTTATTGGGGGCTTTCAGCTCTCATAATATTCCACACATCAAAGTATCAAGCTCATGTTGTCATCATCATGTTCCAAACATTTTTTTTCCAATTTGAGCCCTTGGTATCAACTCCTCCCTTGATAAATTTTAAACTATTATTATTTTGCTACTTTACACGGACTGCTGTCTGATTTCACCCATGTTTCTGTTGGTCATTCCAATGGGGGAGGAGGGGTATTATGTGTCCATCATTGCGGTCGGTTCCCTATTCCCTCCTCGCCCCACTTCCCTTCCACTCTCCTGGTTTCTCTACTCCCATTTCTGTTTCTGAGGTGTTTATCTAGCTTGGATTCCATGTGTTGTGATCTCATCAGGGTGTGAGTTAATTTGTCAGGTGCTTAACATATATTAACTCATTAGTCTTCCCACCAAGCTCTGTGGGGTACATAGCACTGTTGTTTTCAATTTTACATCGAAATCAATGGTGGTACATAATGGTCCTCATTTAATTTAAGTCTGGATGATAGAGGCAGACAATGAGCAGATACTTAAAATTAGTAAAAAGGGGGAAAAAAACTTTGAGAAAGGTGGTTCAGTATTAAATAGGGGAAGAAAAGCCTCAATAATTAGTCTATTTGAAGAAAGGAACTATGTAGCAATCTGGGGTGCGAGTGTTCCAGATAGAGGGAAGACAAAACACACATATGCACAGGCAGGATCATGCTCAGTGCATGCAAGAAAGAGTAAGGGGGAGGCCAAGTGCAGAAAAGTAGGAGATGAGGTCAGAGGGATTATGAAAGAAGAAAAAGGGTTCTTTATTGCTTATTGTAAGTAGCTTTTACTGTAGTCACTGGAGGATTTTGAGTTGAGAAAGGAGATGGCTTGAGTTATGTCCGATAAGTGACCACCATCCCACTTGTCAGTATGCCATACTATAGTGGCTTGCATTTTGCTATGCTGCTGAAATCCATGCCAGTGACCTTTCTAATATCAACAGTTATCTAAAGTAATAAGGTTTCACTGGGACTTCCAGACAAAGACAGACTAGTAAGAAAGGCCTGGTCATATTCTTCTGAATATTAACCAATGAAATCACAACAGCATAATATCCAATATAGTGCTGTAAGATGATCCTCCTAGGTTGCAATGCGCAATAGATACAGCAATGGACTCAAATCCACTAATGGTCATGAAGATGGCATGAGTTGGAGCAATGTGGCCTTCTGTTGTCACCAGGAGTCAAAGCCAGTGAATAAAAAGGGACTGCTGTGTATAGTCCAGACCGTGGGAGTAAGGGACAAAAGCAGGAAGATGAGTTAGGAGGCTATTGTAATGTGTCCAAGGGATGGAGATGGCTTAGACTAGGATGGCGGTGGTAGAGGCAATTAGAAGTAGATGGATTTTTAGAAATAGTTCTTTGATTAAGGCAGCAGGATTTGCCGACCAATTCCATATGGGATATGGAAGAAGCATAATCAATGATGACACCAAAAGCTATGGTCTGAGCATTTGGTAGGGAGTGGCCAACCGAGATGAAGGAGATGGTGCAAAGGAGTGTTTTTGAGAGTTAGGCATTTGGCATTACAAGGTTTAAGAAGCCGTTCAGGTGGCTAAGTGAAAGATGTTAAAGAAGCAATCAAACATATGTCTGATGTTCAGGGGAGGCACCTGGCTAGAATTATGAATTTGGGGGACGTCAGTCGCTGGATGAGTTTAAACCATCTGATTGAGTGAGATCAGCAAGAGAATGAGCAGAGAAAGGGGAGGGCATAACAGAGCTGATCACTGGCATACACGAACATGTAGAGGCTGGAAGAGGAAGTTGAGCAAGTAAGGGAAGTAGAATAACTTAGAGTTAGAGGAAAAACGAAGCGAGTGGAGTCCAGGCCAATAGTGTATGTCAAGTTAGAAGGACACAGTGTCGTGAAAACATTGCTGCTAGTCCAAAAGAAATTGACAACTGACAATTTGCCAATGTATTTACTAATGTGAAGATGAGTTTGACAAGAGCAGTTTTGTGAAGTGTTGAAGAAAAAGGTTTGACTGGAAAAGAATTCAGAGAATCAACAAAACCAGGAATGGGGACAGAATTATTTATAGGTCCTTAATCCTAATCACTATGAGATGCATTTATTGCTACAGATTATAATATTATGACTTATCTCCCTCAAGATTCCAGTATGTCCTTTGACCATAAGATGAGAATCATTGTCTTAAAATTTGACTAATAGTGGAACATTTAGACCCCATTGACAGTAAATATTTCAAGGATCTCACACAAAGTCCATATAACTCATGAAAAATCATGTAGAAATGTTTAGAAAATTTAGTGCAGGGTTAAAATAGTTCACCCCAGTTGCCTGTTTCATTCAATGCTTTTGGGTTGCCTCCTTAATTGGTGTGCATGAATGCATACGTGTGTGTGTGTGTGTGAGTGAGTGAGTGAGTGAGAGAGAGAGAGAGAGAAGAGAGAGAGAATTTGTGTACATGTACTTGTAAGAGATGCTCAATTATCTACTCTTAGGCAAGGCACATTATCTCAGTGGGGCCAGTTGAGTATTATCTGTAAGTCACACTTAATCTTTCTGCTAAGCCGACTTCCTTCATGTAATTTCATTTATGTTCATTACATCTTTCAAAGTAGTTTATAAACAGATCGGACTAAGGGCTGAAACATTTCATTCTATTTGCAGTTAAGTGTCAATAAATGTCTTTGACCGTCTACACCAAATAATCCTTATTGGCATTGTGGATCAAGTACTCTGCTGCTGACCCAAGCATCAGAGATGCAAATGCTGCAGCTGCTCTGTGGAAGAAAGATGTTGCAGTCTGCTCCTGAAAAGATGTACAGCCTTGGAAACCCTCGGGGACCGTTCCCTGAAACATAGACTCACTATCAGTTAGACTTGACTTGACAGCAGTGATTTTTATTTTTATTATTTGGCCAGCTGTGCTACTAATCATCTTCAGATGGAGGTTGTATTCCTTTTAAACACACTTGGTGTGTAGATGTTGTCATAAGAATTTTCCAGGACAGAAATAACATGAATTTTATGATATTTAATACTGTTACAGAGAAATGGAGGTTGGACTTTTGTTTCACAGTTTTATAGCTGATGTCTGTGATCTTGACGTCCACATTTGTTTGTTTTAAAAAATACTTTGCATAGTTACAACATTGTGTTTCTCTGGGTTGTTGGCTTATTTCATTGGAATGTTCAGGTATTTGGCTAAGGATGGAGACATGCTCTTCTGAGCTTTCTGATGCTTTGCTAATAGCCACTGAACAAAAACCCAAGCACTGCATCTTTTCCATGTGTCCAAATGCCATAGCCAGTCCTTGATTACCGGCTTATGTCAATACATCAAGGTTATTCAGATACATGCACTCCAGCAGGTAATGGAATGTCAATCTCAGCAGATGCCAATTAGAAATTTGTGGGCCAGCAGGGCCCTAAGGCATGCAATCTTGCATAACGTGAAATTGTAATCGGCTGGATGGATCAACTGAGTTCAAGAGCCATCAATCTAGCTAGAAATGCCTTCTCAGGACCAGATGGCCACTTCCAAAAAGGTAATGCAGAAACTCCTGAGATGACCTGAGAACTCTCCAGACCATTTCTGCCAAGGATATTAGATATGTGGCTTCCAGAGTCCTCAGAAGTTGGTAATAATAAAAATATTTTGCCTTTCAGCTGATTGTTATTAAAAATTATTGTTCATTAGAACGGGCTTTATGTATACAGAAGTTCCTTAGGGAAACCAGAAAATAAAACCTCCAACTCCTGAAATGGCTCCCCTATGGCTCATTTGGTGTATTTAGGCCCTTTATTTGCGTGGCTAGGTACTACTAATTTGGGGGATTTCGCTATTTAAATAGCCTTATGAGGGCCACCAGTTTACATTAATAGCATTGCTGTATTTATTTGGAGGTCCGTCTGTTTTCTTTGGTTTCTTGTTTTTTCTCCCTTTCTTTTGAACATTTGATAGGTATATAACCAAGCATTTGCCATTTCAACATTCTTGTACATGTACAATTCAGTGACATTAATTATATTCATCATGGTTTCACAGATGGTTGTACAGCCATCACTGTTATCTGCTTTTGAAATGTTTCAGTATATGAACAAAAATTGTCTCATCCACAAGAAAGCAATTGAGTCCAATGTGTTTGGGAATGATTCCTAGAACACTGACCCTTGTAATACTTGGGGGCGGGGAGGGTTAGGGGAGGTTCTTATTACCAGAGGGTAGCGGGCAGATATGATCAAGACCACAATCCCTGGTCTCAAAAGGGGGTATTCTGCATAGAGTGATACATGGCACATGGTATGCATGCTCTGCTAGGGTTATAAGCTGCAACAGAGTCACAGACAAGAGAGATTCAGGTATTTTTCCTATGCTAACATGAAATACCTCTCTTTTCTCTGCCTCACAGTTCATGTACTACTAGCAAGTAGAGGAACCAAAACACTGCTCATTTGAAATCTTTTCAAATCAAGCTTCAAAGCCATTTAACAAAATTGTGAATATAGTAGTTCAGAACTCTCTTGTACATCAGAATCCTCTGCACAGCTGGGAAGAAGAATAATGCTGAGGTCATAGCAAAGCGGAAGACGACCCTTGATGAGACGAGTTGGCACAGTGGTTGCAACAATGTGCTCAGCAATAACAATTGTGACGGTGACTCAGGAGTAGACAGAGTTTGGTTCTGTTGTATTTAGGCCCCTATGAGTCAGCACTGACACTCTGGGATTTGTAGGTGTCTTCAGGATGCTTCCAGCTCACAGTGACCTTAAGTACAATACAATGAAACGCCACCAGTTCCGCGCCACCTTCATAATCGTAACTATGCTGAAGTCCATTGTTGCAACCATTGTGTTGGTCCATTCCATTGAGGACCTTCCCCGTTATTGCCGCCCCTCACTTTGCCTTCTCTGGGGACTGTTCTCTGACACTGTCTCACTGCCACTCAGTCAATGCTGACTCATAACAACTCCTTGTGGATTTCCAGACTGTAACCGTTTTTGGAGCCTATAAAGCCCAGTCTTTCTTCCTACAGGGCTGCTAGGGGTTTTGAACTGCTGACCATGCAGCTCGAAGTCCAATGAAAGACCACTACACCCCTAGTGCTCCATCATAATAATGTGCTATAGATGAATTGAATCTTAATCTCTGGGTGTGGCTGTACCCATCACCTGCTTGTAAAGCAAGAAGGTCTTGTAAATTCCTTGAGAGCCACAGTTATAGGTGTTTAATTGCAGTACTGAGAGAGACAGCCTACTGCAATTAATATCTAAGTTTCTAGCAAGTTTCAGTGGTGCTGACTAGTACTTTCCAGTAGGACAGGGCTGAGACAATTTGTTTTGGGTACTCCCTCTTCCCAGGAGGCAACTAGCACTCTCCTATTGTGAGCTAAAGCTTAAGTTGTCACCACCTAGTTTACAGAAGGCTATGGATGACATCCATAAATCTAAAATCCATTAAAAGAATAACAAAACTATTAATTACAATAATAATAAAAAAGAAGCACCTGTTACTGTTGCTTTAGTGGAGTTTGGGAAAGGTATTAATTATCGATATACAAACCAACATTTTAAGCCTGCATTTACATGTAATTTCCTACTTCAGTATAATTTTAATATTATAGTATAGTCATATCCATGCATGAATAAAATCTTTATAAACATAAAAACAACAACAATAAAAAACAAAAACTAAGATGCCGAATTTCCTCTATGTGTACAGACTTCTTTGTCTGTGTTTGCTACCCAGGCTCAGTTTTCTTCTTCCCAAGGTGGTAGAGAATATTGTGTGTGTCTGCATGAGATGGGATTGATTTAAAGAAATCAAGGAGACTTTGGTCTTTATTGTAGTTGAGGCTTTGAGACCACTCACTGATATTGTTTCAATTTTAGCTTTCACACATCCTATCCATTCCAGCAATAAAAACCAAAGATGTGAAATGGGAATTTTCTCTGATTTAGTTTGACTCTTGATTCATTTCCTTCTAACTCTCAATTCTACTTACTAACTGAATAGAACATTTTGGGTTGTATTGATTGAGCTCCTTTTATATCCTGTTATTGAACAAGCCCCTTTATACCTCATCTTTGGAAACAGTAGAATCTTGGCATACTCAGTTTCTTTGCTTGCTCACAGCAGTGAAGTGGTCAGAAGATTCTCTGTTCTCTCTGTTAAAGATTAGGTAAACACTTTGTCCTTTACAAAGAGTGTTCAAACCCATTTTTTTCATTTGCTCCTCATGGCAAATCCCTGTAGTAGGTAGGCATGGAGTATGAACATTTGTTTTCAAAATGCACAGATTGAAGAGCAGAGATGAGAACTCACTTGCTTAAGATTCTGGCAGTCACAGCACAAAGCCTATTTTCTGCATAGCTCATATCACTATAAGATATCTTTTATATTGTCTCTTTGCAGTTTGATTATTATTTTTCTTCTCTGCCCAAAGATTGCATGTTTTGGCTGAGAAGGAACACTGCCTGTCATGCTTACATCTAGATCCCCAGAGATCGGATTGTGTTTGCCAAATGATGAATGTTTTGTGCCACATCTTGAAAGAAACTCCAATTTCCTTATCCCAAATCCTACCATTTGTTTCATTCTGTATGATGGTTCTTTGTCCATTTTCAATGGGATAGATAATTTAAAAAATGTGAATTGTTGTGCAGCAAAGAACTCGTAGCATCAGGGTCAAAACCCAGATTGTTTCATTCTCAGTATAGTGTATTGTGTTATTTTGTTGGACATGGGTGATTAACTAGATGCTGTGTCATGGAATATATTGCAAGAGTTCTTGGATGTTGACAGGCATACTCTCAGAAAATTTAAAGAACCAATCCTTACAAAGCTGTAGGGTAGGAAGTTTGTTTTCTTTGCCTACACATGCACCTACACCCCTACTTGAGCCACAAAGTTCCTGCAGTGCATGAATTTTGATTCTTTAGGGTCCAATCATGAGACCCCACCCTAGTCTGACCACTCAATGTTCAGAATCTGTACAGATACCCTATATCTCTTTCAAATTTGTCCTGTCTGTTGTCTGTTCTTGAAGTAGATGCCAGTCACAAACTGGATAGAATCAACATACTCTTCTTCTTCTTTTAATGATTTTATTTAGGGCTCATATAACTCATCACAATCCACCCATTCATCCATTGTCTCAAGCGTATTTCTACATATGATGCCATCATCATTTTCAAAGCATTTTCTTTCTACTTGAGTCCTTGGTATTAGCTACTCATTTCTCCCCTCCTCCCTTTCTCCTTCACAAACCCTTGATAATTCATAAGTTATTATTTTTCATGCCTTGCACTATCCAATTTCTCCCCTCATTCCCTTGTTTGTTGTCCATCCCTCTGGGAGGTGATTATAGGTAGGTCATTGTGATTGGTTCCCCGTTCTCCCCCCACCTTCCCCTTCCCCTGCTATGGCTACTCTCAATTTTGGTCCCGAGGAGTTTATCTGTCATATAGTCCATGTGTTTCCAGTTCTTATCTGTACCATGTACATGCTCTGGTCTAGCCACATTTAAGGTAGAATTAGGGACATGATAATGGGGGAGGGCATAATATAGATTTTTATTGATTAATGAGAATGCTAATACATACTATCTATATAATGTATGTGTTGTGAACATGAAAACAAACAGAGTGACTTTTATAACTTGAGATTTTGTTAAAGTCTTCTACAAAATTGCCTTGTATAACAAACATATCCCTTTAGGCTTTTCAAAATTCTTTATTCTGCTTTAAAAGTTTTCATATCTCCCCATAAAGAGCTCTTGCTGTGAATTGAGTCATCTATTGAGCTGCAAACCACAAGGTCAAGGGTTACAACCCACTAGCCATTTTGAGGGAGAAAGATGAGGTTTTTTGCTTCCGTAAATATTTACAGCCTAGGAAACCCACAGGGGGAGTTCTGATCTGTGCTCTAGGGACATTGTGATTTCAAATCGGTCAGATGGAAGTGAGTTTTGGTTTGGGGAATGATAAATATGAGTCAGAATTCACTCCATTACAGTGAGGGTTTGCTTTTTTAGGTTTGTTTTTAATAATGATTCACTCCTTTTCTTGTGATTCTTGGCCATTAGTATTTCTTCTTTTGTATATGTATTCAAGGTCTTCATATATTTCTATGACTGAGGCTGTTCCACCCATTGATGTGTAATTCTAGGATTTCTTTACATATTCTGCATATAAACCCATATTTGATATGTAGGCTTCCAAAGATATCCTCCCATTCTTACAAATGACTTTTAATTTTGTTGCACCAGTTTTGTTAATTTTCAATAAAATCAATTTTATCTTATCTTTTCTGCTCAAACTTTTCGGTAGCCTATCTAACAATTCATGACCAAAATGAATGTCCTGAAGCTTATGCCTATGTTTTCTCATGAGAGATTTATGGTTCTAGTACTGATATTTAGGCCCCTGATCCATTTGAATTACATTTTATATATGATGCCTGGATTCAAGGTCATTTATTTGTATGTAGAAATTCAGTGGTCCCAGCACTGTTTTTTAAAGAGATTGTTCTTTCTCCATTAAGTTTTCTTGTTATCCTTGTGAAAAATCAATTGGCTGCAGATGTGCGGGTTTGTTTCTAAACTCTCAATTTTATTCAGTTCGTCTAGATATGCATTCTATTTGTGTATACAGTGTTCCTAATGGACTATACGAAGAAGAACACAGCATTGAGACTGAAAGAAGACTGATTAACAACTTGTAATATGCAAGTGATACAACCTTGCTGAAAGTGAATAGTACTTGAAGCATTTATGAGGGTGATCAAATGTTACAACATTCTTTATATATCACCCCTTCACAAAGAGAAAAGTAAAATATCCACACCTATACTAATAAGCAGTGTCATCATAAATGGACAAAATATGGAAGTTGTCCAGTATTTGATTTTATTGAGATCCACAATTGATGTCCCTGAAAGCAGCAGTCGGGAAGTCAGAAGACATATTGCATTGGGTAAATCTGTGGCAAAAGATCACTTTAAAGTGTTAACATCTGTTATCCTGAAGCAGAGTTGATCAGTATTTTTCTGGTGGCAGCACTTGTACAATTATGCCTGATCGTATTGAATTATGGACTGCTAGAATACCTGTAAGAGCACCCAATAAAATGCTTAATTAATAAAGATAAATGAACAATACAATCAGAAATGGTGTTGACAATCAAAGATGTCACCTTGAGGATAGGAGGGTACCTTTTATTTTCATATGCATGGGAGAGCTGGAAAAGGAATAAGGATGAGCACTCAAAACCATTCTGACTTGATGCAGAATACTGAAAATATGTACCGTGGCCTTCCAAAAGAATAGACAAATTTGTTTTGGAAGACATATAGCCAGAAGTGCTGATGGTAAGATTTTGCTTCATGTAAGCTGGAAATATGAGTAGCAGGTTAAAATTCCTGTAGAAGGACATCATTCTCAATAAAGTAGAATGCTGGGAAGATGAGGAAGACCCTTGCTAAGATGGACTAGCACAGTTGTTGCAACAATGGCCTCAAGCACAGTAATGATTATGAACATGACATAGAACTGGAGAGTGCTTTGTTCTACAATTCCATAAGGTGACTGTGCGTTGTTACTAACTCAGCAGCTTCTAACAACATCATATCTATATCCATATTCTAGCTTCACATTGGGGCCCTAGCTTTTGCAATGGTGGCTTGAGTTACCTCTTTCAGTTTGCTCAGTTAAGTTTTAAGAAATATATTTAGTACCTTTAATGTAAAAGAGTAACTCCTACAATAAATCTTTATTAAAATCCATTATGTTCACTGCCAGAAAGGTATACTGTAGTTCTTCCTTGTAGGCATCCGACTTACTACACTGGGAGTGTATAACTGGGGTTAAATGTTTCATAACATGCTAGTGTCTGCTACTGGTAGAGTAGTGCCAAGCAGTGAGAGGTGAGGTGGTGCACAGAAACTTTTATTAGAAAGAACAAAAGAAACGGACAAGCAAAGGAACAAATTGGCCAGACTCAGGATGGTGTCAGATTCACATAGAATCTTGCCCTAGTGTGTACAGACTGGAGCCATTTTTGTCAACAATCTGTCAACAAGAGTATAGAGTTGGGAAAGCCAAAGGATGATGCCTTTCCCGGCATGCTCCTGTCAAAACCATCATTCTAGAAAATTATAGAGTGTGGATTGAAACTAAGACTACAGGTTCAAATAGCCCCTGCCTCTCTCTAGCTAGGGGCAGCTTAATCAGTGCCTAGAAGACAAATTTGATTTCAGTCGTTATGGAAATTGAAAATAATGCTTTACAATTAAGAATTTAAAAACAGCCTTTAATTTAGAGTCCATAAAACACTGATGGGGTGGGAGGGTATGATTCTGAGGGCTCAGGGGCCCTGTATTAAAATGAGTAGAGGCTTTTAAAGCTGATCCTGGTTTAAATGTTGTCCAAGGACTGTCAATCTCAAGGCATTGGAATTGCTTGGTTATTCCAGGACCTTTGAAATATGGTACATAACAGCATTGTAGCAAGAATTACCAGAAAGACAGCTCATAAAGGCAAAATAAAGACTGAGATTCTAGATAGGTAGGGTGGATTGTACATAAGTCAGATTTAGAAATAAAACAGGAATATCCTGAAAGGATATGGATTGAAAAACACACACACATATATGTGTGTGTGTGTCTAAATTCATGCCACTGTGTAGAATGTGAAGAAGAAAGGGGGTATCAATCTGGAGTGTTGTTGTGAGGTGACATTGAGTAAGTTCCAGCTTATAGTCACTGTATGTACAATGGAACAGAATGTGTTCTGGTCCTCAAGCATCCTCACAGTAGTTACGTTTGTGTGTGTGTGTGTGTGTGTGTATACACACATATATACACATATATATGTATTTACATCATCTTTTGTCAATTTGAGAATGTTATTAGTGAAGGGGTGGGGTTTATGCTGTCAATCACATCATAGCTTGGTGACCAGAATTGTAGGCACTAAGGAGGTAAATATCTCCCTGGAGGCAGGACATGCGCCCACTCTCTGCAAGAACGACCTGTTGATGAAACTATGCTAGAGCTCTACTGCTGGAGGAGTCATGTGGAGACCCCTGCCTGTGCTGGGATGCTTCCACTGCCACAGGATCCACGAGACTTTCCACCCACTGGCCTGTTGTCTTCCAGAATTCTGTGTCATTGCATGTGTTGCATGAGTCTGAAGAGGAATTTATAGATTGGTATGGGATGTATAGATGTATGTCGAAGTAATGGACTTGATCAGGACTGGATTGGACTGTTTACTCAAAACTCAATTGCCCTCATGTATAAAGCTCTTTCTTATACACATATGAGTGTTTATGAATATCTATCTATCATCTATTGATAGATAGATAGATAGATAGATAGATAGATGTAGATAAAGATAGATATAGATATTTCTACTCCAGTGAGAGTTATTACAATCTTGGAAACCAAAAGGGGCAGTTCTCTGAAGGGGTCCTCAAACTTTTTAAACAGGGGGCCAGTTCACTGTTCCTTAAACTGCTGGAAGGCCAGACTATAGTTAAAACAAACAAACAAACATAAGACCTATGAACAAATACATTGCAGGCCCAGGATGAGTCGGCTGCTAAGAAGGACAGCGGGAGCAGAAAAAACACCCAGCAGGCGGGATAAATGTCCTCAGCTGTTCACATGTGGCCTGCAGGCCATAGTTTGAGGACCCCTGTGTGTCACAATGGGTCAGCATGGACTCAATGGCAGTGGTTTTGTGTATAACTATAACTATATATACAAATAGACAGTGTGTTTAATAGAGTACACCATGACAAAACTCAAACTCAGTTCCATCGAGTCAATTTTGACTCATTGTGACCCATATAGGAAATGGTAAAATTACCCCTGTGGGTTTTGGAGGCTGTAATTATTTATGGGAGTAGAAAGCCTGGTACTTGTGCAGCAGAGTGGCTAGTAGTTTGGCTGGTGGTTTTGAACTGCAGACATTGAGGTGAGAAGCCCAACTCATAACCACTACACCAACTGAAGAAATATTTTAGGAGCTGATCTTTAGAGGAAGGATTCCTAGCCTCACAAGAACTGAAGATACTCTAGACCACACAAACTCACTTTAATTTGGAAGCACTGTAGCTAGAAGGCAAGATAGCAAGATTCTATGATATTGAAAACATCACCATCACATTGGGGAGCTGGTCTCTCTGAATCTCGCCATAGAATTTCACTAAATAGAGGAACAGTCAGTGCCAAAGGTGGGTTGTTTTTTTGTTTCCCCAGCATCGCGTATGAATCTGACTTCCTCTTCATAATTTCTTTAGCTATCAGATTATTGAACTGGCAGGTAATTTAGGTTCTATGTGTTTGGAAGTGTGTGTGTGTGTGTGTGTGTGTGTATGTGTGTGTGTTTAGTAAAAGGGGGGAAGAAGGAGTATTTAAAACTCCACCATCACTAGAAGACTGTCCCATTGTGTAATTCGTTATGTGTGTTGCTGTTGTTGAGCAGTTCCAACACATGGTGACTATGCCCAGTGGAATGCCAGACTTCTGGTCCTGTGCAGCCTCACAATTCCTATGAGTGAGCCTAATGCTGTAGCCACTGTGTCAGGCCGTCTCACTGTGAACAGCTCCTCTTTTCCACTGCCCCTTCACTTTACTAAAAATAATGTCTGTTGCAGTTACATCATCCAGTACCAACTTGCGACTTTTAAGAGCAGTAATGCTGTGTCCCTTTAAGACAGTTCCTCATGTTGTTGTGACCCTCCAACCATGAAATTAGTTTGTTGCTCCTTTACAACTGTAATTTTGCTATAAATCAGGCAACTCCTGTGACAAAGTGGTTTGACCCTCAAGGGGCTTGTGACCCACAGGTTGAGAACTGCTTTAGAGTGAAGGGGTAGAATTTAGCCTGCCAATCAGATTGCTGCTTTATGATCTCTTTTGATGATGCTACAGAGATAAATAGCTCACTGGAGTTGGGACACATAGACTGTCTGCTTGGTGTTCCTGATAACAAGACACATGAAGCCACACTAGAGCTAGAGATGGAGATCCATTTGGAGATGGAGATCCACACCAGTGCTGAGATGCTTACACCACAACTGGATCCACAAGACTTCCCACCCACTGGCCTATGATCGTCCGGCATTCAATGCCAGTGTATGTGTTGCTTGAGTCTTAAGAGGAATTTATAGATTGGTATTGAACACATGGATTAATAGAAGACTTATGGATTTGATTTGGACTGAGCTAGGTTGTTTTCTCAATATACAATTTCTCTTTTATATAAGCTCTGTCTTATACACATATGAGTACTATGAATTTGTTTCTCTGGTCAACTCAGAGTAACATAGTACCCTTCTCCAGGGACTGGTCTCTCCTGGCAATATGCCTAAATATGTCAGATGAAGTCCTGCCACTCTTGCCTCTAAGGAGCACCCTGGCCTTACTTTTCCAATATAGATTAGTGTGGCAGTCATGTGCTTATGTTAATTTTATGATTGAAATGTAGGGGTGGAGTCTAGCCTGTTAATCTGGAGATAGCCATTGAATAGCCAATGAGGCCTCTGTGTGGGCATGGCTTTCTCCTGAGACTTCTGGGAAATCTTGCGATATTTCCCTCGTGAGGATGAGAAGCTATCTTCTCCAGTTGTTGGGAGTTACTCTCAGAGATGATTAATGATGGACAAGACAAGATGGCAGTGTCTGAGAAGCTCTAGAGGAGCTGGCGGAGAGACCACATGGCTTTGCCCTGATGGAGGCAGACCTCTGAAGCTGGGGCGGCCACATGGAGACCTCTGCCAGTGATGAGTTGCTTCTGCTGTTGATGGACCAGAGCCCTGGAAGTGATGGGGAGACCCCTGCCAGCGCCGGGATTCTGCACCCACTGACTTGTGACTTCGTGAGTTGGAAGGAGACTTTATAGACTGATTTCGGGCATATGGGTTAATATTGGACTTATGACTTTGAACTGGACTGGGCTCAATGTCCTGTTCCTCTTGTATATCAACCTTTTCCTTATATCTGTATGCGTGTCTATGAAATTTGTTCCTCTAGTCTACCCGGACTATCATAATTATTTTTTCATTTTAGCAGTCCATGGTGTTTTCAATATTCTTCTAAAGCACTATAATTCAAATGCACTGGCTCCTCTTTGATCTTCCTTATTCATTGTCCAAGTTTTGGATACATATGAAGCAACAGAAAATGCCATGAATTGGGCCAGGCATACCTCAGTTCTTGAAGTAACATCTTTGACATTCAATAGTCTAAAGAGGTCTTGTACCCCAGATTTACCCCTCTAGCTCTCTCAAGTACTGCTTTTATGAGCCTTAATTGTGGATCCAAGCAGGACAAAAATGTAACAGCATCAGTCTTTTCTCCATTTATCATGTTAACCTATTGGTGCAGCTGTGATGATTTTTGTCTTCCTTACTTTGAGTTATAATCCATAGTGAAGGCTATAGTTCTTGGTCTTCATCAGCAAGTGCTTCCAGTCCTCCTCACTTTCATCATTCAGCAATCAAGTTGTGTCATCTGCATATTGCAAGTTGTTAATAAGCCTTCCTCCAATCCTGATTCCGCACTCCTCTTCACATGGTCCAACTTCTTTGATGATTTACTCATCAAATATATCGGACAAATATGCTTAGAAGATACAATCTTTTCCTGATTTTAAACCGTGTAGTGTTCTCTTGTTCTTTTTTGCACAACTGCTTCTTGATCTGTGTACACATTCTAAATGAGCACAACGAAGGGTCCCAGAATTCCCTACCTCCTCAAGGAGATCCACAGTCTATTGGAATCCACACTATCAAATGCCTTCTGTCACGAGCATGTAAAAACAGATTGAGATTCATCAAGATTAAATTTAAGAGTGCAGAAAATAAAGTCAGTAATATACAGTGTAACCTTAAGCATTTCCAGAATCCACAGAAGCCCAAAGACACCAATAATGAGAAGTATAATACAAAATTGAATGGAGAACTACTGTGTGACTAAGTTTATCTTTTGGAGTTGTTTTTTTTGGGGGGGGAGGGTTGGGGGGGTGCATCACTGCTCTCTGGTGGTGGGAGTAGGAGGGCCAGCCCCACTGCTGGAATTGAACCTCCGTCCCAGTGGGCCGCAGTCCCGCACACTACCACTATGCCACCGGGGCTCAGCCCAAGTTTTATCTTTTAAGAGAGTAAAAGACGCTCACTAGCATTAATGCTAGGACAATTCTCTGAAATTGTCAACAGTCGAATCTGCAGTATAAAAAATAACATTTGTTAATAAAGAATTGACTTGACATCTAAATAATATTAATGTCCTAAATTTCACGACTAGAGGAAAAATGTCTACAAATATTAAGGACAAAGCAATACAGAGCAACAAAGAAAAAAAGCAGGAGCAAAAGTTTGCCTCTAATGGAGACACAAGGATGACCTTAATTTCTCCATAATATGAAATGTCATAAAACTGGAACATTATCTGCATTTTTCGATAAAAATATATTGACCAAATAGATCTCTATTCAGACAATGCAACATAATAATATTTTCAGAAAAAGTGAGCTCAGAGAATGAACTCTCTGTAGTACCCTTGGGAAGAAGGGAGACAACTGAAAAGTAATGCTCCAGCCAAGTGGAAAATAATTAAAAATGAAGACTTTCAAGATGTGGATCATGGTATAAAAAGATTGATATTGCATTGAATCTTTGAGACATCTAATTATTCTGAGTAAGCACTACAAAGTTACAAAACAGAATGCAAAGAGCATTAATAATTCTGAAGAGAGTTGATAACATATTTTTAAACTTTTAAAATACAAAACAGATTCTAAAGTCTCATACACCCATTACCTGTGTGATAGAGGATGGGATGCACACAGCACAGAAGGACTTAGTAGACAGCATTTCAAAAATAAATATAGACTCAATTATTTTGCAGTTATGGGTTACTTCTTGAAAACAGCTTACTCCCAATATACTTTCCAAATGATTAAAACATAAAATACATTTTAGAATTCATTAGCATCTATAGCGTAAGAAGAAGGAATTGGTAAGAAAACAAAAGTTCATATAGAGCAACAGATGTAAACACAAGCAATTCTAGAAAATGTGTGAGTTAAAATATCCTAGTAAGTTTTAATCAAAAATCAACTAAAGTTTCTATGGTTTGCAAAAGATATATGGAAAGGTAGGCAAAAAAGTGACAGGCATAAAGATGAGCTTATCAACAGATGGATATTGGTGAATTGAAAAATAAAAATTAAGATATAGCATTAACAGGAAATTAGATCCAAGGCAACAACATTCATAAGACTAATTTGTTATTGATTTAGTATTGTTCTGTCTAAAAGAGTAATCACTAATCGCATGTGGCTATTTGAATTTAAATGAATTTTATCAATGATAAAATGTAATATGTTCAGTTGCTACATGTAACTAGTAATCACCATATTGGACAATATGTACATATCTCACAAAATTCCATTTGATAGCATTGGGAAAGAGTATAATGTAGAGTCAGTGGAAGTAACAGAACTCTTCAATTAAATGCAGATCAATGGATTTAAATATACAAATGATCTTGAATATGGGCCAGATTGGGCAGCACACTTTTTTTTGCTTAAGCATAAAGTCATTATGAATCAGAGTTAACCTAATCTAACATCAAAATTTGATAAAATAAGATTTACTTATAGTAATTAAATACTTACAAATGCAAGAAGAAATTGACTGAATGTGATTGAGGCTTTAACATGTCTTTATTTTGTGTGTAAAAATGAAAATATAGAAAATTTTATAGAAAGCCTGATTATTTTAATTATTAAATTTAATCTTTCATATAACATTTGTTATTATGAATTATATTTTATTTTCTAGTGATCATGGCATGTTAAAAATATATTAATACATTGGCCACAATGTAAGCCACCATTCCCAAAAGCAGAAATAGCATTTCACTCCATAATATTTGAAATTATGGAGAAAAGTACAAATGTAAATGTTCTACACACTTAGAAAATAGAAATTGATCTTTTAAGGAACTCCTACTCAAGAGCAAAATGAAACCCACATTTTCGAAATGCTTAGAAAAGTAACAGTGCACATATATACACATGCCATTTTCTTCCATACATACTATTTTATACTTTGCTTTTATCACTTCAACTATTCTAAAAATAATTTGTCATTATGTAACTATAATTTATTAATATTATGGCTTCATAATATTTTACCATGTAGATGAACTGTGTCTTGTTACTTAGCTTTCCCGTACTGTGGACTCTTTCACTAAAATTAGTCTCTTAGTATTGCTGCAATGTATAGTGTGTGTGTGTAGTTTCCCATACATAAATACCTGTAAGATAAATTCATATAGGTATATTTGCAGGTTAAGTGCATTTACATTTTATTTTCAAGTTCCCCTTTACCATCCCCTACCAACCAGCTTTTTTTTATTACACATTCATATAAATACAATGTCTTAAAACTAAAAAGAAACAAAGAAGGAAAAACAGAATGCTTGTGATCTTAGTTTGAATATACATTCTAAACTAAGTAAAAATGTATTGCCACAAATTCATAGGCACCTGTTTTAATATCAAACATAAATATCAAAATGTGAAGCAATTGTCTCTCTATATCCTCCATCTAGGTTTAAACACTTCTGAATGCAAAGTTTCCATCTCACGGGGATGTCTCAGGGTCACCCAGTGTTTGGTTCTGTTGTACATCAGGTCGCTATGGGTCAGAGCTGACTTGATGGCACCTCACAACAACATATTCTTAGAATTAAAGATGGTGAGACTTTATCTCATGTATTTTTCACATGTTATTGGGAGCAACTGGTCCCAGGAGAAGGGCATCATGCTTAATAAAGCAGGGGCTCAGTGAAAAATAGCAGACCTTCAGGGAGATGGGGTAACTTTGTAGCTACAGCAGTGGGCTCAAGTATTAGGGCAATTGTAAGAATGATGCAGGACATGGAGTATTTCATTCTATTGTACATAAACTCACTATGAGTTCTAACCAACTCAATGGTACCCAACACCAGAAACAACAACCTTTCCTGAAGAATTCTGCATTCTTCAATTTGCACCATGTTAAAATGGTAGTTTGGAAGCCTCAAATTCTGTTCCTTTGAAATGTTCTTTTGAGTTTTGTGAGCAAAAAAGAAGTTTTAAAGGGGAAAGATCAGGGTTGTAAGTTGGATAAAGGAAGATCTCCCCCAGGACCACTCTTGCTGCCCTTGAAGAATGAGTCAGTGCATTTTTGGCACCAGTGCAGTTGTAGTAGTTCCATAATTTAGTGTTAATTTGTGGATTAAGCATGAAGGGGAGGAGTCTAGTCTGTCAATCAGGTAGTAGCTAGATGACCTCATTTGGAAGCTCTAAGGAGATAAATAGATCACTAGAGGCAGGACACATGCTCACTCCCTGCTAAACATCCCTGTGGAGAAGACTCATGGAGAGAGGTTGATGGAGTCAGACTACTTAAGCTGGAGAGTCACGTGGAGACCCCTGCCTGTTCAGAGCTGTTTACAATGCCACTGGATCCACACGACTTCCCACCCACTGGCCTGTGAGTGTCCTGCACTTGGCATCATTGCATGTGTTTCATGAGCCTGCAGAGGAATTTATAGATTAGTGTTGGACATATGGGCTAATATCAGATTTATGGACTTGATCTGGACTGGACTGTGATGTTTTTTCAATTTTCAATTGCTTTTGAATATAAGGGTCTTTTTTTATATGTATATGTGTGTCTATGAATTTTTTTTCTCTAGTCTACTTGGACTAACACAGAAGTTTTCAATTAAAAAAAATACTTCTTCCTAAAAAGTCGCTGTGATTGCCCTGTGCCCTTCAAGAAAATTTGGTAAGATTTTCCTTGTGGAATCCCCCTGAAAAACAACCATCAATCCTTTCTGAGCTGATATACCTGATCAATTAGATTCCTTTTAGAAGGAACTATGGTGATTGGACCTTTGTTTTGAGGCCCACCTAAGTGAAACCAAGGCAAGTATATTATTGAGATAACTTTATTCTAGCCATTCACTGAATGTAGCCATTCATGATTTAAACACTTATTTGTAATAAATCCTTCCATGTATTAACTGGAACTGTAGTGGCAATTGGGTTACATGTTGAGCTGACAACTGCACGATCAGCTGTTTGAATCCACAAGATGCTACGTGGGAGAAATATGTGGCTGTCTGCCCCCATAAAGACTTACAGCTCAAAAACTCCAGGGTTCCTCTGCTACCTCATAGGGTTGTTGCAATTTGGAATTAACTTGATGGCAGTGGCGTGATTGGTTGATATTCACGTATATGCTTAATTTGTGTTTTCCGTAATGTGTCTGCTCACATATTTTGTCCTCCTTTTGTGGGGTGGGTTGGTAGGATAGTGATCTTTTTCCTTATTGATTTATAGGAGCTTTTCTCAGGGTCCTGTGGTCATTCAGCTATTTGATGATTCACTGGAAGTGAATTTGCAAAGGATTAATCCATGATTAAGATTTATTAGTGCAATTACACAGTGCAAGAACAGCATCCACAAACAAATGCTAGGTAAGTCACATGTAGACTTCTAATTATTTTCCTGTGGTACTGTGAAGCACAGAATCATATGTGAGATGTATCCATCCATAGAAATAAACTTACTTTGGGCAGTGTCCGTGTTTCTTAAACAGTACTGGTAATGTGACTAGTTGTGTTAGCCTGGGTAGACTAGAGAAACAAATTCACAGAAACTTATGTGTATAAGAAAAAGCTTTATATACAAGAGCAATTGAATATTGAGAAAACATCCTAGCCCCATCCAGATCAAGTCAATAAGTCTGATATTAGCCCATATGTTCAGTACCAATCTATAAAGTTCTCTTCAAACTCACGAAAGACATGGAATGGTGCCAAATATAGGAAGATACAGGCCAGTGGGTTGGAAGTCTGCAGACCCAGTCCTGGTGCAAACATCTCAGTACTGGCAGGGGTCTCCATGTGGCTCCTTCAGCTCAGGGCACTAGTGTAGCTCCATGTGTCTTATCAGATGCAATATCTCCCAGGAAGTGAGGAAGGAGAGAGAGAGAGAGAGAGAGAGAGAGAGAGAGAGAGAGAGAGAGAGAGAGAGAGAATCTCCTGCTTCCAAGGAGGAATACTGGAGTTTCCAGAATCTTCTCAGATCATCAAATGATTATGTCACTACCACAGACCACGCCTTATCAGTTTGAGAGAATCAAGTGTGAAGGAGTACAGTCTATCCTGTCAACCAGGTCATAGTCAATGAAGTCTCTCTATGGGCATGACCTTCTTCTGAGGATTCTGTGAACTCTGGTATTCCTCCTTGCAGGTGGGAGACACTCTCTCCCTGCTGAGTCCTTGTGAGGCATTCTTGTTGACAAGCCACAAGGAAACAGGTTGATGGTAGTCAGAGACTTTGAGTTGGAGAAGCCATGTTGAAACGCCTGCCAGCACTGAGGTGCCTCTATTACCACTGGATTCACAAGACCTCCCACCGACAAGACCTCCCCCCCTGTGATTTTCCTGCATTTGGCATCATTGCATGTGTTTTGTGAGTCTGGAGGACTTTACAGATTGGTGTCAGAAATATGGGCTAAAATCGAACCTATGGACTTTATCTGGATTGGATTGGGATGCTTTCTAAATGTACAATTACTCTTTACATAAAGCTCTTTTCAAAACATATATGAGTGTCTATGAATTTGTTTCTCTGGTCTTCCTGGACTAACACACACTAGTCACAGTGTGGGCCTCAAGGCAGGCACCAAATGCCCATCACGAATCTTCATGTTTATTTTAATCATGATGTCAACTTGTTTTTTATCTTGATCTACTGCCTTGGACTAACAAAATAACCTGCCTAATCAGTAAATACATGAACATTCTAGTAGCTTAGCTCTTAGAGTTTGACGAAGAGTCATTGCCATGGTTACCAAGATAAGTAAGAAATGAGTAGAACAGACCTGGTCTTTGCTCAGAGGCTTTTATAAGATTTTTGAGTGTGTGTGTATATGTGTGCATGTGTGCAAGAGGAGGGAGGAGGTATTTGAGAGAGATCCTACCAATAGTCTGTAAAATTGGTATTCTCTTTCTAGTTTTTCAAATAATTGCCTTTGTAACTATAATTACATATAAAATTTTAGTCTTCTAATTTTAAACATGGTATTTATTAACTTTGCATGAGCAAAAAGAAAAGGAATCTATTTCATATTCTGTCTTTTCTTCACCTAAAAAGTTGGTTATATTATTTCAGCTTTTGTGTTTACTATTAAATATCCCTATAACTTGAATTTTAAAAAGTTCATCAAGTAAGAGTGTTTATTTATAGCATCCATATTATAAAATTATGCCATAATAAAATGTATTCTTTATCAATTTCTACTAATCTTTACTCATTTTCAATACTTAAGCTACTCACCACCTTCAGGAAGCTGTCTCTGACACTCAAACTGCAATTTCAATCTCCATTCATGTTCTCTCATAGCTCTCATTTCCTTACTAAATATATATATTTTCAGATGCCTGTTTGCTTGTCTGTACACTAGGCCTTAAACTTTTCAAAGTCTGAGGCTGCATTTGTTGATCTTGCCTAGTAATACACTGCCCAGCCTATGAGCTATTATAGTAGGCTAAAAATATTTTGATCAGGGTTCCAGTTCACACATGTATGTGTTTATTCTAAACAGAATGTGTTTAAACATATCTATAATCAGTGGATGACTGCAGATACGTCCTATCAGATATTTGTCTTGGTTTTGTTAGGGGGCCTTCAAACAAAGGATACTTGTGGCAGGCTCAGAGCTAATATAAAATTTTAAACAATATTCAAGTTGAACACCTTCCCAAATCATTAAAACTTTGAAACAAATTTATAGGAATGTTACTCTGCATAAAACAACAGTTTTTAGATGAATCAAGTGTTTACGAACCATTGGGAAGACCACCAAGGTAAACAAAAAGGGGGAAAACAATCATTTTTGACAAATGAAGAAACTGATGCTCAAGTCCAGAAACTCTCTGAAG
The DNA here is from genome assembly GCA_004026705.1 of Nesogale talazaci. NCBI lineage: Eukaryota > Metazoa > Chordata > Mammalia > Afrosoricida > Tenrecidae > Nesogale > Nesogale talazaci. Next base: position 357,516 of record PVJH01000268.1, read on the forward strand.
AAAACTGCAGAATTGCCATTGATGCAATAGCTACTAAAGTCAGGATCTCATAGAGCTTAGCATTTTAAATTTTAAGTGAGTACCTTTCTTTGCCTTAGCATGCCTTCAAGTTGATGGGTACTGAAGGCAAGCTAATCTTTCCATCATTTTTTTCAAACATGAGAGAAGGGATTTGTATGCAACAGACCATAATTGGGAATGAGTCTTGAATGTATAATACATACAGAGAGTGAGCTTGATTAAACTTAGTGGCTTCAGAGAGGATCTTCTGGGCTAGTTATATTTAAGACAGATAGGCCAGTTCAGAAGGTTATAATTCTGATTAATTCACATAGAACAGAGTAGAATTTCTCCCTAAGGTTTCTGAGATTGTACATCTTTACGGTAACAGAAAGCCTCATTTCCTCCCCTGCAGAGCAGCTGGTGTGTTCCAAGTACTCATCCTATGGTTAGCAGCACAGCAGGTAAGCCACTAAGCCACCAGGTTTTATAATCTTTATAATCCAGAAGGTTATAAAGAGTGTTTTATTCTGGGGGGGAGGGCAATTCCAAAAGAATAATCTTGATAGATCTTCTCGAAGGACACAAGGTAATCATGAGGGATGTATTATTAAAAAGAATTTCAAAGAAAATTGAAAACTCTATTAGAATATGGCCAGTAAAGTTGCAGTGAGGAATATTTCTTTCCCTCACAGCAATGCAGCTGCTCAGTCTTTAGGGTACCAAAGGAGCATTTTCTTAATCTAGCTAGTGTGCCCCTTCAGACTTCTTTTATTCCCAAACTCACAGAACATTGAAAAGGAATAGACTTCAAGTTCCTTAAAGCTGCCCAAACTGCTGTTTTGACCTGATATGAATCGGAGAGTACAGAATTCTTCAGTAACAAATTAGAGTATGAGTTACTTACCTTTGGAAATATGAAGTCCTATATGGAAGATATATTATGAAATATTGGCTTTACATTTTTGATACATTTATTTTATTTTTTGAAAAAATGTTGCTTTGATTTTGTAGTGATATTTGTTTTACTTATGGTGCCCAGGATAACTTTGTCATCTATTCCCTGAATCATCTGAAAGGTCTTCAGCATGACACTGCTTATGATGAAGAACACGTGCTTATGAATTGCTAAATATAAACACTCACTGACTGCTTAAATAGACACAAAACTGGTTGGTATTTCCCCCTTTGCTCATTTATCATTCTTACTGGGCTAGATGTATGTTCAGGAAGTCCATTCTTTTACCAGTGGCCTTACAGCTTCCACATTTTTACCTTTATGCCCTTCCTAGGGTTCTGTGATCAAAGCCATGCATATTGACTTGATTTTTCAGGGAGGATTGAGGATGACTTGGTAGAATAATTGACTCATTGCAGTTTTCTTGGGGAACAGGATTCAATATCCCAATATGTTCCTAAGTGGGATAGTTATATGACACATTTTTTTCTTAGACACATTGTTGTACATAATTATGATATACTATAGTCTTAAAAATGACTTCTCTTCACTAGAAATGCCAATAAGAAATACCAAACAAAGTATAAAGTGAGATAATTAGGGGGTGTTCAGTAAATACTTACTTAAAGAAAGTGTAATGTAAATATAGGTGGTAGTTGCTTTCTCTTTCTTATGGTGTATGCATGTTTACATGCCTTTAAATATCTACTGTGTGTATAATACTCATAAAATAAAAAAATGAAATTAATGTACATTTTCAAGTTTAACACAGAGGTAATTGAGGCTCATGGCTATCTTTCCACTATCTTCCAGGGTTCATATGATAGACAATGAGAGATCCATGGACAAATCATCTTCCTCACAGCCCACTTTTCCAATATTCTTAAAGTGAAGGTTTGAAGGTATTTACATGATTAGGTGCTAGCTTTCATTCAGATATTTTACACACATGTTGGGGGTGTAGGCATCAAGCTTTTGAAAGTCTTTGCATAGTTCATTCTCTAGGGAACTTTCTTAAGAGAGTCCTGTTCTGTAGAGCTGCTGTAAGTTCTAATCAAATCAATGCTAGTAGGTTCTTGGACAATGGATACCTGTGAAGTCATAGCCTGAATTGACTGTATCTACTCCCTGTTTGTTTTTAGTAGTTTTATTATGTTATTCTTTTGTCTTTTTTAGTACCTGTCAGGTTACACGTTGTGTGTATAAGGTGATGTTTTGAACTGACAAGCTCTTTTGTCAGATAAAGGTGAGACAGTCTCTTTCTGTAGAGATTTGCACCCTTGTAAACTACACATAGAAGAGCTTTATTCTGTCTTACGGGTTCATTAAGTTGGAATCTATTTGAGTATAGTAGGTTTCATTTTGTATCATCAACTGTTTGCTCCTGTCAATCAATTTTGCTTATATTTTGAAGTAACTCGTGGAAAGTGGGGAAATGGAAAAAATAATTGGAGTTTGGCAATGATTAAGATAGGCTAACACTTGGAATCTGAAGCTCTACTTGCCAGCACCAAAAACATGAGGGCAAACTAAACAAATAACAACTGACTGACATTTAGTTCCTGTGATTCACTCTAAGCCAACAGTTTGCCAAATTTACCTTTATGTCTCTCTTATATTTTTACTTCTCAAAGAGCTTCCCGGAGAACTGGTGGCAGCTTCGAAGGGGATTGCACTTGGTGAGAGAGATGTAGTCACAATCCTTTGCCCTTGTTCAACTCCACTTTCAAGAATCAATTAAAACTAGGTGCTGTCTAGAATTTTCTTTGCTCATTTAAATTGTTTCAAATGCAATACTTACTTCCTACTTACTTTAAATACTGTTGTTTTTAAGGATCTAGCTCAAGTTCAACCATCACCATGGACCTTTTGGCTATATTTCTAGTGTTCTTCCTTCTTTGGATGTCAGGAACTAAACTGTTTAGATTTGAATCCAGACTTTGCCATTCTATATGACCTCAGACAAGTGTTTCTACTCACTCTGTGCTTAAGAACGATAATAGTGTCTACCTCAGCAGATTGGGTCTTGTGAAGATTAAGTGGATTAGTAATGTAAAACCTTCTAAACAGTACCTACTGCACAGTGCAGTAGGGACTCAGTAATTATTAGGCATTTCCTTGTGATTATTATTTTAATGTTTATAAAATAAATTTAAAATGTTGGCTGACTTCTTATGACTTTACTACTATAATGATGTGAAAACAGGCTAAAAATGGATTTGGACTCCAGACTGTCTGGACTTGCATCTTGGATTTGATACTGAATAACTTTCTGATCCTGGACAAGTTACTAATACTTTGTGGATCTTAGTTTGGTTATTGTAAAGTGAGTTCACTTACCTACTGCAGGGAGAGTTTGGGTAAAAATTAAATGACAAAGCTTAAAGGGTATCTGGTACAAAGTAGGTGCTCCATAAATGTTTCTATCTTTGTTAGACCGAATAGAATCAAAACCAATAATGATTTAATCACTTTAAGAAAAACAATTATACCATTATCAAAAAGTGACATACACAACTGAAGAAGTTGTTTATGTTCAAGTCTAGTTCAAGTCTGTGAGTTAGAGGTTAAACTAGAGGCTCTACCTCGTTCGTGTGGGTATGGTGTCTAATGAACCAGAAAGATGAAGCGGGAAGATCACAGACTGGTGGATGCCTCGGCAAATGAATGCGAGGTGGAATCACGCAGGTCAGACCTATGGCAATGAAACCAAGGACAGCGTGTCAGATGGTAGGCTGCTGATCACTGCCAAGATATTCAGTCAATATGGCAGGACATTGACTCAAGTCCAAACAACTGGAGGTCTGTAAATCAGATGCAAGATCCAGACCCTCAAGAAATCAAGCTAATTTCCCCCAGTATCAACTTAAATAGGAGGCAGTTTCTTCAGTAAGGAGGTTATAGTATACCCTAATCTTCCCCCAATTCCCAGAGTGCTCACAGCAGATTCCATCATGGAGTTGATGACACTACGTTATGTCACACCATGGGCTATTACTGCCAAACTACTGAGAGTCCTGACCTAGTCAAGTTGACACAAAACCTATCACCATAGTATTATGCATTTAAGTATCCACACTGCCTCGGTATAGAGTAGACACTCATTCAATGTTTGCTGAATTTGTGAAAGTGAAGTAGTTTTCTTTTTTGTACTGTCTTTTATTTAGAAAATCAGAGTAAACAGAGAGAAAATTTCATCTTTAGTCTCTCAATTTCAATGAGTAGCTTGTATATCATAATTGCACACTGGCTATATTTTTCTTTTTACTGTTTTTTGTTTGGCTTGGGTTTTTTTGTGGGCATCACTACCCTATGGTGGGAGTAGGAGGCCCAGCCTTGCTCCTGGACAGCTGCTGCTGGATTTGAACCGCCAACTCTGTGGACCGCAGTCCCGCACACAACCACTATGCCACTGGGGCTCAGTCCCCTTTTTATTGTTTTAATTGACTATAACATATACACAGTAATATGTGTAAAATACACTAAATGTGCTACTTCCCCCCTCTTATTTATCCTTTGTGTGTCTTGGTTTGATTATTTTGAGTACACTTACCTACTGCAGGGAGAGTCTTTGTAAAGATTAAATGAGATAATACTTGATCCCGGTGGGTTTTTCTGTATCAATGCTTATCTAACTACTCACCAGATCAAGCTATAGAGCACTTAAATCACCTCCGAAGACTCTTTTGAGCTTCCCATGAGGGGTAACTGCCACGCTGAGTCAGATTTTTGAAAGTACTCTTTATTTTTGCAAAAAGGAAAGCAAAGCAAAACAAATGTTGCACTTTAGTTAATATTAAAATGATGTCTGGTGACTTAATAAGTTATTCATTGGGATGCTAACCACAATGTCAGCAGTTCTAAACCCCCTGCAACTCCATGAGAGAAGGATGAGGCTTTACATTTTCAAGTAGAGGTGTGCGTTTGGAATCCCAAAGGGGGCAGTTTTGTTCTGTCCTATAGTCACTGTGAGTGAGAATTGACTCAATGGTAATCAGTTTGATTTGGGGAGTTTAATTAATAATGTATGTGCATGAAGTATGAGTTTGAGTTTGACTACAAGCCCAGGCTCATAGTGCTTGCCTGCCTTTGCAATTTATTTTGAAATGCCTGAGATCATAAGGTGGATAGGATGAATAGATGAATGACTATATGTGATGAAGCAAGTGTAATAAAGTTAAATTGTGTAGGTGGTGGATATGTGGATGTTCACTCTAAAATTCTTACAAATTTTCTCTGTGTTGGAAAGTTCTCATGGTAAAATATTGACAAAATATAAAATGGCCTTGTATCTCCTAAATCTTTTCACACTCTTCTGCTTGTATAAGATATAAAATATTTAACCTTTAATATTCTCTAGAAGGACCCGAACATGACCTCTGTAGCATTCTCCAATTTCTTCTTTCACTGCTCTTCATCTTCATCACTAAGTTCATGTCCCATTTGTCTCTTGTCCATATTTACTAATAGACAATGCCAATTGAGTGAATACAAGCATCAGGGGATGTCCTAATAAGCAGGCGGTGCATAACAGGAGGGCCACCTGGGGAGAGGGTACATTTTCAGAACTACAGCCAGGCAGGTAGTGTTCTTTGTGTTAATTGTGGACAAGAGGCCTAGTCTCAAGTGGCTCAAATACCTCCAACTACTTAGTGCTGATGGCGAGATGTATCCTTGAAGGTTACCAGCATGTGGGATGACACTGTTCTCTTCCCGTCTTGACTAAGTTCCATTAGGCAGGAAGGGTACGTGGTTTCTCTCTCTCTCTCTCTCTCTCTGTATTGTCTTTAACTTTTAGCACAGTCTCAAGTCAGCCATATAGTAGACATATAGTAATCATTTGTGAAATGAATTAATGAATTTATTAAATCCTTATAAATCTCCTACGGGATGGCTACCAAATTGTGTCTGACTTTCAGATGAGGAAACCAAAGCTCACAGAGGTTAAATAACTCAATGAAGCACACACAGTATTGGCAAGGTTAGGATACAATCCCGGGTTGGTTATAATTCCCAAACCCTGGCTCACATGGACTCTTCTGGGTTCCTCAAAGTCACCCTTGTGGATGAACAGGGTAGATTCAGAGAGGGCATAGGAGAGGGAAAGCTAGCTCTTTGGCAGTAATAGCAGTTCTGCCTGCTGCTTTGTGGAGGAGGCTTTCTCCTCCCCCATGAGCTCTTTTTAGTGGGGCTGGAAGCTGTAATTTGGAGCCCACACCTGGAAAGGAGCAAGGCCCCTGCTGAGCTGGACTCCTCCATAAATTGGTGATTCATTTTGGCTAATCACCTTAGTTATACTCATTAGTTTCCTTTTCATTAAGTCCACAGTAATTGCTATTTTAGCGAGTGTGGGGTTGGGGTTAAATAAAATACTCCTCCCAAACCACTGCTGTCCAGCCACTTCTCTCTCCCAGTGACCCTCTGGGGTAGAGACAAACAGCTCCATCAGGGTCGCTGGACGGACAACTGTATGGCATCAGATTGCCAGGTGTGTCCACTCCAGGAGCAGGTGATGAGTGCGAGCTGCTATCCTTTCACTTAGCAGCTGACTGCTTCACCAGATTTCCCTGAATAAGCCCTAATGGGAAATTTGTTAACATAAAGGAGAAACAGATTTTCCTCAATCAAAGCAGCTTGGAACAGTCTCAGAAAAGATTTATTGCCAGCCTCTTTGATGTGACTTTCTGGTGGTCTTGGAACCTGGGAGGCTTCAATTTGGTTTCATGGTGATCAAATAGCCATTTATATACTGTCCAGTGATAAATATCTAAAGTCGTTGTCATTGTCAAAATTTCCCTGTGGATCTGCCACAATGTTTGAAACCTTCATTTGACGCATTCCTTTAGATCATATATTCTCAAACTTCTTTGGCTACCTCCCCCTTTTCAGAAAAAAAATTATTAGTGCCCCCTGGTAATTAAAATATTTTATACTTTAGCCCATAATTCAAGATAAAGTGTAGGTATCTGCTTTTGCAGGCCTCCTGGATCATTCCAGTGCCCTCCCTCCACCCCCTGGGACAGTATTGCTTGTTTTGGGAAACATTACTTTAGATGAAAGGATTTCGAAGCTTTTATTAAAATTTAAATATATCCCCCAATACGGGTCACCTATTAAGTCATTACCATCATGACTTATTCGCTCTTGCCATGATTTTTTTTAATTGCCCCTCCTTAATGTTTCAGAGCTGAGGCCACAGACATCCAAAAGTACAGATTTAGTCCTCTTTTACCATCCAAGCTAGTCCTCAACAAAGAAAAATAACCACAATTGTTAATATTTATTGAATGTCACTTTACATACATTAGAGCGGGTTGATCCTTAACACAATCCCAAAAGATACTTTCATCATGCCTGCTTTGTGGACAGTTAAAGTAGAGACACGGGTTGTCAATTGGTTTTAGACTATAGAGAACGTGGACACAATAGGATTTGAACTTGGATAGGTTACCTCCCAAACCTTAACTTTCAGATAGTCTCAAGCTGACCATTCGCAAAGGCTATGGTTGTCACTCTCAGAACTGGTGCCTTGCAGTGAGCTTTGGCCTCTGTATGACCATCAAATGCCAGGGAGAAGAGAAGTCTGAGGGAAAGAAATTGTCTTCAGAATTGGCCTAGTTGGGTCCAAGGGTACTCAAGTAGTTTTGTTATAATTTCCTACAAAATACAATAATAGCTGGCACATATTGAGAGTTTAATTTTGCCAAGCATTATGCTTGCATGAATTGTATTAACTTATCTGGACACAGTGAATAGGTCCTGAGGTCCAACCTTGATTCCTCTCATTCTCACCCTGACTGGGAGCTAGTGGTATAGCGCGCTATCCATTGGACTGCTAACTGCAAGGCGAGCAGTTTGAAATCGCTGCCTGTTTGACAGGAGAGCGATGAGCTTTCTAGTCCCATAAAGCGCTGCTGTCAGCCACTGGAAGAGCTCTATTCTGTCCCAAAGGCTGCTGTGAATTGGAATCAACTCAATGGAAGTGACGTGGATTGTATTGTTTTGTTTTCAACATCCCGTGTAGGGTGCTGCTAGGAACACTGACACAGTTGCCTAGAGTTCTAAAAATTCTTGTCAGTATCTTCCTATTATATCCTATTTGGGGGGGCATCACTGCCCTCTGGTGGAAGTGGGAGGCCCAGCCTTGCTCCTGGAGAACTGCTGCTGGATTTGAACCGCCAAGCCAGTGGACCGCAGTCCCGCACTCAACCACTACACCGCCGGGGCTCAGCCCCCTATTATATCCTATTTAGTTGAGCTTCTGGTTCTGTTATCATTTATCTGGTCAGATCAATTATAACCTGATTTTTCTTTTTCTTTTAACTATTTAATTGTTGCATTAATGTATTAGCTATGTCAATCACTGACCTACACTACAAAATGTTTTTAGGTTCAGGACATAAACCATCGTAATCCTGGAAATGATGAATTGTTCTTTCCAAAGCTGGCTTTGGGATCCCGTTTCTCCATTTCTATCCAGATTAGTCCCATCAATTCCCGATGGTTTTTTTGGCAGGCTCCCAACATGCCCTGGTTCTAAACCTGACAATGTTATGATAATGACCATCCAAATATAATATAGCTACTGAGATTTTCTTTTGAAAGGGATTTTTAATATCTTATAAGTTCGTTGCTAGACGTCACAGAGGATTTAGAAGTCATGGAAATGATGTGTCCCTTCAGAGATTGAATGGTAGGATTGTCACCTTAAAGGCAAGAGACCTAGATTCAGTTCCTGGCTAATACACTTCATGCAGAGCCAAAGCCCAGCTGCCAGTGGAGGCTCACATATAGCTTCGATGCTGAACAAGTCTTAGCAGAGCTACTTGACTAAGATTGCTAGGAAGAAAGATATGGTGACCTATTTATGAAAGTCATGCAATGAAATGCATTATGGATCACAATGGGCCCATCTCCAATCAATCACTAGAATGGTGAAAGACTGAGAAATGCTTTGTTTTGCTGTGTCTGAGGTTGCACTGAGTTGGTGACTGACATGCCAGCAGCTGACGACAGCATTTGATAGCTTGAAGCGACCTTGGTTGGAATGCTTCTCCATCTTGAATACACCTTTCTAGCATCACTAAACACACACCCCCCGCCCCGCCAGCTTGACCTCCATTCAAAACAAAGCAACTCACGACCACTAAGTGAATTCTCATTCATAGCGATGCTGTAACATATTTTGTTACCCAAATATTATAAAAGGTGACACAAAAGCATTGTGCTTTAATTGTCTCGGGTAAAATATATGGTTTTACTAGTTTTTTTTTTTATAAAAAGATGATGTTCCTAACCCATTCTTATTAGAATTTCTTCCATATATCTTTAAATTATTTCCACACAGGTATATCTTGCACAGAACTAGGCACACTCCCTTGTACAGTTATATTTATTGGTGATCAGGATTGAGGATTGATGAATTAGTGACAGCAGTTGTCCAATTCTCATATATGGTTTGAACTCATAACCTTGGCATTTGTTTCTGACATATTAGGTAATCAGGTAGACATGCTTGCTCATATGTATAAACAAATATTCTCCTCATACCAGCTCTTCAGCTTCAATCTGAAAGTTTGCATTTAAAAGTGTACAAGGCTTATTGGCTTATGTACAGAATTTATAGTATTTGCAAATGTCAAGAGTTCTGAAGGGCCTGAGATGCCATCATAAACCATGGTGTATCATGATATTTGACATAGATGTTCAGATACAAAAATGTCTTCTGTTTTATAATATGTAGAATGGAAGACATAGTAATGTTTACAATATATTTGGGACACTTAGCTTATTTGAGGTTTCCATCTCAGACAGAATTTTTTCAGTTTGTGACTACTCAGACATACTCAGGAATTCAGATTGTATCTCAGTGTGCACATGGGCCAGTTCCTTCAGCTAAGTCCAAAGTATCATCCCACATCCTCGGTGAGATTTCCTTTTGTGGTTTCTCCAGGTGAACAAATTGAATCTGGTCCACTAAGGCTGTTTTTGAGTCACCTTGCCTAAAAGTGGTATCTCTAAACTATTAATATCGAAACTGCATGCAATATTAGTTGAATAGAAGTATTCCTAAGCCATTAGTGCATAATTACTAGGTCAAAAATGCCCAGGAATCAGCATGTTTAGTATATGCACCTGTTTTGACCGTCACGTACCAAAACTTAGTGTTCTCTTGCCTCTATTTGTAATGTCTTTCTTTTATGCTTGTGTATGGAACTCTTGCCCCCCTCCCCACAAAGCCCACTTCCAAGGGTTCTTCCTCTGTAAATTGAACCTGATCCTCTTCCCTTTTTTTCCCCCAACAAATAAAGTTTCTTCATTGGGTAGTTACTAGGAAATGTGACATCTCTAAAATTTTGGGTGCAGGTAAAAGTTGAAGACACTTGCATAGGATAATGTACAGATGAATGTACAGATGAAAGATGATTTTTCCATGATTTTCTTCCATAGCAAAATTTTTAGAGCAATCTCCCTGAGTTTGCAGGGTTTTCAGTGAGCATAGTACAATATCATAGTAAGAATGGATCTGATAGGTATGACAGCCCCATGGCAACCATGTTTGAGTAGGAGATCTGGTGGCCATATCAGGACAATGAAGTAGGAGGAAAGATGGAGACAAAAATGATTGGCCATTTGACAATAGCCTCAGGGTTGGAGTGGAGAGGGATGAAATTATTTTAAGGCCTTCTCAAAAGTAATTTCAGGAAATGGATGAAAAATATTATACATGTATGTAATACTTATTCAAATATGTACATCCTTAAATTAAGTTACTGAGTCATTGTGTTTTCTTAATCATCAGGTAGTGATGTGCGAACAAATTTGATGTTAAAGGGTATGTCTCCTATTATAAATAACCATGAACTGTGAAGCTGGTGATGAGATTTCAACATAGGCAAACCATTTGAGACAGTCTGCAGAAGAGAAAGCTTGAAGCCATTGCTTGCCAAGTTATTGCTGTTAGGTGTCATCAAGTAAATGATGACTCATCGTGATCCTGTCAGCAAACAGCCTAGTGAAACCCTGCCTGTGCCGGCATCATCCTCGCACTCATTGCTATGCTCAACGATTGTTCCATTGGTACAGGCTTTCCTCTGCTAATCCATTCTATTAAGAGTCTTCCTCTGGGAAGTTAACTGTTATTTAAAATCCTTGTTGGGTAAAAGGTACACCTCATTAGGACAGGTCTTGGCCAAGAACAGAGTAGAAGAAGCGTGTTTCTCCCTCCAGGTCAATCCTCTTGAGTGCTTCCTTTTCTCATTGGGTGTCCTCCACAGGACCTTCATTCCTCTGGTCCCCAAAAGACCCTCCTGATGTAGAAAACGGTGCTCTTCCTGTTGCCATAAGAAACTTTGCCATGCTTTTGCCAGAGAAACTTTGGTTCAGAGATGAGTTCCATTTCTGCTACCAATTTTGGACCATGCTAACTGAGGTAGTTGGCATACACGAATAGTAGGACCATCTCCTTGACAGAAAAATACAGAAAGGAGTGCACATTGTTAGCCCTTGAAGTTGATGCCACTTGCTCAACTTGGAGTTGCTGGCCAATGAACTCGCAAATGTAGGTAGTGTGCTACATGATGGGCAAGGTGTTCGCTAACACCACAAGGTTCTCTGAGTGGAGTTTGAAAGTAATCCTTGCTACAAATATAAAAAAGTACAGAAAGGAAATGGAGAAAAGCTCACAAGTTGATAAAAACAAATATTTAATTTCATAGTATACATTGCTTTGAATGACTACAGTGTTGCTTTACAATTGTTCTTATATTTGAGCACACTGTGGCACCCACTGTGTCAGTCCGCCTATCTCATTGAGGGTCTTCCTCTTTTCCACTGCCCCATCTACTTTACCAAGTATGACGTCCTTCTCCAGGGACTAGGCTCTCCTGACAATATATCCAACGTATGTAAGACAGAGTCTTGCCATCTTTGCCTCTAATGAGCACTCTGGCCATACTTCTTCCAAAATAGATCAGTTTGTCCTTTTAGTACTCCACGGTACTTTAAATATTCTTCTCTGGCATCATAATTCAAATGCTTCAACTCTTTTTGCTCTTCTGTATTCAATATCCAACTTGCATATATGAATATGAGACAATGGAAAATACCATGGTGTGTTAGGCAGGGTTCTCTTGAGAAACATAACAAGGATGGATATATATATATATATACATATATATATACACATATGTATATATATAGGCACACACATATATACATCTACATCTATCTAACTTCTATCTATCTGGATGGCCTTATACAGTATGAAGGAATATTACAGCTGGTTAGTCCTCATAGCAGTGAAGAGGGCTCAGTTCACCTCACTTTCATGAAACCCTTAATATACTGAAAGTCCTTCAACTCACATGGGCTGCCAGTCCAAAATCAAGGAAGTAGACAGTGGAGTCTTCCTCGTAGAATACAGGCAGGGTCTCCCTGCAGGCAGCAGACAGCAGGGTGGGTCAGCAACAGTCCGTAGCATGGTTGCATACCAAAGCAGACCTTGATGTGTCTTGAACTTCAGCGTCTACCAGTCTCAAGATCAAGTGATGTACTTGCTAGCAGTATGGCGAAGCAAGTCGCAAAGAAACCTTAAACTTTAGCTACATGATTCACTGATTGGCTTGGCCTACAGAGAGTGAGTGCAGCACACGGTTGAGGCAAAGAACTAGCTCAAGCAGCAGCATGCTGGTACAATCACCAAGGAGCAAGAGAGAAGGGGGCGGGCCTTGGAAAGTCATTTATCTGGTTATCCTCTAATCCAGCTGTGACCTGATTAAACTCCAGTCACATGTTCCTATTGGCCTGGTTGGCACAATAAACCTAATTATCGCAGTCCTGAGTCAGATGTACCGTAGTCCTCAAAGTAACAACTTTGATTTTCAGTATAAAAAGATCTTGTGCAACAGATTTACCTAATGGAACATATCTTTTGATCTTTTGCCTCCTGCTTCCATGAACACTGTTTGTGGAACCAACCAAGATAAAATCTTTGAGAACTTCAAATTTTCCCCCATTTATCATGATGGTCGAGTTGTGAGGATTTGGGTCTTCTTTACATTGAGACACATCTATACTGAAGGCTATAATCCTTGATCTTTATCAGGAAGGGCAAATCCTCATTTTCAGCAAGGTTGTATTATATACATAGTACAAAGTAAGCCTGTCTTCAGTACTGATGCCACATAATGGTAGAAGGATAGTAGTTGCATAACGCTATGTACCGCCAGAATTCTCATGTATTCATAGGATGATGGAGATCACTGTTGTGGATTCATTTCATATTTGCACAAACTGATATAGGGGCCTCAAATCATGAAATGTCAAAGTCTGAAAGCCTTTCAATGTAGTCTAAGAACTAGCTTAAGATGACATATAAGGTTAGTTGACAAAGTACATCCAGAATTCTGATAGAATGTAGTACTATGGTTACCTATATTCCAAGAACTAGTCTAATTCCTTATATGAAAGTAAGTAAAAAGGTATCACTATAATATTATAGAAACCTTTATAAAACAAAGTTACCAAAAGTAAAATTATTTTTTTGATATCACCTTTAGCTATATAATTCTGAAGGAAGTTTTTCTATCTCTATAAGGATTTCTATAGTCTTCAATTTACACTGTTAAGACCACAGTCTTGAGGGACTCAGATTATGTTCCCTTTAACATGTTGGGTGTTTTTTTTTTTTAGTTTGTGGAATAAAAAGAAGTATGAAGGCTTTGAAGGTCAGGGCTGCTGTAGGCATGTGGTAGATTTCCCAATACAATTTTTTCTAGGATGCCCTTTTGCCACCCACAAAGAATTAGCAGATGCATTGTTATGATGGAAAAACATTCTTCGGCACAAATTTCCTGACCTTCTTCTCACCGGTGTAGTTTTTAATTTTCTTAAAACTTCTTTCTAATAAGTCCCTGTGATATCCTGTGTTCTTCAAGAAAATCAATCAAGATTATCCCTTTGGCATTTCCCCCAAACAGTCACCATAACCTTTTGAACTTACCTCTCTGCCCGGTCCAGTAAATTTCCACAGGAGCCTCTGTTCTGGCTGGAAATTTTTATATTTTTTGAAACCACTCAGACAAGTGTATACTGAGAAAACGTGTCTACACTCATCTACTGATCTAGGTGACAAGTTTAAGCATGATCTGTTTGGAATAAACCCATGCATGTGTGAACCGGAACCTTATTAATAATACTAGTTGGTTTACTATTGTAAAGATTATATAATCCTTGAAACAAACCCATGTGTCAGTTCTTTTCAACTGAAATTATTCATCTGATTTCTTGGAACAAGCGATATATATATCAGTCAGTTTAATATACTGTTATTATCCTTATTTTTCCACTGTATGTTTTGGTGGAAAGAAAATAAGTTATGACATACAGAGTTCAAATCCAGGCTTTTCCACAAATTGGTGGTGCCTTCTTATCTTTATGTGTGAAAGGAGTAAGACAGTATTTCATAAGGATGTTGTGGGATGAAATGAGAATGGAATATAGCCAATGAAATTTGTGGCACTTTGTAGATGCTATAGTCATTTCCTATTGTGCTGTAACAAATGATCGTGAATTTAGTGACTTAAAGCAATATAAATGGGTTATATTTATTCTTTTACAGTTCTGGAGTGCAGAGATTTAGAATGAGTCCCTAAAGGCTAAATCAAAGTGTGAGCACAGCTGGTCCCCTTTGGAGGGTCCAAAGGATGATTCTTGCCTTATTAAGCTTCTGGAGGCTTAAACCATTCTTTAGACTAGGGGTGCTCTCCCTTTTTCAGCATGTGAGCTGCTTATACAATGATCAAAGTTAAGATCATCCACCAACTACAAAAAGGCAAAACATATTTATTTTTATGTATTTATTATATTTATTCACAAATGCACTGGGACTTCTTACATGCACAATGATTGTTTATGTACCTTGCATAACTACATTAGTCCATATCTCACAACACAATACAATTAACTATGCACATTTTTTATCATGACCTGAATTGACTCTGATGATTTGCACTGAATGAAATGAGCCAGGGATACATAGTTTGGACAGTAGCTGCTGACATCAAGCCTCAAGCATACTTCCAAATCACCATCAGTCATGGTCAAATAGTCCTTGGACTTGATTTTATGTGGATGTGTTAGTCCGGGTAGACTAGAGAAATACATTCATAGACACACATATGAATATGAGGAAAAGGTTTATATACAAGAGGAATTGAACATTGAGAAAGCATCCAAACCCAGTCCAGTTCAAAGTCATAAGTTCTATATTAGCCCATATGTCCAATACCAGTCTATAGTCTCCTTTCGACTCATGAAGTCACAGACCAGGGAGTGCAGAGTCCCGGTGCTAGTAGGGGTCCCCTCATGGCTCCTCATTTCCAGGGCTCAGGGTCCATCAGCAGTATCCATTGGTAATAGGAACATCTCAGCACTGGCAGGGGTCTGCACGTGGCTTCTCCAGCTTCAGAGGTCTGGTTCCATCAGGGTAAGGCCATGTAGCTTCTCCTCCTGCTCTTCCATCTTGTCTTGTCAGTAGTTCACCTCTGAGACTCAGTCCAGTCTCCCTTCTCCAATTGGGAAATACCATGAGATTTCCCAGAAATCTTAGGAGAAAGCCATATCCACACAGAGGCCTCATTGGCTACTCATTGGCTATCTCCAGCTTGACAAATTAGACTTCACTCCTAGACTCTCAATAATGAAATTGACTCAAGTACATGACAGCCACAGTGGGAAAAAGCTGACTCACATGGATAAGTAGAGTTGGATAATGCAGTCAAGGAGGTAGCACATTTTCTCATGTTTGAGTATTTGCCCTCTGCAAGTAAGTTCGAGAACTTATCATAAGCTCTGGACTTCAGCGGAATGTTGACTTATAGTGTCAAAATCCCCCATTCTGTGTGGAAATGATAGGTTTTTGCCTTCTTAATTGGTCCATCTACCCCACTCATTTTATTGTATATTATTTAGAATCATTTTATTGTGGGCTCATTCAACTCTTTTCACGATCAGTTGTATGCAGATGACATTACCACATTTGTTGCCATCATCATTCTCGAAACATCCTCATTCAAATTAGGCCACTGGTGTCAGCTCCCCATACTTCCCCTCCCTTCCCACCCCCCTCTCCCATGAACCCTTAATAATTTACAAATTAATATTATTTTGTCATATTGTATACTGTCCAATATGTCCCTTCACCTACTTCCCTGTCATCCTTACACCAGGGGGGGTGTATATGTACATCCCTACAATTGGTTCCCCCTTTCTCCTCCCCCTTTCCTCCACCCTCCCAGTATAACCACTCTCACCACTGGTCCTGAAGGGGTCATCAATTCTGAATTCCCCATGTTTCCGGTTCCTATCCGTACCAGTGTACATCCCCTGCTCTAGCTGGATCTGTATGGTAGAATTAGGATTATGATAGTGAGAGCGGAGGAATCATTTAATAACTAGAGGAAAGTTTCATATTTCATTTTTGCTACACTATACCTTGACTGTCTCATCTCCTCCCTGCAACCCCTCTGTAAGGAGATGTCTCTCCACCTATTGCTGGGCTTTGGGTCACCAATCTGTACTCCCCTTCATTTATAGTGATATAATTTTAGTTCTTTCATGCCTGATACCTGATCCCTTTGACATCTCATGGTCACACAGGCTGGTGTGCGTCTTCCATGGGGCTTTGTTGCTTCTGAGCTAGCTGACCACTTGTTTACTTTCAAGACTTTACTAACCCCCGATGCTATATCTTTTGATAGCCGGGCACCATCAGCTTATTTCACCACATTTGCTTATACACACATTTGTTGTCAGTGATCATATCAGGAAGGTGGGCATGCAATGTTATGATTTTTAGTTTTTTGAAGCCTGATAATTGATTCCTTTGACACCTTGTGGGTGTGATTCTTCCATGTGGGCTTTGA